>BLSH010232267.1:0-16260 GCA_018402905.1 Glandirana rugosa
AAGCTGACGATTAACCACCTTCTTGTTATATGGTCCAGACATAAAGTGGGGTGGAATAAACGTAGTAAACGATGTCCCTTCTGGAGTTGATAATGCAATTTAAAATCTGTTCTTCAGGCCCTCAAGCCCTGTGAGTTAGCAGGTAATGTCTGCAGGGATATTCAGCCTTGACCAGAGCACATAATGAGTTACCATACGGATGACAGTCCAGGGTGAGAGAGTTGCCCCTTATGATGCATGAAGTGTCTAATGAAAGCGAAGGTAGGCCAGAGCCGCGGTCTCAAGTAAGTGGCCGCCGCATTGCAAGAGTTCTCTGGGCTCAGCTTGGCAGTCAGCAGAAGGAAATGTCTGTGTCCAGGCTTAGAGGGATATCAATGTGGGCTGCTTTGGGTTTGTTACCCCCCCCCCACTTTGAGCAGTCTCATTAAAATGAAGTCCGGGGATGGGGGCACTAACAGAAGAAGGGCCACACTGCTTAGGCCGCAGCCGCGGTCTCGAGTACCGGATTATGTCGTGGGGGTGTCCGGGAGTCGGCTTAGGAGGGTGTGAGGCTGGGGTGCTCCTGCTCGCCTCCCCTTCCCCTCTTCCTCGAACCGCCTTACCGATCGGTAGTCTGGAGGCGAAGGCAGAGGCACCGGCGCCAAAGGCGGAGGGGCCGCGCTGCATAGGCCGCAGCCGCGGACTTGATTACGGCAGTGTGTCCGGAGGGTGTCCGCACCAAGCGCTCGCCGCGGCCCGCACCTTCCAAATGATCCCTCGCGCTTCCCCTGATGATCAGTGGGATCTTAAGAGGTCCTCCTCGTCCTTTGCTCAGCTGTGTAGGGTTCCTTCGGCCGAAGAGAGACGGAGCTCCGGGATTAGGCTGCCATACCGGAAGCTCCGCGCATGCGCACCATGAAGATTTTTTTTTTTCACAAAATTGTCATATGTTAAAGGGTTATTTCTCACACTCGGCATATGCATACCACAAACTACACCCCAAAACATATTCTACTACTCCTCCTGAGTATGGCGATACCATGTGTGTGAGTCTTTTACACATCCTGGCCACATACAGAGGCCCAACATGTAGGGAGCGCCATCAGGTGTTCTAGGAGCATAAATTACACACATAATTTCTTGGCTACCTCTTGCACTTTTGAAGGTCCTGGAGCACCAGAACTATGGAAACGCCCAAAAAATGACCCCGTTTTGGAAAGCAAACACCCCAATGTATATTCTAGGAGGCATAATGAGTCTTTTTAATGTGTCATTTTTTCCACAAGTTTTTGGAAAATGTGGAAAGAAAATGAAGTTGTCCATTTATACAATATTTCTAACACACAGCATGTACCTAGCAAAAATGACACCCCAAAATATATTCTGCTACTCCTCCTGAGTATGGCGATACCACATGTGTGACACTTTTACACAGCCTGACCACATACAGAGGCCCAACATGCAGGGATCACCATCAGATGTTCTAGGGGCATACATTTCAAATCAAATTTGACTACCTTTTACACTATTGTGAGACACTGTGGTGGCATGGATAGGCACTGTAGTGGCACAGATGGGCAGGGTAGTGGCACAGATGAGCAGTATAGTGGCACAGATGGGCACTGTAGTGGCAGGGATGGGCAGTGTAGGGGCACGGATGGGCATTCATGGAAGGACATCAATAGACATCCTCCCAGAGTTAAGCAACTGTCCTGTAAACGTCTTTTGTATATAGGGCGGTTGTTAAGTGGTTAATATGAACTCTTTATAAATAAAATCCTGTTTGATTAGAGCAGTGTTTTAAGATGTGGGTTTGGAAAGTAGAAATTCCTTTGGATGACGTAGGAGTCAGCTTTTGGACAGATAGATTATCTTTTGTGCAGCACTTTCTTTAATAAATGATGCTTTGGCCACTAAAACTTTGTGTCTCTCCATAGATGACAATTACCGTCCCATGTATCATGATGAAATCCCTGATGAGACTAGTAAGTCAGCTTCTAAAGGTTTGTCCCACTTCATTACCTTCCCTCCATGGCCTCACAATAGGCGCTTACTCATAGTCTGACATGTCTGTTACATACACATCAATATATACAAAGAGGTGGTCACAATTAGACAATTAATTAATCACATGATCTAAAACTGGTGGCCAATGCATTCTCACAAAGGGGCTGGAGTCAAAAGAAAAAATACACAATGGAAAGTAAAAAGTAAAACATAGCCAACAGCAGGTATTATAAAGGGTGTAAGCATTAGAGTGTTCTCGTCCACATCCATAGGTATTCACTCCTGGTGAGACAGAAGAACAGCCCAGAACTATGGATTCATGATCTCCACAAAGGG
The DNA here is from genome assembly GCA_018402905.1 of Glandirana rugosa. NCBI lineage: Eukaryota > Metazoa > Chordata > Amphibia > Anura > Ranidae > Glandirana > Glandirana rugosa. The sequence continues at coordinate 2,323 of BLSH010232267.1, forward strand.
AGAGTTCCATTGGAGAACCGAGCTTGCCATCTGAAATGCAAACAAAAGATAAATGTGAGATAGATTAAATTGTCACAATTCAGAAACACCATGCATATATGAAAATTTACAAACTAACAGTTTATCTTTCACTAAAACCATATCCATATAAAACGCAGAAGCAAAAGACAGACAACTTGGTGCACTTCATGTGGAGTGAAAAAGAAAAAAGACACAATGATTGCTTAACAGTATTTCACTAATAAGATTTTGAGATGTGTCCATAATAACACATTAAACCAGTTATACCAGCAGATGTTATAGATGGGGTTGATGTGGGCTGGACAACCATAAAACTGGACTTAAACATATAAGGCAAAAAAGATTGCAAATGAGGCAGTTCATGTATGGCCAACAGTCATTCAAAACCCCAAACCCATAGCTATTTGGCCAGGGTAATGAGATAGAACAGACCGCATACACTTGCCGACGAGGACAGACAAAAGTGCACACTGTGCAATCTGCATCCGTACAAGAAGGCAAAACGGACAGAGGAGGACTGCATTACACATGCACAGTGCGGCCTTCCGGAGCTTTGCTTTACATTTATGATGAAATCCCTCTTGATCAGGGGTAGGCAACCTTATAGAGGTGGAAATATTCCTGAACAAAGATCACTGGGCACAGTGTCGCTTCCTCACACCAGATTGAATTCAAGTAAATGGGGTCACTCTGCAAGCTCCCTGAAACTGCATGCTTCTGCGGGGTCTGAGGGGTTAAAACAGGTGGGTGAGAAAGCAACACAAGGCTGCCTGTCTTATCCCCTTGTTTTCTGTATTGCACAAGGTTGTAGGGTGCTTGCAGAGAGACCTCATTCACTTGAATGGGTTGGCAGGTGCTACACCCACCAACCATGACAGGGCGAATAACTCCATGTGTACACCCCTGGCCACTGCAACTAAAGGGGGTGTGACTGGGCGGGGGTGGTACAAACATGTCTTAACTATGGGTTTTTTCATCACCCCCAAAACTCTAAATGAACCCTTAGTGTTCTGAGCCCCCTATAAGGCTGCTTTCACACTGATGTGCTACGATTTACCTGCACCGCGGGTGCAGCACAGTGCATCTGTGACTTTCCTGGGCTAGCTGCGCTTTGTCAATGACTTCTGTTATATCCTACAGGATATAATTTTGGAGCATTTGGAAGTTTTTGGTGCACTTTCAGAAAGTACACCAAGCCCACAGGAAGTCTATGGCTAAGCACAGCAAACCCTTAGGAAAGCTGCAGGTACACTGCATTGCACCTGTGGTGTGGGTAAACTGCAACACACAAGTGTGAAAGCAGCCCTATTATGCCCAGTGATTGCTTCACACTGACCTTAAGATCTTCTCTTTCCTGCTGCTGGCACCACTCTGAAGACCGCTAGCCGGGATAAGAGATAAAGGGCAGTTGGTATTACTCTGCATGGACAGGAGCCAGCACTACAGATGAGGCATCGACTTATGCAGCTTCCTACTACAGCTCCCACTTTACAAGTAGTCCCTCTGCATTGCACTCTGATGTTCTGGAATGTCAGGTCAGCAATCCCGGGCCGCGATCTACCAGTCCCCTGGCATCGCGTTCTACCGGTTGCTGACACCCTCTCTTGATCATATGGGTGATCTGGAGCCAGAGTATCCAATGGATGGTTACAGTAACCGTGGAGGGCGGATGTTTGCCGATAATAACATGATGGCTTAAATCCACAAGCACAAGGTAAAAGGAACTACCAGCCTTTGCGATTCACGTGTGTTACTCCGGGACTTCAAAAGGGAATCTGTCATGGAAGATTAACTACTTCAGTTCCAGAAGGTTCTTCTTCCTTCCTGACCAAGCCATTTTTGTGCTACCGCATTGCATTGTTTTAACCTACCAATTGCGCAGTCGTGCGATGTTGTACCCAAATAAACTTGATGTCCAGAAATAGAGCTTTTTTTAGGTGGTATTTGATCACATCTGCGGTTTTTAATTTTTGCGCCATTAACAAAAAAGACTGACAATTTTGAAATAAAAACAATTTATTTTACTTTCTGCTATAAAACATATCCAATAAAAAAACTAAAAAAAATTGAATTTCTTCATCAATTTAGGCCATTATGTATTCTGCTACATATTTTTGGTAAAAAAAATCCAAACTATAGATTGGTTTGTGCAAAAGTTATAGTGTCTACAAACTATTTGATAGATTCAAGGACTCTTTATTTTTTTTATTATTTTTACTAATAATGGTGGTGATCAGTGATTTTTAGCGGGACTATGATTATGCGGCAGACAAATCTGACACTAAGTCACACTTTTTGGGGACCAGTGACACCAATACAGTGATCAGTGCTAAAAAAAAAAAAATGTACTGCCACTGCATAAATTACACTGGCAGGGAAGGAGTTAACATCAGGGGCAATCAAAGAGTTAAGTGTGCTCCTAGGGGATGCTTTCTAACTGTGTGGGGGAGGAAGAGAGACATCTGTGTTCCTGATTAGCAGGAACACAAGATCTCTTTCTTCTTGCATGACAGAGCGATGGTCTGACTTATTTACATAGGCAGACAGCTGTTCTGCCTCTCCTATAATCAATCGTGGGTGGCTGACAGCCATCGCAGCTGCCGGACCCGCTGATTGGCTCCCGCTGTGTCCGATCAAAGCAAGAGCACGGCTCTGGCAGATCGCACGCATGCCCCAGAGCCAACAACAGGAATGACGTACAGGTACGTGATTTTGCACTTAAGGACCGCCTTATCACAGTAAATGTACGTGGGGCAGTCTTTAACCACTTGCGGACCGCCAACCGCAGGTTGACGGCGGAAAAAGTGTCTCGTTATCGCAAATCGCCGCCATACGACGGTGGCTGCGATAACGCGCACTGTGAGTGCGCGCGCATCGCCGGTGGCACGCCCGCACGCTCACTGTGTTCGGGGAGGGCCAGGGAGCGGGTGCGGCGGCTTCGATTGCCGCCGGCTACTCGCGATGGCCCCCCCGGAGCGAAGGAACGGAGGTCCGTGTATGTAAACACGGACCTCCGTTCTGTGTGAGGGGGAAGGGCTATGATCACAGCCTTCCTGTATACGAAGGCTGTGACCACTTCCCTTCCCCAGCTAGGACAGTCCCCATACAGTTAGAACACGCCCAGGGAACATAGTTAACCCTTAGAGCGCCCCCTGCAGGTTAACCCCTTCACTGCCAATGGCATTTACACAGTAATCAGTGCATTTTTATAGCACTGATCGCTGTATAAATGCCAATGGTCCCAAAAAAGTGTCAAAATAGTCCGACATGTCCGCTGAAATATCGCAGTACCGCTAAAAATCGCAGATCGCCGCCATTACTAGTAAAAAAAATAAATAAATAAAAACCCCAAAAATGAATTCTCACCATCCGTAAACGCGACCACTTTTGCGCAAACCAATCAATAAACGACGATTGCGATTTTTTTATCGCAAATATGAGGAAGAATATAAATCCACCAAAAACTGTGAAAAAAAATGTTTTTTTATATGTTTTTTTTGGATTTGTATTTTAGCAAAAAGTAAGAAATTTGGGTTTTTTTGCTAAATTGTCGCTCTTCTTTTGTTTATAGCGGCGATCAAAAATGACACAGAGGGGATCAAATACCACCAAAAGAAAGCTCTATTTGTGGGAAAAAAAGAACGCAAATTTTGTTTGGGTACAACGTCGCACGACCGTGCAATTTTCAGTTAAAGCGACGCAGTACCGAATCGCAAAAAGGGCTCCGGTCCTAAAGCTGGAAATCCTTCCGGGGCTGAAGTGGTTAAGTGGTTAATAGAGGCTGCTATTGCTGACCTCGCTTTTGAAAATGAAAGTTCCTTTCATTCTGATGTTTTTAGTGCTGAGTAGCTGACCTGGAACAGATGGATAAGAAGTTTAAACATTACAGCATGTTTTTTTCTGGTTCTGCAACTCAAACTATTGATGTCAGACACAGCAAGCCATGTAGAATTTTTAGAGTTGGAAGCATTTAACCCTTTGAGGACCAAGGGACGTATTTGTCCCATGTTTTTAATTGCGTGTATCATCTGATTAAGAACTTAAAATACTTTTTTTTTTGGTTTGAGTCAAAATATTATTTCTTATCAACAAATGGATCTAGCTTTTTGCCAGTTATTTCATGAAATGGCTTAGTTACAGCAACTGAAGTGTACAAACTTAAAAAAAAAAAATAAATGTGTGGAAATTTTATTTATTGTTCAAATACATTCTTAAAGGGAAAACATATAATTATTTTTATATTGATGATGGTAATCTTATGGTCCAGGGTTAATATCAGCCCTTCTACTTCTCTCATGGCAGTCACTTTAGGTTTCTTGGTAAAGTAAGGTTTTCATGAAGGTGAGCTAGCTGATTGTCTTGCAGTTTAGCTCCTTCAGTTGCATTAGGCCAGGGGTGTCCAACTCAGGGAAGTTGACACAGTCTGGTTCCCATGGTAAATAAGTAAAGAAGTCAAAAGAAGAACATGCAGAATATGCAGTGCACACATCTTACAGAAACTTGTGTATTATTGGATCACAGGCTCTCCATTCTTCACCCTTGCCTTCTGATTAGCAATATGAGTTATGAGTGAGATCTTTTCATGTGCAGGATTTCTGTCCACATGGCATTGGCCATAAAAGTATGTATTAGACCTCTTAACCAAATAACTTAATAAAGAATTGTATGCATGCCAGTGGGGTGAACAATTATGTCCACTCTTCTGTTGGGAGTTCATGTTAATCAGAATTGTGTGTATCAGTACATGGATGAATCTAGGGAAGAACCTTAGAATTATATGCAGACAACTATTGCATGCACATTTCTTCACCTAGTAAGCAATAAATGTCTCTTCTAATTGCTAATGCAGAAGGTTATGGGGTCTTTTAGGGAAAAATATATTTTCAACCTCATCTTTAAATATTTTTGTAGTATATAAACAGTTGTAGTATATAAACAGAACTAAAATCCATATCAAACGTTTTGAAATTTGTCATTTCTCTTTCTAAATGTTTAATAAAAATGACTGTGTTTTGCCATTAGATGCTAATGATTGTTAGTCAAAAGAAAGGTTTAGCACTGAATATCACATGTCTATTATTGTACGGCCATCATTTTGAAATGATAAACTGGATAGCACAGGCACCATATATATTTTCAGACCTTTAAAACCAGCCCCAGGTGTCTCCGGTTGGTTAAAAAATATTAAAGGACTATATCTTATCTATATGGTTTGAATTTGTTATGATTATAGCAGGACAGATCATCCCTACACATTCCCTATATGTTGGAAAAATACATTTGTATGTGACTTGGAATTTACAGCTAAGTACACAATATATGTTTTACGGGGTTTTTTTTGTGCATTTTTAAAGGGGTTCACACATAAAATCGTTGATTTACATAAAATCAGGAAATCCTTTTCACTTTTCAAAGGCAATTCAAGGCAACATCATGCAACCACTGAAACTTTGCAAATATGAAAATGTACACCCTATTTATTGTAATATGATTTTCTGTAATACCTGGGACACACACTCATACAGCTATTTATATATGATATTAACTAAAATGTGTGCAGTATAGTTTCTTTTTATGCTTTCTTTCTGAAAATCAATGTATTATTATTATTATTATTATTATTATTATATTCAGAACAGTGGGCAAAGTGGAATGTTATACAGTAAAGAAAACATAGAAAACTGTAAGTGACTGAGTGGGGGAGATTTACTAAAATGGGTGCAAACAGAATCTGGTGCAGCTGTGCATAGTAACCAATCAGATTCTAGGTTTTATTGTCAACGCTTAATAGAACAAATTGAAGTTAGAAGCTGGCTGGTTACTATGCACTGCTGCACAAGATTCTGTGTGCACCAGTTTTAGTAACTCTACCTCAGTGTGTAGTGTATAATCTAAAGAACAGTGTATGCACTGGTGTGGCACAGTGCAGAGTATGTGCTGTACAGAACAGGATACAGAGTGCACAGAACATGCAGCATGTTGTATAGAGAAGAGCTGTGCACAGGGTAGAACATACAGCACAGCATGAGTAAAGTGAATGAAGTATGTAACTCCAGAGTGTGCAAAGTTAAGTATATATAAAATGTGTATGACCGAGCATTATGAAACAATAAAATGTACAAGACATTGAATAGAGTGCATCTGTGTTTAGTAGAAGATGTATGGTGGGTAGTGTGGTGTGTAGTATATAAGCTACAGCATAATGTGTGTAATGATATATGCACTATACAGTTAATCAAGTGTAGTAGAGTAAACATCATACAGCCCAGGGTATACATTGGAGCAATATGCAGGATAAACTATACAGAATATTGTGCATGATAAAACCGTAGTGTATGTAATTTTGAGTGTGTAAACTGGACAAGTGTGGATGCACAGGGCAGAATGGGTCAATGAGGAGTGCAGAATTTGCACAACAATAGAAAAAGTGAAGCACTTTGAAGTACAGAACATGCAAGTACAGAAAGTATAATTGCTAGTTTAAAACATATAATGCAGAGTGGTGAATTGTGGATTATAGAATATATAGTAATGTACACAGCAAAGACAACATACCAAAGATTGCAAATCATAGTGTACAAATGTGTATCTATTTTTTTATTTAATTATTATTATTTTATTATTATTATTATTATTATTATAATACAGGATTTATATAGCACCAACAGTTTATACAGAGCTTTATAATATAAAAGGGAAACAATACAGTTACAATACAATAAAATACAAGAGGATTAAGAGAGTCCTGCTCAGAAGAGCTTACAATCTAATTGGGGGCCATGTAGTACAAAAGGTTGTAACTGTGGGGAATAAGCTGATGGAAGTGGTAAAGGATTAGTTGGAGGCGTGATAGGCTTCCCTAAAGAGATGAGTTTTCAGGGATTGCCTGAAGGTAGCAAGAGTAGGAGATAGCCGGACAGGTTGAGGTAGAGAGTTCCAGAGGATGGGAGAGGCTCTGGAGAAATCCTGAAGAAGAGCATGGGAGGAGAAGACAAGGAAGCTTGAGAGTAGAAGGTCTTGGGAGGAGCAGAGAGGATGGTTTGGGTGATATTTGAAGACAAGATTGGTGATGTAGCTTGGGGCAGAGTTGTGAATTGGTTTGTATGTTGTGGTTAGTATTTTGAATTTGCTGGACGATTGGGAGCCAGTGTAGGGATTGGAGGAGATGGGTGGCAGACACTGAGCGGTTGATAAGGTGGATAAGTCTGGCAGCAGCATTAATGACAGGCAGAAGAGGGGATAGTCTATGGGGAGGCAGGCTAATGAGAAGGGAGTTGCAATAGTCAAGGTGAGAGATAACAAGGGAGTGAACAAGGAGCTTGGTGGTTTCATTTGTTACAATTTGTCTACAAATTTTTGACAATGATTGGATTTGAGGCTGAAAGGACAGGTCAGAGTCTAGGATTACACCTGGTACCCTGGCATGAGGGGAGAGATTGATGTTTGCAGCATTGATTTTGATGGAAAAGTAATGGAAGGGGCACGGGCAGGGAGGACTATTACCAGCTCAGTTTTAGAGAGATTTAGTTCAACCACTTCCCTACCACCGTATGCAGAATGACGGCCAGGAATTGGTTCAGTTATTCTGACTGGGCGTCATATGACGTCCTGTAGGATAAAATGACGGCCATGGGGGCGCGCATCGCAGCGATCAGTGGTGCGATGTGCCAGTCTGACCCACTGCATTACCGATCTCAGTACAGAGCTTCCATCGGAAGCTCTTTACCATGTGATCAGCCGTGACCAATCACGGCTGCTCATAGTGTAAACAGGAGAAACCGTTTATCGGCTTTTCCACTACTCGCGCCTGCAGATGCAAGTAGTGGAGAGCCGATTGGCTGCACTTCTGACGGGGGGGGTCTGTGCTGATTGCTTATCAGTGCAGCCCCCCCTAGGTTCGCCACAATAGACCAGCAGGGAGCCTGCCCAGGGATGTGCCCACCCAGGACCACCAGGGAGCCGATCCTGACCACTAGGGAGCTGATCCTAGACCATCAGGGAGCCCACCCTAGACCACCAGGTAAGGGATGCAGTGCCCAACATGGATGGCACTCAGTGCCAACTTCAGATGCCACCCTAGACCACCAAGGAATGGGTCCCTATTAGTGCATCTGTCATCTATTGCCCACCAGTGCCCACCAGTGCCCCTATCAGTGCCCACCAGTGCCACCTATCAGTGCTCACCAGTGCCCCCTATCAGTACCCAGTGCCACCTATCAGTGCCGCCTATGAATGGCCATCAGTGCCGCTTATCAGTGCCTGTCAGTGCTGCATATCAGTTCCCATCAGTGCTGCATATCAGTGCCACCTATCAGTGCCCATCAGTGCTGCCTATCAGTGTCACCTATCAGTGCCCATCAGTGCTGCATATATGTACCTTATCATCAGTGCCACCTCATCAGTGCCGCATTATCAGTGCCAATCAGTACTGCCTCGTCAGTGTCCATCAGTGTAGCCTCATCAGTGCCCACCAGTGAAGGAAAAAAATGAACCACAAAAAATAAAAACCGCAGGGGTGATCAAATACCATCAAAAGAAAGCTCTATTTGTGGGAACAAAATAATACAAACTTTGTTTAGGTACAACGTCGCATGACCGCGCAATTGTCATTCAAATCGAAACAGCACTGAAAGCTGAAAATTGGTCTGGTAGGGAAGTGTTCTAAGTGCCTGGTATTGAAGTGGTTAAGGAAGTGGTGTGACATCCATGCTGAGATGTCAGTTAGTAAGTTAGTAATGCGAGAGGAGACAGAAGGAGTGATGTGAGCAGTAGACAGATAGAACTGGGTGTAATCTGCGTATAAATGGTATTGGAAGCCGTGAGCAGTTATCAAGGTGACCAAAGGAGGAGGTGTAAATAGAGAAGAGAACGGGTCCAACAGAGCCTTGGGGGACTCTCACAGAAAGGGGCATTGGGGAGGCAATTTTTTCTTTGTTGGAGTAGAAATATACTAAGTGGATACACATGAACAGAAGTTTATTCCGTGCAATCTACTTACACAATTAAAATAAATGGTAAAATAGTAGAATACAAACATCTGAATTGGACAACAACACTTCATCATGACACATAAATATGATATCTTTCCTCTAAACATTAGTTGTTTATTATCCTACTTCTAGCTTCACTTTCCTCCTTTCAAACATGTTTTTTGCTGTCAAAATAGAACTCCCACTGTTCCAAATTCCCTGCAGGATAGCATTCGAAATAAAAGTTGCACTGCTCTTTCAGCATGTGTTTTGTTCTTGTCAGCTTATGCACAAAGCAAAAAAAGTAAATCTTTCAAGAGTGTTTTATTAATGTTCTATAAAATCAACAATTTGATAATGCATTTTTAATGTCTTAATGTTTTGGCTACCTAGTAAACAAATAGTTTCAGAAACAAACTGTCATCATATGAAAATGTAAGTGCTTTACAGCAGCAGGAAGAGTGCAATGCTAGGTAGTTCCCCCATTAAAAAACCTCAGCATGGAGGAGCCAGTTGCTCTATTATGTGTTGTGTACTTTGGGCAGGGGGCAGTAGCTATTGTCATTTAGGGACATTGTACAATTCAGGTCCATTTCCAGAGCAGAATAATGGGATTGCTACTTGGTTGCTCTCAATGCCCTCGGTGTCAACAATTTAAAGCCATGAGCAAAATTGTGGCATCCGCATCTTGTTTCTCAGGCTACTCACAAGGGAGCCTGTGCATTTGCCAAATTGATTACAGAGGAGACTAGCAGGTTTCAGTATATTTCCTATAACTTGGCAGCAAAGCTGACAGCTTGTTTTTTTTTTTTTTTACTCTTTTGAATGTGTGAAAAATTGTAAGGTGTGAAAATACTGCCTGATATATGGGCAAGTCAGGTTTCTGCCGCAGAAATTAGCATAATAACAATATTTTCATAGATTTTAGGTCTGTGCTTGCTTACACAAGTGTTTATGCTTGTGCACTAAAAGCCAATGTTATCCAGAGTATGCGCAATGTTTTTAGTGACCTGGGTATTAGAAGAGGTAGGGGACTTTATAAACTGATTTTATTAAATAAATTAGATTTTTTTCACATTTTGACTAAATAGAAAGTCTATATCTGGTCAGTGGTGACCTGATCCAGCAAATTCCTGCAACTCTACAGCAACTGATAATTTCTAATTATGGTCAGCAATTAATTACTATGACAGTAATCTATTACTGCAGGGGGAGGCAGGAAGCATTGGAGCAGGAAGCTGTCTCATTTAGCAGCGGTAGTAATGCTGCCACTAAATGTATCACTTCTCTCCATATAGCTTGAGGTTTGGTTTGGCCAAACACCTCATTTGGTTTCACCGAACTGTTAAATTTACCAACCTCTGAACATGCAAAGTTCAGACGAAACATGAGTTCGGTAAAAAACATGCCTTGTATATAGTGCTGTACTGCAGCCATCACAAAGAGCAGGAGGCTCCAGTACTTCTGCACTCAGCCTACTATGCTTTGGACTTGATCTGAGGTCCACACTAATGAGACACTTGCTAACCAAATTAATGAAGTGAAGTTAGACTGGTAAGCTAGCTTGACAACATAGGTTAAAAAGGATAAGACTTGAAGTGCATGAAAACTCCAAAATGGGCCAAAATGCAACACAACCCAAAAGTGGGCTGTGTTCTCCATGTTGACTGATGTATAAGCAGCATGTGCAGAGACAGGCTGAAATTTCTCACACTGGTGGCATGCAGAGGAGCAATTAGGGAAGCTTTTAAAGCACCCAGACAGAAGTTCTGGTGATGCTACTGATCCTGAAAGCTTAGGAGGTATGGTTGGAAGGACTGGACGCATGTTCATTGTAAGCTTTTCAGCAGTTCAAAGAAAAGCTGTGGATTGTGCAGAGGTGAGCAGCAGAGGTTCTCTATTGACAATGAGTATTTAGTTCTCATTTCCTTTCCATTCTATTTTATTTGCAATCCAATTTCCTTTACAGTAAATTGGTGACAAACTGTAACTAGAAAAATCAGCCCTGTATCTGGTTACTGACAGCCTAGGCTGCCATCCTATACCGTTCCAACAGCTGTATGCAGCTCACTACAAAAACCAGGCCCTGTATCTGGTTACTGACGGCATAGGCAGTCATCCTATACCAGGGATATGCAATTAGCAGACCTCCAGCTGTTGCAGAAGTCCCAGGAGGCATAGCAAGACCCTGACAGCCACAAGCATGACACCCAGAGGCATGATGGGACTTGTAGTTTTGCAACAGCTGGAAGTCCACTAATTCCATATCCCTGTCCTATACCATTCCAACAGCTGTATACCTCTCCAGTTTCACCCACTGGACTCTACAAATAATGACTTAGCAATCCCCAAACAGGCTACCCACCAAATCATAGCATAGCATTGCCAGAACCTGTGAAATCATTCAGGCTCTAAGCATTGCACTGTGGAATGAGGGCAGAGCATGAAAATATACTTCACTGTCAGGAAGTATAGAGCAAGCAGTGGAGCGATGTGCTGATGTCACCATGTGTGGAAGTCTTGGAAGGACAGGCTGATGTTGTTAGCTGGCCGGCTCTTTTATCACACAAGCAATTTTTATTGGAATTGATGTGCAACATTTTATGATTATAATACATTTACAAAAGATTTTACACTATTGCAAGTTTATATTGTTTTTATATGGGGAGCCAATCATAATAAGAGGTTCTTATCCAACTGGTCCTGAGGGACTAAGGCCCCAGCGGCAGTATCAGCCACAAGAGACATCTATCTGGTGAAATTAAGAGGTGCAAGTGTTCTGGAGAGCTGACAACACTGGTCACTTACCGAGAGGTTAATTTCCATTCAGTCCAGAGGGAAAAAGGCCCTGGCAGGGTTTTCAGCCACAGGCGCTATTGACCTTCAGTGATAGGAGGTCAATTCATTCCGGTAAGCGGCCCCTTTGTATGGTGAAGGATTACACCTTGACGGGATGAGCACTTAGCAGTGGATGGAATTTACTTTATGTTATTTTTTAATGGACCAAATTTTGATTTGATTTATTTTTGATCATTTATTATCATTTTCACAAGCACATCTTTATATGGTATACGTTTTGGTTGTGTGTGTCTCACAAGAAAGCTGCAGCTGTGTAGTTTATTATATCACTTGGTTTGAATAGCACAGTTTTTTTCACTTTAAAGAGATTTTAGACCAGCCTTTCTTAACCTGGGTTCATCTAGAGGATGCTAGAGGCTCTTAGACCAATAGCAGACTGATCTCCCATCTACACCCACTAGCAATGTAAAGGGTCAAAATAGTTCACTGGCATCTAATGTAAAGGATCATTTTTACAAAGCTCAGAAATACAGAGGGCACTACACTGATGACCATTGCAAGAAAGTACAATACTGACTACCAATGTAATTCAACCTATGTATTGGGGCACTTTTCAACTGACCTCTAAGAAGGGGGGACCTCTCTACTGAGCACCGATGTAAATGTGCACTTCTCCACTGTTCACCACAGAACGGAGGACATTTTCCACTGATCTCTAATGTAATGGGCATTTTTTTTGTAGGGACACTACAAATTACAGTATTTGTTTTATTTCTGTTTTGTATGGAGGACAATAGTATTGAAAAATTATCAAAGTATGTCAAATACGTTACATATACCATATAGAGTACTTTTGTTTTCTTTAAAACTTTCTGCAACTTACTGATTACATTGAAGCAGAACTATACCCTTTCAACTAAACATTTATCAGTGTACATTCAGAAGAATATGTTGTTTATTCATTGCAGAAGAAACTACGTATTCTTCTGAATGTATACTGATTTGTTCATTCGCAATGTACAGTACATTCTCTGCCTTTTTTGGTGCCAGAGTGATTTAAGTATGGAAATTTCTTCATTCCAAGCAAGCCAATTAAAGTGGTTCTAAAGCCTAAACGTATTTTACCTTAAAGCATTTTTTGCATTAAGATAAAAAATGTTTAGGCATCAGTACCCCCCTTCCCCTCCCTTTACTTATCTGAGCCCCCATTTTGTCCAGAACAGTGCATATCTGCAGCTCTTCTCTCCCCTCACGTCCTTGTCTCTTGGGCTTTGCTGAGGCAGCAGCCATTGGCTCCCACTGCTGTCAATCAAAGTCAGTGACAAGGAAGCCGAGTCCCTCTTCCTGTGTCAATCAATGCAAACAGGGATGCTCAGGTGCAAGCCCACACGAGTGCCCCCAGAGAAAATGGCTTTCTATGGGGGCACTTGCTGGAGGGGAGGCGCCAGGATTCGATGGGGGTCCAGAGAAGAGGAAGAATTCCATTGCACAGAGCAGGTAAGTATAAACCTCTTTGTTAAAAAAAAAAAAACAAAAACAAAGAACAAAAAAATAACGGAAAATTGTATACCTACCTGACGGTAATTTTCCTTTCCTGATGCAAAGCACGACAGCATATACGTATGGGCTGGCTCCGCCCCCACGCCCAGTTCCAGGATCCGGTTACACTATAAAGTCAAACACCTCCCACCAGGCCTCATTCTCGTTACTTATTATCACTGCAAAGCCTTTTAGGGAGGGACCTATATGCTGTCGTGCTTTGCATCAGGAAAGGAAAATTACCGTCAGGTAGGTATACAATTTTCCGTTTTCCTGACACAAGCACGACAGCATATACGTATGGGACTTAGCAATCACCAAAAAGACAAGGGTGGGAAATGCTGAAGTGTTTAAATTGAGGATTATCTTCATCCCACTGAATGCCTGATGTGACTTGTAGATAAAGCTGTTGGGACCACCTTAAAATGGTCCTACATGTGTTAGATGCAGACTATGTCATGGTTATCCTTTAATTCTGGAGGTACTCCCTTGAGTTCTGTCCATGGATGAACCATCTGCCTAGTAAGCAGTTTCTGTACTCAAATTGATGGATTTGTCCTAGGATATCTAGCCCTCTTGAACAACTTGATCCATCCAGGACAAATGTTTT
>BLSH010232267.1:20724-43775 GCA_018402905.1 Glandirana rugosa
GTATTTGAATCCCAATAAGTCATATGGCAGTCAAATATGGAAAGGACGTGGGTATAAGGATAGTTAATCACGTAACTGACGGAGATTTTGTCGTAAAGAATTGGAAAAGTGACTCCCCTGGGAACTCTAACTGAACTCCAGAGTCCCTTGGGGGAACATTTTTACGAACTCCATGTAACTTGTCTTGATTTGAGGTGTAATGAAAAGAAGGTCGTAACGTTCGGAGAAATAGAGACGACTGAAGAAGACCCAAGGTTTAAAAACTGTGGAATTTCACCAACATTTCGAAACAAAGGACTGTGTTCGTGCTGTCGTATAGAGGCCTGGTGGGAGGTGTTTGACTTTATAGTGTAACCGGATCCTGGAACTGGGCGTGGGGGCGGAGCCAGCCCATACGTATATGCTGTCGTGCTTGTGTCAGGAAACAAAGCTTTACAACCACTTTAAGGTGTCAAAAATTTGGAACCCAGAAGAAGTCAGCAGAGATAAAGAGGCTTGCAATGCTGGAAGAAAAGTAATGTGGAGTTTAGTTCTGTTCAATGTACCTCAAGCATTTTTACAAGGGGGTTCCCTGAGACCTCAAGTCAATCTCAAGGGTCCCCTCAGTGAAAAGGTTAAGAAATGCTGTTTTAGAGGCAGTCAATGCACTAATTGATAGGAATATGGGTGCAGGAAAGGTATAAACTGACGGTATACTGAATAACCCTAAGTTTATGCAGCAACTATACACGTGCTCCACGTTAGAGATTCAGTATGCATTGAATCCACAACATTAGAATGACAGCCAAGGACGCAACATTCTCAAATGACAGGACTAGACATGTGCAAGTTGTTTTGTTCTGAATTTGTTTTTCATCAAAATTCGAAATATACGTTCATTCGGAAACATCCGAATAACGATAAACCGTTTCACTAATTTTTCCGCAAACAAATTTTTGAAAAGAACAAAAATCGGAAAGAACAAAAATCCGAAATTCAAAAATCCAAAAGAATGAAAATTTTAAATTAGAAAGAACGAAAATCCAAAATTAAGCACGAAAATCCAAAAATTTGAAAGAACGAAAATCCAAAAGTAAGAACGAAAATCCAAACATTCAAAAGAACGAAAATCCCAAAATAAGAATGAAAATCTGAGAATTCAAAAGAACGAAAATCCGAAAATAAATATGAAAATCCAAAAATTCAAAAGAGCAAAAATTTGAAAATAAGAACGAAAATCCAAAAATTTGAAAGAACGAAAATAAGAACGAAAATCCGAAAATACGAAAATCCTAAAGAACAAAAAACATTTGGATAATTTATATTATAATTAAATTATTACGTTTATTATTTTTATTAACCATAACCATTATTGTAGTTTTTTTTAATTATTCTTTTTTGTTAATAATAATAATAATAATAAACTATAATAATAGTTATAATCTATTAAATTATAGGTAGGTATTGGAATTCCCTTTCAAATTTGGCTGTTAGTGAACGTAATGAATTATTAACCATTGCTATTTTTTTTTTTTTATTATTATTATTGTTTATTAATAGTAATAAATAATATAATAATAAAAACTATAATAATAGTTATAAACTATTAAATTAGTTAGGTAGTGGAATTTCCTTTTAAATTTGTCTGCCTGTTAGTGAACGGAACGAATACAAATTTATCCGAATTTACAAATTTTCAAAATAACGAATTCCCGAATTACCCATAATAACGAATACTGCATCTATATGAATGGAACAAAGCAAATTCAAATGTTTCCGTATTCACGAATTACCAAAAATAACGAATAGCACATCTATACGAATGGAACGTACCAAATTCCGATTTTTCTGAATTCCAGAATTACCGATAATAACGAATACCGCATCTATACGAACAAACCAAATTCAAATGTTTCAGAATTTAAACATTTATTCGAAATAAGGAATTTCGATCATAACGAATGATCCAAAAACCAAAAAAATAAAATGAATAAAATGAAAATGAAAAAAATGAATTATTTATCCAGTTTTAAGGTAAATCACGCTTTTTTTGAAGTTCATTCACACCTGTAAGTATGCTTTGCTGTATATTTCTGTGCCGATTGCTATGGCTGCCTTCAATAATTAACAACCTGCCAAATAAACTACAGAGTGCACGTGGGACATTTTGATCTGCACACAATAAAAATGTAGCTGTCAGGAAGCATTAGAACCTCATTCTTTCAGTGCACTTTCAGCCAATGCCAATAAGAGCTACATATGTACCCTGGCCTGTATTAATAGAAACGTACCACCTAATAATATTAAAATGGGAAGTAGTCACAAAAAGAGGTAGTTGAAAAGAATAAAAACCTAAATTATGTACATAGATTTTAAAACTAAATACAGTACACAAAAGAATTGCAAATATGCATTGGGATCATTGATGAAGGATAAAAAGCAATCAGTGGAAAAATAAAATATTTAAAAAATATTCTCACTGCCCATTTCATTTCAGACAAAATTGTCATATGAAAGTTACAACCTCTTCATGTTGCACTTAAAATTCTGACTCTGAAATATCTGAAATAATGTGATTCAGAATGCACCCAAGCATTCACTCCATGCTGCTGGTGAGTGACAAATAGGCTTATTTAATAAGGCAGTGGAAAAGCAAGCACATCTCTGCTTTTAGCAACTAACACAATTCTGCGTGGACACTTTTAGATGATGCGCAAGTTTGCTAAATTTCCTCTTCAAATAACACTTAGTACAACACACTGTTTTCACTTTGATCATTTTCTAATTTTGTCTAAGACTAAGGGAATAACAGTATAAAAGTCACGCAGTGCTTTGCCACTTTTTGCAGCAATACTAATTGCTTTATTTCCAAACATCCATTACATCACCATAGGTGATTTTATCACCATATATAAATCACTCGTGTAGAAACTTGTTTCCTTGCACATGGAGTGCATATTTTAGTCATAACATTTCCAAATAGAGAAAAATCTGCTACAAGTGGCAGATATCACACAGCTACACTGTTCTCTTTCCCATCACATGTTGATAATATGAAAGAAAATGTTAATGGGAACAATAATTAGAAAAGTGTTGTCTCCAAGAGGTTTTTTAAACTTACAGTGAGTGAAAGAGAAGCAACGAGTTGGACATTCAAACTGAGCGTAAAATTCATTCACCAAGACACTAGTTCTCAACCCCTTCTTGAGAATTTCAAACAAACCAGCCTGCTTCTGATTCAATAATTAAAAATCTTACTTTGCTTCACCTTTTTTGTAATGTTAAGGTGGGGGCTGGGAGTTAGGTTACTATAACTAACCCTGTTTGCATCAGAGGAGCTATACATATCTATATTCATCATAGTTTGAACATCTTTGAGTTCATACATGAGCATCCCTGAAGAAAAGCATATTTCTATTCTCGAAACGATTCCGTTTCTCTGTAAATTGTATATATGATCAAAGTCATGTTCATACCTCTACCACTGTGTTCAGTCCATTTGTATCAACCGCTTCTGTTTTTAATCTATTCTTATTAAATCTTTGTCATTTAATAAAGATTTGTATGCTTTTTTAAAAATACATATTACTTCCGGTTCCGGCGCCACATGGAGTAGCTGCTTCTCCTCACAGCTCCCGCAGCAATCCCGGCAATCAGCTTACAAAATCCCCTCCGGAGTCTTTTTCAAGGCTTCTCACGCGACACATCAGGTTACTCAGAGTACCGGGCGATCCCGGATGGACCGATTCGTCAAAAAAACCGCCACGCCGCGGAGCATCGTGGCCCGGAAGCCACTATTCGTTTCGGAAACATTCGCTCATTCGGATACGAGCACGTGCAACGAACCTTCGGATCCGAACAAGAGATACGGCGCTTCGGACTCCACGAAGCCCACATCAATGGAGGTGAGCGGCACACCTTCTCACAACCAGGTCCTGGGCGCAGGAGACACAGAACGAATTGCACAAGCAGTAGCTGCACTGCTAGCACTCACCATCTCAGCCTCAGTTGAACAAGCCGTTCAAACGGGTATGCACAACTTCCAAAAGGAACTGAGGGCCCAAGCTGAAAGGATTACGGAAGCAGAGCAACGAATTTCCAATTTGGAAGATGAGGCCTACCAATCCCACAAATCAGACCAGGCTCAAGACAAACAGCTTAAATGGATCACTGAAAAATTGGAAGATCTAGAAAATAGATCCAGAAGGTGTAACCTTCGTTTCATAGGGATACCTGGATCCCTCCTTCCCGCAGCTCTGATAAATTTCTGCAGATCCAAAATACCAGAGGCCCTAGGCTTCCCGGGGCCCTGTACAGTGGAACGGGCTCACCGGCTGGGAGCCCCTAAAACCGATCGCAATACCCCGAGTCCCATTATTGCAAAATATCTAAACTATGCGGACAAACATGAGATACTTCAAAAATATCGTCAGACAAAATCTTTGCGAATAGACGGGGTAACCATCCTCTTCTTTGCCGACTACTCTGCTGAAGTTGCCAAGAGACGAAAAGCATTCCAACCGATATGTGCAGAGCTCTTCAAACAGAACGTTAAGTTTACCCTGGCATTCCCCGCCATTCTGCGCCTTAAAGCACCAAATGGAGATCAACTCTCCTACAACGACCCATCGGATGCAGATCACTACCTACGCTCACTCCGAGTAGATTCATACGCTAATGTCGCACCAAGAGAACCTTCATCCCCTCGCCCCACGGATCACCAGAGCCCCCGCAAAGACCCACCTAAACGCCTCAGAACAACAGGAGGAAAAGCATCTGATCAACACCAAGCTTAACTTTCACATTCCACTCATACTTGTGGCTCCATCCGTCATACCAGCTCTACAAACCACACTATCTATGTCTTCATAAACCCCAATCTCTGAGACCCTTCTACAGTCACCACCTAAACCAACAGGAGGACATTCAAGCCTCGCTCTTAGGGTCCCATTGCTCAAGGGAACTGACTTAATGCAGTGAGTACATGTGGAAAAAAAGGAAGTCTACTTTGGGCTATGTATTGTTTTCTGTTTGTTTTAGTTCCTATCGAACGCTATGTAATTGAGCTCTCGTTGTGCATTCAGGGTTCTCACAAATATTCCTTTGCACTTAACTCCATCTCTTTCTCCCCATTTCTCAAGATGGCTCAATATGCCAGAAACCGTACACCTATATCCACCAGCCCATTCATTAGCATAAACACCAGCACAATGCCCCTAACACTCTCTCTTTTATGAAGATTATATCATGGAATGTAAAAGGACTTAGGTCACCAATCAAACGTGCAAAAATTCTAAGACACCTAAAAAGATTGCATGTAGATATTGCCCTTATTCAAGAATCCCACCTCCCCCAATCCGATTTTCATTGCATGAGGAAATTCTGGGTTGGAACAGTATTGGGCTCAGAGGCCATTGGGCGGAAAGCAGGAGTTCTTATTTTAATCAGGAAAAACTTCCCGGGGAAAATTATATCGATTGACTCAGATTCCCAAGGGCGCATGATAATGATACAACTTAGCTGGAACAATAAGACACTACTAATTTCTAACATTTATGCCCCTACCAACCCTTCCACCCAATTTTTTGCGAATATGTCTGCTTTTCTTCTAAAACATCCCCATCTCCCTCATATTGTGGGGGGTGACTTTAATAGTATCATGCATGCTCAGGATGACAGATCCCAACCCAAAAAATCACTTGAACCCCAAAAAATATCCGAACCTACCACTCTGGCATCAACAGTAGAATCCCTGGGTCTACAAGACCTATGGAGACTCCAACACCCTACTGATAGGGAATTCACTTTTTATTCTATCCCTCACAAAATATTTACTAGAATAGATCACATATTCGGCACCGAACAGTGTATCCCCCTCGTGGAACACTCCAAAATTGAGGAAATTGTCATCTCCGACCATGCCCCAGTATCTCTCTCCCTCTTGAATCACAACCCTAACACTCCCCCCAATCTCTGGAGATTCCCAGCACATTTAATCAAAACAGAGGACTACAAGTCCTTCATTACAAAAGCTTGGGAGGATTACTCTCAAACAAATACACAACATGTGGACACCCCTAACCTATTTTGGGAGGCAGGCAAAGCTTTTCTGAGAGGACGCATAATCTCATACGCCTCTTCTCTCAAAAAACACCACATGACCAAATGTAAGGAAGCCAGCCAGAGACTCAAACTGGCCCAAAGGGCCCTTTCAGATCTCAACTCGGATGCAAATCTGGCATCCTGGAGAGCGGCCAAACAGGATTTCGAACTCTGGGCAGATACCATTGAGCTATCCAGAAAAGCCTGCTCAGATGCCATCTTCTTCAAATTTGGCAATAAACCCGGGAAACTTCTCTCAAGACTTAGAAGAGGTCCCTATACACCCACACATATCCACTCATTACGTGATACGCAGGGCGCTGTCAAAACCCAACCACAAGAAGTAGCAAAAATGATGCATGACTTCTACACCTCCCTTTACGCACTAGATCCTGTAAACCTTTCCAAGGCAGAGGACTTTTTAAAGAAGCTGGAGTTACCTCATATTACTCCCCCCAACTCGAACAACTAAATGCCCCTATTTCACCCCAAGAGGTAATCAACACAATCAAAAATTTAGCCTCAGCAAAAGCCCCAGGCCCGGATGGCTTCACAGGTGAATTTTATAAATCCGCAACAGAGTTACTTTGCCCAACATTATTAGCAGTATACAACCAAATCTGGAAAGGAGGACTCTACCTCCCAACAGGCCATCATGCCATTATCAAATTACTGGAAAAGAAGGGAAAAGACCCCCTAGAACCAGACTCCTACAGACCTATTTCCCTTCTTAACTTAGATGTCAAAATTTTGTCCAAAATAGTGGCAACACAACTAGCAAATATCCTCCCATCATTAATTCACCCAGCCCAATCGGGATTTGTCAAGGGCAGAACTGCCACCCTAAATATTCGCAAGGTAATGATGGCCCTGGATTACGCAAACTCTCACAGCGAAGCTGATCTGGCCATCATTGCCTTAGATGCAGAAAAAGCCTTTGACAATGTCAATTTTGACTGGCTACACTTAGTTCTGAATAAAATGGGATTTCTAGGTCCCTTTATGCACTTGATAAATAAAATGTACTCTTCACCCACTGCTAAACTGGTATTAGCCGGAATCCTGATGAATGATCTGAGGCTTTTAAAGGGTACAAGGCAGGGGTGCCCTCTATCACCCCTGCTGTTCAACCTGGCAATGGAACCATTATCCAGATACCTAACATTCAAAGCACCCCTCCACGGCATCCCTTTTGCAAATTTAGAAATTAGATCAGCATTATTTGCGGATGATGTGCTCATCTTTACCTCAAACCCTTCCTCAGATATCCCTCATATTAAAAACATATTTGAAGAATTTAAACATTATTCAGGCTTACGTATTAACCTAAGCAAAAGCGAAGTCCTCTGTCTTGGAAACCACCGAACCCCTGGTTGGGCCACCACCTCCCCTTTTTCCATGGCCAAATCTCATATTACTTATTTAGGAGTGAAAATTGGTAAAAAACCCTCTTCCATATACACCCTTAACTTTCCCCCTCTAATCTCTAAGATAGCACGTGAACTGGAGAGTTGGATGGACCTCCCCTCTCGTTCCTGGGGAGATGCCACCTTTATAAAATGGTCAGTTTTGCCAAACTTTTATACCCTCTTCAAACAATACCACTGCTCCTTAAACACAAAGATGTTCAAATTCTTCACAAGGCACTCTCCCAATTTATCTGGCAAAAGAAAAGGGCTCGTATTGCCCTGAGTAAATTGTACCTTCCCAGGAGCGCGGGGGGGATAAACCTACCAAACACTAGAATGTACAATTTGGCATGTCTTAACTGCATAGGATTAGACTGGATAGCCAAATCTTCTAAATACACGTCCTATAAATTGGAATCTGCAATGGTCTACCCACTATCACTTGAAGCTCTATTCCACGTAAAGCCCAATCTACTTAACCAAGAACTGAAACACAGCCTCCTGATAAGAGACACAATCATCGCCTGGAGAGAAACCAGAAAATGTTTAAAACTGCCGACCTCCATATCTAAATACACACCAATACAGGGAAACCCAGATTTTCCCCCAGGGATGACACATAAAGCCTACAAAGAATGGTCAGAACGAGGCCTCACAAAATTTGCTTCCCTCTGCAACCCATCCACAGGCGTTCCTCTACCATATCAAGACCTAGCGGAACAGTTTTCTCTCCCACCTTCCCACTCCTTCTATTATCACCAATGTACAAGCTATCTGAAGACCACGGACAAAGAAAGGTCGAATCGTTTCAAACCTTCCATACTAGAAAAATCTTTGGACAAAGGAACTTACTCTATATCGACATTCTACAAACCTCTTCTGTTCGCCTCTGCACCCCCATCGTCCACACAGGCTGCATCTAAATGGGCTGCCGACTTTCCTCATCTGGACATTCTCCACAAAATTCTAAAGGGTTACAACTCAATCCTAACACATATTACCAACGAAGCCTTAAGAGAGACTCAGCTCAAATTGATACATCGAGCATTCATTCCCTTCAAGAGATCTCCAATGAGCCCAAATTCCATGGAATGCCCTCTATGCCAAAGCCCAAAACCCACAATAGCACATTGTTTCTGGTCCTGTCCGCTAATCGAAGTCTTCTGGGAACAAACCATAGCCTTCATGTTCGGTATCACAGCAACCAAAATCCCTAAAGACCCCCTCTTACTAATTTTTGGATATTGGGATAAACAACTGCTCACCTGGTCATCCACAAAAGAAACAAACCTCCATCCTTGGATTCAAACAACATTAATGGCTGCCAGGAAAGTGATCCTGAAAAACTGGACTCTTACATCTCCCCCAAATACTTCTCAACTTAAAAGAGACCTCCGACTCACCTTATACAGAGAGAAATTCACCACAGACTTTTCGACCTCAAAGAGCAGTCACAAATTTTTCGACAAGTGGCAGGCCTTCATTAACAGTTCTCTCTCGAAAGAGGAGCAAGATCTTTTTCAAGGCCAACTATATTACTGCTACAACGACTCAAAAGCTTTCTATGATATCGACTGCTAATCCAAGAAAACACCTAGTTCAAGGACAACTCAAGCCCCCTTCCATGCACAACGAGACCCGATGCACTCTTAACCAGCTATACTACCTTCAAAGTTTTCATCTGCCACAAACCCCCCTAATAACTTTCACCTCCCCCTCTGTCCCCCCCCACCCGCTGGATACCAGAGACTCAGGAGCAAAAAACCCCTCAGGAACTAGACAATCATCCAGACTTCCTCAGTTAGGATATATTATGGCTTCTAGTACCTATTTGATGTATGACCACAATAGTCATCTTGATCCTTTGTCATCTTATTGTTGTTTTCTTTTACTCAGAAAAAACTCAATACCACAATGGCTTTGTCAAGCCTTTGTACTGTCTTTACCCTGTAATATGTGCTTTTCTTACAATAAAAATTTACTGAAAAAAAAAAAAATACATATTTACATTGTGGGGTCTATTTGTTTGTATTGCGGATCAATAGTCCGGCATATCCACTTTTGGAGGGTATTTGTTTCTCTATTCATTGTTGGGGTGAAGGCATTCCCACCACTCCACCATGGTTCTAGTTTTTTTTTATCAATACTAAAAAAACAAAAAGTAATTGGAAAATCCAAGCTCAGAAAAAGTCAAATCATCATAAGCAGCAGGTTAATTTTATCAGAAAGCCTCATAAATGAGGCGTTATTTATGAAACTTGTCAAGGCGTTTCATGCTTGTACAATGTTTTGACTTAAGTTCAGATTCACACTGGAACACGTGCATTCCTGTCCGGTCCGAAGTTGTAGCTCATTCATTGGAATGGGCTGCAAAGGGCACTGGAATGCAGAAAAAGTAGTGCAAAACACTCTACAGCAAACAGCATTGTAAAGCGGTACCACGTGATTTGGTGCCTGCAAATGCGCTACATTTGTGATCTGTGTTTGGGGTCCCATTAACTATTCATTAGCACCTGCATGCAGATCCCAACAGCAGCACTCCATAGTTACATACTGTGACATTATGAAAGGCGAGGTGATTGATGGACGTTATGTTTCACCTCACATGCGTTCATTTACAGAGAACTAAGGTGGAATCCGGTCCAGGTTTTACCAGCCACTTTGGCAGGGTTGGTTCTGGACCAGATTTTGGGGTACACTTGTGTCCACCAACAGGTGGAATAAATAAAGCAGGACTAGAGCAAAGAATTGCTCTTGGCCTGGGACTCTGGAAGCCAAAACCTTAGAGAGAGAGCGCAAATCATGTGATGTCTGCTTTGTGAGAGACAGGAAAAAGGTTTGCATTGTCTTTGTTTTGTGGGTGACTGGGAGAAGCCCTTCACCCGAGAGGTAGGATCCTAAACTGTTTAGTTAGTGCCTGCATAGCGAGGATTTATTTTCTGCTTTGTTTATTTTATTTTCATGCAATCTTTTAAAAAGAAAACTGGCTATAAGTCAGATTTTAAGAAAGCCTGCCATTTGGAATACCTTTTTCCCAGGGAAGGTGACCTCCATTGAACCATATAAAAGCACACACATAGTTTGGACTTGTGTCTTTTTTCAACGTTACCAACTATGTAACCACCCACAATACATACCAAAACAAATATGTTCAGAAATTAAGTTATGTGTAATAAAATGGAATGACACAGGGAAAAAGTATTGAACACGCTAACTGAAATTTATTCAATACTTCGTACAAAATACTTCAAGACGCCTCCTTTATCTAGAAACCAGTCGCATGCATTGCTCAGGTGTGATTTTGGCCCGTTCTTCCACATAAACAGTCTTCAAATCTTGAAGGTTCTATGAGCCACTTCTATGAACTCTGATCTTTCCATAGATTTTCTATTGGATTCAAATCAGGTGATTGGCCGGGCCATTCTAGCAGCTTTATTTTCTTTCTTTGAAACCAATTGAATTTCCTTGGTTTTGTGTTTGGAATCATTGTCTTGCTGAAATGTCCACCCTTGTTTCATCCTCATCATGCTGGTTGATGGCAGCAGACTTTTATCAATAATGTCTTGGTATATTTTTCCATTCATCCTTCCTTCAATAATATGAAGTTTGCCAGTACCATATGCTGAAAAACAGCCCCACACCATGATGTCCCCACCTCCAACCTTCACTGTTGGTATGGTGTTTTTGGAGTGATGTGCAGTGCCATTTGACCTCCAAACATGGTGTGTATTATGGCATTCAAAGAGTTCAGTTTGGTCTCATCTGTCCGGACTATATTCTCCCAGTATTTCACAGGCTTGTCCAAATGTTGTGCAGCAAACTTTAATACAGCTTCAACATGATTTTTTGTCAGCAATGGAGGTTTGCGTGGTGAGCGTGCATACAGGTCATGGCGGTTGAGTGCATTACTTATCATTTTCTTTTAAACAAGGTCTTTCTGAAGCTCTTTACAAGTGGCCCTTGGACAACTCTTGTAATAATTCTTTTCACTCCACTGCCATCAGTATGTTTTGCAACAATAAGGTTGTGAAGGTCTTGAGCGAGCTCTTTGCTTTTACCCATCATTAGATGTTTCTTGTGTGACAACCTTGGCAATGAAACACCTTTTTACAGACCATCAGTTGAGATTGAACCAGCTGATATTAATTTGCACTGACAAGGGGCAGGATTGCTTTCTAATTACTGATAGATTTCAGCTGGTGTCTTGGCTTTCCATGGTTTTTTGCACCTCCCTGGCTTCACGTATTACCTGTGTCATTCCATTTTATTACACACAACTTCATTTCTGAACGTATTTGTTTAAGTTTCTTTGTATGGATGGATTGCATGGGTTGTTATCGACATGTTGTGAAAATGTCATGTCAATAGCTCCTTTAGAAATATATAACAGAAAAAACCCGCGCTCACTAATATACACAAAAAAATGGCAAAGTAAATAAATGAATAATGATAATATATAAAAGATTTAGAGAGGCAGCACGCATAAAACAACAGATCTAAAATTGTCCAGAGATATACTAAAATAATGTATGCAGCGCAACAGGTAAGTATAAAGTAAGTCTTTCAACTGATGCTGAATCTATGCTCTTGCAACTGTTATCCTTGAAAACAACTCTGATGTAGTAAGGAAATAGATGGAGGCTTACCAGAACTTGGTAAAAAATGCGCAGTGCTCGAAAGCATCAAAACTGGTGGTTGTTCATCCTGGTCCACTGGTGGCAGGAAAGAAGGGAACCTCAATCCAAGAACGGCCTCGGGAATGGTAGGAGGACGGTCCAGGGTCCTGGGGGTCTGCTCCTCCTGGGATAGAGGGAGAGGAATGGCTCCTAGGGTATCTTGGGTCTCACGTCCAGAAGGTGTTCCAGTATTCAATGTGCATGAGTAAGGAAAAAATCCACAATCGTGTGATACCGTTTAAAAGGTTTATTACTGTTAAGGGTTAAAATTATACTCACATATTCACAGTATCAAAAGCGCTTATAGTAAATTGGCAGGAGATGGAGGGAACTTTTACCAAGTTCTGGTAAGCCTCCATCTATTTCCTTACTACATCAGAGTTGTTTTCAAGGATAACAGTTGCAAGAGCATAGATTCAGCATCAGTTGAAAGACTTACTTTATATTTACCTGTGGCGCTGCATACATTATTTTAGTATATCCTTTAAAAATATATTTACCTAGAAAAATGGTGACGTGTTCAATACTTATTTTACCTGCTGAATACTTATTTTACCCGCTGTATATAGTTACATACACACACACCTTAAGCCTCTAGCAGGACTCAGACTGGGAGATGGAAACTAATACTGCAGGACAAATGACTGGCTCAGTGTACAAAGTGGTAGTAACCTGAAGAATTAGGATAATCCGCCGACAGGCAGGGTACTTATAACAGAAGAGACCCTAGAGGTTTCTTCTATTATAAATGTTACCCCTGTCTGTCAGCAGGTAGTGAGGTCTGAGCTGCACACATTTATGGCCTTCTCCGTGTGCTGCGGTGATATGACTCCTGTGTGCATGCGTGGGAGTGACATCTCCTCGGCCTAGCCATTTAAGCGGCTGAAGATACCAAACTCAGAAGACCAGGCAAAGATGGAACTTGCCAGGGACTGGGGAGAGCCCTGACAGCACAACACTGGAGGGCTCTGTTTGTAGGCAAGTCGGTCACAATGTACTAGTACGCAGTGTATACTAGTACATTAAACCTGCAGGGGGCACAAAATTTTCATTTATTGCAAAGACTTTACAACTGCTTTATATGTGCTAGCAAAGGGCACACTAATAGGAGGAGAGAGCAAAATGACAGCTTACATCATCAGTCTGCTGATTCTACTTTCACTGTCCAGTCACAGGCTGAGGAAGGTGCAAGACCTTTAATTATTTCTTTACTACAGCAGAGAAAAATCAGGTCTCCTGCCCAGCTAAGACAGGGCGTTGTGTGTGACAGAGCTGGGTAAATCTCAGGACTGAATGGACAGAAATACAATCCCTTTGAAAAGAAAAACCACCACCTTATATTTTATCTATGTTTTTGGCAATTCACCTGCAGTTCTGTTTTAACTCCAGCTTGTAGTGAATGTATTAAAGGCAAACTATGCAACCTTTGTAAAAAGAAAGGGAACAAACACCACAATGGATTAATTTGATTTATTGCCAAAAAACATCAATATCAAACAGGAAGGAGTGGTATGTATATACATGTTCAAAAACCAGAACAAGGATTCAGTGAATATGGTTAAATCCAGAACGCAGTTATGTCCAATCTTTATTTTCACCATATCAAACACAATCTGAATTATTTGCATATAACATTGGAAAAAATCATTAACATAAGGAAGTTTCTGATGGTGTTATTTGAAAAAATGTCAGGAACAGGATTTAAAGTGCATATCACCGACACAGTAGGGGTAGCAACTTAAATCCATCTTCTCCCCAAAGAGGCATTCCTCTTTAAATGAACCCACAGGTTCAGCGATGTCCCAAAAATTGATGGGCCCCACATTGTTCACAGTGATTCTAAATGGTCAACTTTTTGGCAATGGACAACTTCTACAGCTTATGGGTACTGAACACCATTCACTTCTTTTTAAACAAACTGTAAAAATGATAAACTGATACCAGTAGAAAACCCGCAGGCTTTCACAGTGTTCCACCAAGGTACATCAAGAGGACCTGTTCTCATTGCTTCAATTCAGCTTTCAATGAAGGGCACTGATGATTAATGTTAATGTCACCAAGAGGTGAAGGAAGCTCAGTACAAATCTACCATGACCATAGAGGAGAAGTATCCATTGGTAGATGACCTCTTGTAGATCAATAATCAATTCTTTGGATGCATCAATTTAAAATAAAAAATACACAAGTTCTCATATAGCATACACAACCCTTTCCATGCTTTTATGTAGATAGGAACAAAATTGTAGCAAAAAGCTAAAACTAAAAACATCTGAATCCTCCGAGGTTACCAAGACCTCCAAATCCAAACATATGGATATAAGCAGTAACATTTGCACAAAAAAAAGAGTGGTAACCATTTTACAGGCAGGGAAACCTAACATCTGGTGTGACTGGTGATGTGGGCAGTGAGCTCACAGAGAATGGGAGAGGGGGGGTATGCCCAATAGATGCCAACCATATTCACACTTTTTCCACAGCTGGTCACTATGTGCAAGAGCATATTTCCTTCCCCCATCATCATATAATATACCTGAAAGACCAAGCTGAAGTGAAACACATTTAGTGGTTAAAATACTGATTTGTGGACTTGAGCTCAGAAGAAGGGGCCCTCCAATGGTTGCAAGTGGATACTACACTTGAAGGGCAAATTATATTACATGGAATAAAAATGTTCTTATAAGACAACCAGGCAATGCACCATCAATAAAAAATAACTTGCATTGTGTTTTTGTAAGATTCAATTTTAAAGGAACAAACTGTCATTTAAGTTGTGCAACCAAAATTTAGTGAAATTCAAAAACAACAAATTTTCACTTGTAGGTGAGAAAAAAATCGAAAATCAAAATTTGATATATTAAAAAAGGCTTAGATTACTTTTCTTTTTTATTCAGCCAGCAGGCTCAATAAAAAAAATGAATTCCATCCGCACAAGCAAGGTGGATGGAAGAATCACACCTGCTGGGACATTGGATTCGGCTATCAGAATACACTGATTGGCAGCTGCAAATTTTCCAACATTCCCATTCAGCAGAAGCTGATCTAAAGACTGACTTCTGTTGAAGAGGGACAGTCACACATGGATGGAAATTTGTGTGGTTCCTGCTGAACTGGCCAAACTTCTATCCATCTATGACCAGCTTAACCACTTACCAACCGGAAGGTTTTCCAGCTTTAGGACCAGAGCACTTTTTGCGATTCGGCGCTGCGTCGCTTTAACTGACAATTGCGCGGTCGTGCGACGTTGCACCCAAACAAAATTTGCTTCCTTTTTTTCCCACAAATAGAGCTTTCTTTTGGTGGTATTTGATCGCCACTGCGTCATTTCTGATAACCGCTATAAACAAAAGAAGAGCGACCATTTTGCAAAAAAACCCAAATTTCTTACTTTTTGCTAAAATTCAAATCCAAAAAAAAAATATAAAAAAACATTTTTTTTCACCGTTTTTGACCGATTTATATAATTCCTCATATTTGTGATAAAAAAAATTGCAATCGGCGTTTATTGATTGGTTTGCGCAAAAGTGGCCGCGTTTACGGATGATGAGAATTCATTTCTGGGGTTTTTATTTTTTTTTTATTTTTTACTAGTAATGGCGGTGATCTGCGATTTTTATGTCGGACATTTTTGACACTTTTTTGGGACCAATGACATTTATACAGCGATCAGAAATTTAAATGTCCACTGATTACTGTATAAATGTCATTGGCAGTGAAGGGGTTAACCAGGGGGGGAGCTAGGGGTTAACTGTGTACCCTGGGTGTGTTCTTACTGTGGGGGGGTTGGGCTAACATGGGCATGAGAGATCTAACTGATCCCAGTGACAGGGATCAGTAGATCTTCCATGCCCCTATTAACAGAGCGGGGAACCGCCGTGTTTACATCGGCGGTTCCCCGTTCTTTCCCTGTAGCCGCTCATCGTGGCCCGTCGGCGGACATCGGGTCCGCCCGAGCCACGGGCACACTCCCCAGGAGTGCGGCGGGTGCGCGCGCGCCCCCTGGTGGCTGATTGCAGATCGCCGCTTATTTACGGCGATTCGCGCTCAGCATCCCGACTGCCGCCGTGAAAGCACGGCGCGCGGTCGGGAAGTGGTTAAAGCTCACCATACATTTTACAATCTCACAGTAAAATTTCCTTTATATTTACCAAAGATACTGTATACATCCTTTCTAAATTATTCCATAAACTAATGGTTTTCATTTAGGCAGACTGTTGCACATACTTGGCAGGGTTAAAAGAGATTATATAGCTAGATTATACCATGCATGATGAGCTTTACCCCCAATGTCCTGGCCTATAAATTGCCCTCTTCCTCCACATTGGTTCAGGGATTTTGGTCTTTGAGGTCACTGCCAGAAGGTTTAAAGGGGTTGTCTACTACAGGGATGAAATGAGTGCATAGTACAAATTAGGCTCCTTTCAAATGTTGGGATTTTTAAGGCAATTGCAACAATATTCTTAAAAATTATACAAATTTATTTGAATGACCTTTACATAGGTTTGACATTGGAAAATACAAAATACATAAAATCAGGACATAAGTCTTATGAATTGTTGTCTTATGATTCTTTTTCTTTATTTAGAAACCCTTGAATGCACATGATTTATGCACCAGTTGTTGGCATTTTTTGCCTATCATCCTGACACAATGGGAAATATACCTTTGGCGGAGTGGTGTGTCCCCTGGAAATTACACCTTTGAGAGAGTAAAAGATTGTGCTGTTTTGTAAGTGCAACAGTTTGTGTATTGTATATAAGCCAGCTCAAAGTATATGTATGCAAGGTATTAGTCCGTATATTGTTTATTTTGTAGATGGCAATATCTTTCCCTGAAGAAGGAACTATTGCAGTTAATCTGAAATGCGTTGGAAATAACCCTGCCTTTAGAATGGTCACCTTAACAAACCATGGGACCGTCTCGGGCCGGGTGATATCACCTACATATATATAATGCACAACTGTTACATTTGCATTGAAATAGAAAACATGTTTGGACTTATGTCCTGATTTTATGTATTTTGTATTTTCCAATGTAAAACCTATGTAAAGGTCATTCAAATAAATTTGTATAATTTTTAAGAATATTGTTGCAATTGCCTTAAAAATCCCAAAATTTGAAAGGGGTATTGATGTGTGACGGTAACCAAGGGATGATGGCAATGCACATCCCAGTTTGTGGAGGTACTTCTATCCTTATTCATATAGTACAAATTAGGCTTGCCTCTATGTCCCATCTAAATTACAGATCCAAATCACTTGTGGAACGAGCAGATCTGATCACTAGCTATAAGCCAGACAACGTTTTATAGAAAGCAACAATAGGTACCAAATGTGGCTCTAATTAGGACTTTAAACAGATCAGAAAAAAACATGAGATGAGTGCAATCTAAACTCTGCACTTATCCTATACTGCCCAAAAGATAACCTCGTAGTGGTCTGTGCATGCCACTTACTGGTGCCAACATCACCTTAGGATAGAGGGGATACAGGTTTGTTTTCAGAGCTCCCAAGGATGGAAAATGTGTCATGAGATACATAGATGCAGGTGGTGGGTACTGCTGTCTCTACACTTTAATTTTAACTGTATATTTAGTAAGGTAAATAGTAAATGTTACATACACGTGTTACTTTAATTGCCTTGCACCAGTAGAAATCTGTGTTCAAGGGCAGGACCCCGCAGAGAGGACTCTGTTGTGTGAAAGCAGTGGTCTCTTTGCAGAGGTGCAAGCTTTACTGAAAGGAAGCCCAAACTATGAGTCTGGGGGAAGGGCATGTTGGATCACTTCATAGACTGCCCCTTACACATAGAAGTCATCCTCTCTGCAGCCTACTACCCTTGAACACATATTGGTACTGAGCAGGTGCAGCTCAGTATACATTTTGGCATGGTGCTGTGAGCTGGAAAGAATAATGACTGGCAACCGGGAGAAGGAGGTGCCAGCACCGGCGAGGGAACTTGCAGGCATCAAGACTGTTGGATATAAGGCCGGCCATTGATGGAGCAAATTTCTTGCCTGCAACTAGGGGGGGTTCCTGCTAAAGATTCAAACCATCTATGGCCAGCTTAAGGGAAATATTGTGTTCTGCTTTAAGCAAGGCAATTACAGTAAAATTAAATATGTACATACCATTATCCTGCACATTTTACGTCAATATCCAGTTACAGATAAAACTTAATTCAGACTTTAATGTTAAGAAAGGTTTACTTTATACACTAGATGGTAATAAATATTGGCACCTTTCTGCATACATCTAACAGGTCCACTTTTCCTGGCTGCCTACACATATTGCAAATACCCATATATATCTTCAACACACCGGTGCTTGCCAAGTGCACTGTACCAGCCCATATGCTCTTAATGGCTTTCTTAATTGTAAGCAGTGTGATAGGTGTGCAACATAACAAAAAAAAACTGAAAATGGGGGTTGCCTTTAAATTTATTCACAAAAAATGATTACCACTGAACAGAGGTTTACTCTAGAAACATGAACGTTTAAGAGTAGAAAGTCATATATGGAAAGGCAAGGTTAGTACTCCCGTGTACACCAAGTCTTCAAATATCAGAGTTAAGAGCACTTCAGAAGTTAAGTAACCAAGCATATTACATTCTTTTAAATAGGTCTTAAATGAAAAAAATAAAATGTGTAAAATTAAAATAAGGTCGTGTCAGACTTTTGCATATTAAAAATGTACAAGGGGGCGTGGCCAAATGTAGTGCCGAGCGGACGTGCTAGTGAGGAGGGACCGATCCCTTAATCCTGGCTGTTAATCCTGCCGAATCTGCGGGGGAACCCGCTCTAATACCCTCCAGGGACGCCGCTAGTCACACCGCCTCTGTTACGGGGATGCCAGCCAGGCGCCGGTCCTCCGTCACACCAGCGGCCCGCAAGTCAGCCTCCTCTGCCACCTCGTGTCCGGACGCCATCTTGGAGCAGGTGAGAGAACTCCTTCTTAAAGCTAATATGTCTGAGGAGCCCTCTCAACAACAGGTACAAGCCCCCATGCTCCCAGCCGGAGATACGGCCGCCATCCTAGCTGCCATAGAGAACAGTAAAACTTCTGTTATGGCAAAGATTGACCATCTAGCCACGGAGGTCACATTCATAAGGGCAGATATGGACAAGATCAGGGGCCGTGTGGCGGAGGCGGAGGACAGAGTATCTGCAGCCGAAGACCTCGCAGCCCAGCACTCCAATTCCTTGGCAGAACTACAATGTTCAGTACAGCAGCTGATAGCTAAGTCAGATGATGCAGAAAATAGGCTGCGAAGGAACAATGTCAGGGTGTTGGGCCTTCCGGAGGGAGCTGAGGGAGACCAGCCTGCAGAATTTGCGGAGGCCTTCTTCAAATCATTAATAAATTTGCAGAATGTATCTCCCACATACGTGGTGGAAAGGGCCCATAGGGTCCCGCCAAATCGCAAGATACCCGGTGCAAACCCTAGACCCTTTCTGGTGAAATTCCTCAACTTTCGCGACCGGGATAAGATTCTTAGTGAAGCCCGGAAACATCCTACCCTTCCTTATGAACACACGGAGGTTCACCTCTACCCTGATTTCTCGGCAGACCTCCAGAAGAAGCACAAGTCCTTTAACGATGTCCGTCGCCGGCTCAGAGAAAAAGGCCTCAAGTACTCCATGTTATACCCCAGCAGGTTGCGGGTCCAGAGTGGTGGTCTGGTCCGGTTTTTTGATACTCCGGATGAAGCGGATACCTGGCTACTAACACAGTAGTTGTTCTTACCTGGATATGCCCTTTGATGAACCACCTTTCACCTCTTTGCAGAAAGATTGATGAGTCCTGCAATATGTTCCCCTTGGGGGGACGCATAACTCTCCTTTTCATCTATTAATCTTACGCCTAGCAATGGCTCCTTGTATGCCCAGGTATTTGATTTACCCATGTTCATGGACTATGTGCAGTGTCGGGTTACCCGTATTTTTCATTATTTTTTGTTTTTCCTCCTTACACAATGAGGTCCCGGTTCTCCTCAGGATTGAAAACCCAGGACAGAGAGCCCTTCTCCCGGTCACCAGAGACTTTTCTGGCAGTGGTTTACCCCCCCCCTCATATGTTCAGGAGGAAAGTTCCTAGGTAGGACGTTACTGCACCAGCCTCCATTGGAGCACCATGGTTGTTGTTTTGGGATGTAAAACTGCTTTGGTCACAGTTGGGGTTCGACCAGGCAGTAGGGAGTTTTTCAAACAGTTTTACAGGTTGTTTCACTTGCTCAGTTTTTGCTGTCGCTCTGCTGCACTGTGGCTTGGGCGGACCCCCACCTTTTTTGGGGTGTATGGATTCACCCTGATGTGCTTTGGGGGAGTGGGGAGGGCCCCAGATGATGTCTACTATCACAAACATGGCTACAAACCTTAAAATCCTCTCCTGGAATATCAGAGGCCTTAATGACAAATTTAAGCGCTCCTTGCTTTTTAAATATGTGCAACATCACAAACCACAAATTCTGCTTCTTCAAGAGACTCATCTGACTGGTAACAAATTCCTGGCCCTAAGAAGGGCCTGGGTTCGGCAGGGGTTCCATGCTACATACTCCTCTTATGCTAGGGGAGTATCTATCTTGATTAATAAATCCCTCCATTGCACGATTGAACAAGTGGTTACTGACCCGGGTGGAAGGTTCATTATATTGCTTTTGGGAATGTTTGAGCAGAAATGGGCGATTGTAAATGTGTATGTCCCTCCTCCGTTTGACCACAACATTCTCTATACAATAGCTACTAAATTAGCTCCTTTACAGGCTCACCATATTATTGTGGGAGGAGACTTTAACACAATCCTCGATCCTGACAAAGACACCACCAACCCACATAGGGTGGTCTCTCCCGAATTCATATCATGGGCAGACACGTTATACCTCAGAGAGTGTTGGAGGTGGAAACATCCGGAGGACAGAACATACTCACATTTGTCAGCTGTACATAAATCTGGCTCCTGTATTGATTTAATGTTTGGCACTGACTCGGTGTTGTCCCGCTTGCGGTCGATCTCCTACTTACCCGCGGGTCTTTCGGACCACTCCCCCCTGGAACTTTGTCTGGAGGTGGGGTTGGCTCGGGACCCGGGGTGTTGGAGGCTGGCCTCCAAGTGGTTGTCAGACCCCAGGGTACAGGAATTAGTTACTCCTAGAATCACAGAGTATTGGACTCTGAATGACAACACAGCTTCTCCTGAAGTGGTCTGAGAGGCGGGCAAAGCTCATGCCAGAGGTGAATATGTTTCTGCAATAAAAGCTGTTGGGGCTGAGTATACATCACAGACGGCTATATTAGAACGGGCGGAGGAGGATGCTAAATTGCAATTCAAGCTGGACCCCTCCTCTGGAAACTACCTTACCTTGGCCCAGGCTCAGAGAAATTTGAAAATCCACTATGTTTCCCTCGTAAGATCAGACTCTAGTAGGCACTTAGCAAAAATATTTGAATTAGGGGACAAAAATGGCAAACTCCTGGCTAATCTGGTGGCGGAGCCCTCCCCTCAGACTACAATCTCTGGAATTCGCTCTTCCGAGTCTAGAATAATTAGTGACCCTGGAGACATTCTTATTGAATTTAAAGATTACTATACCAAGCTTTATCATGACCCACAGCCATCCCTTCAGGATGATGACAGGAGACTTATAGAAAGTTTGGGACTCCCGACTCTTTCAGTCGAGGACAGAGAGATCATGGAAAAACCGATCTCTTGTCAAGAAATAGAGGATGCAATCTACTCCAGTAACAAATCCCCGGGCCCCGACGGTCTTCCGGGGGACTGGTATAAAGCACACGCTGCGACACTGGCACCAAAACTAGCTAAGGTATTCTCCCACAGTCTAGAAAGCGGCAGACTCCCTGATAGTATGTATCAAGCCCACATCATCTTACTTCTCA
This sequence comes from Glandirana rugosa, assembly GCA_018402905.1. Lineage (NCBI taxonomy): Eukaryota > Metazoa > Chordata > Amphibia > Anura > Ranidae > Glandirana > Glandirana rugosa. The sequence continues at coordinate 42,781 of BLSH010232267.1, forward strand.
AGCCAGACAAAGACCCGATGCTTTGTTCCTCTTATAGGCCTATCTCTCTTCTAAACAGCGATTTTAAAATCCTAACCAAAGTTTTGGCTAATAGGCTTATGAGATTGCTACCAACTTTGATCGGCACGGACCAAACAGGCTTTATGCCAGGTAAGTCCACGGATGTGAATCTGCGTCGGGTGCTCACCCATATACAGATCCAGTCAGAGGCGGAGTCCTCTAGAATATTAGTGGCCCTTGACATAGCAAAGGCCTTTGATACGGTCAAATGGTCCTATATGAAACAGGTACTCTCAACCTTTGGTTTTGGCCCTTACTTTAGAAAATGGATAGACTTACTATACCTAGCCCCCGTTGCGTGCATCAAATTGAATGGGAGGCTCTCACCCTCATTCTCAATAAAGAGGGGAACGAGACAAGGCTGCCCATTGTCTCCGGCACTATTTGCCTTAGTGATGGAACCTTTGGCGGAGTGGTTGAGACAATCGGAGCGGGTGAGAGGTATTGTTGTGGATCAGATGGTCGAAAAATTAGCATTATATGCTGACGACTTGATCCTCTTTTTGCATGATCCGGGCCCATCCTTATCGGCGGCACTGGAGATTTTGGATGACTTTGCGTCCATGTCTGGGCTCCGCACAAATTGGGGGAAGTCCCAGATCTTGCCGATTGATGCCGGGGCAAGGGAATTGATACCACAGGACTCCCCACTGCAACAGGCAGAGACTGTTAAATACCTGGGTATAGTGCTATCCTCAGAGCCCAGTGAGTTCCTTAAATTGAACCTGACCCCAACCCTGCAATGGTGTAAAGATAAGCTAAAGGCATGGTCATGCCTCCCACTAACTTTAGTAGGGAAGATCAATTTGATTAAAATGAAAATTTTACCTGTCCTGCTATATAAACTCAGACACGCTCCGGTATGGATCCCACAGAAATTCTTTAGACAATTAGACTCCCTAATTACCTCGTTTTTATGGCATTCCAATGTGATC
>BLSH010232267.1:45817-56810 GCA_018402905.1 Glandirana rugosa
GTGCTTCACTTGTCCCCCCCCCCCCACAGAGCTGCTGTCTTCCCCCCTTCTCTCTCCTGCCAGGTGCTGTAGAAGATGTGTCATGATGGAGAGATGGGAATGGGTTGGTAAATTTGTCAATTACTGGTTCCTTTCTTTTCTGAATGAAGAGAGTCAGTGATTGGTACCAATTGGTTCATTCATAAATGAAGCATAGTAAACTGTTTTTTACTATACTTCCATTTCTGAATGAATGGGAGGCTTGGCACACAGCTATTCCTGTACATTCATTCTGTGCAGCTGAGGCTACACAGACGGAAATTGGGAGCTCATTTTTTTTTTAGACCCCTAATATCTCAACGCCCCCAACTGAGCTCCTAAAAAATAAAAAAATTAAAATAAAATTGTAAAAATAAAATTGTAAAATAAATAAAATGAAATGGTAAAAAAATAATAAAATTAAAATAAAAATTAAAAACTACTGACACCAATGAGGTAACTATCAGGATTGCAAAGGTTGCAATTGTGACTGGGCCCTGGCATTTCACCATCATGGGAAGGCCTGAAGATGGCAGAAAGGGGGCCTGCTGCAGAACTTGTGAAAGGGCCCCACTGCAGTACCATGATAAAGGGACCCCCGATAGGACTATAGGGCCCCAGGATGAGTGGGAAGAGGGAAGAACCCTAGCCAGGGGTCAGGGGGCCCTTCATAAATTCTTGCACCGGGGCCCTGAAGGTTCTAGTTACGCCTCTGGGTGTAGGAACGTGGTCTTTGTAGGCACTTCTGTCTTGGTTATGGTCTTTCATGAAACAGATCTAGAGAGAAAAAAGCAAAGTCATGAACAGAACTGCATCGGTAAGAGAAAATAGGGACCAATCATGCCTGCTAGCAAGAACAAGCATGGGATTGGTCACATTTTTCATAAGAAAAACTGTACTAAGCACTTTACCTGATCCTGCCTGCTGGCATCATAGAAACAGCTGCAAATATGTTGCACAGTGCATGGTAGACAAGTGACTGACAGGAGACACAGCCAATAGCTAGTGAGGGACAGGACAGGTCTCTGCCCGACCATCTCTACTTTTGCTCGGCATCTTCCCTCAGAGCAGTACAATGCTGTATAAATAAACAAATTTCTCTTTCTAACAGGGCTCCATGGTGCCTGAAACTTACATACTGGTATTTATGGCCATGCCAGGACCAACCAGCAACATCCAGGTTGGAAACTTTTGATTGGGGGGGGCAGGGAATCAAAGGAGCCCAGTTAAAAAATGTCAGCTGAACAGTGACAGCATTTTTTGCGATTCATTAACTATTCAGGTATTCAGACTGCTGTGGACACTGCCGCAGTCAGAATACAAAACCTGGCAGGGGAGATTCACTCTGTTTAGCACTGATGGAGGACTCTACTAGATTTCTCTCTTTCAGTAAGAGATCAGATAACTGGGCCCTTGTTCTTTATTAGCACCAGTACATTGCTTGCATTGCTTATACATCCTTTTGGTTGTAGACGTTTAGTTTCAAGCATTTTCATTGCATTGGGCTGGTAGTCAGATCCTCAGATATCCAGACACCATCTGATCTCTGACTAATCATATTAAAGTTGTATATGTCAAAATGGCATTCCAGCTAGTATCACGAGTTACGAAGGAGTGACACCCAATGGCAACTGAAAAATTCATGCTGAATGGACAGGGTTTGCAGTACCTAATGACATTAGCTTAATGTAGGTGTATCCAACCTTTTTACCTTCTTGGGCTGCACATAAAATACACTAACAATAAGAATAGCGGATGCACAGTTCCTCCCCCAGCTCTCAGCGGGTAGATGTTTGCACGGAATCTCCGGAGTTCCCCAAGGACGTGCATGATCCAGGTCAGTCTGTGCAGACTGACTCGATCCATGGTGAATTATAATTAGCATGACCACCAGTGATGAGCCAAATGTACCAAGATTAATTTCTGGGAACATTTGGCAAATGTTATCGGAGTTTGAATCCAGAATCCTGACATAATTTTAAACAATGGGAGCTAAATAATTTATTTTTTACTAAATTATATATATATATATATATATATATATATATATATATATTTTTTTTTTTTTTTTAAAGTTAGCATTCAACAATGAGTGGCCATTTTGGAGCAGCTCAAATGCCAACATAAAAATATGCAATTCCTTTAAATTACATGCTTGGGGGAAGCCTTACTGCTGTACATAGAATTACAGAATGTTAAGACTCTCATGGACAGCATCAACAATTAGACATGGGCTGAACAACCCTGTGTTCAGTTGCCACCAGAACTTCCGAACATTGAAAAAGTTCTGACATGAACAGAAAACCCTATTAAAGTCTTTGGGAACTTGAAAAATCAAAAGTCCCCATTTTAAAGGCTTATATGCAAGTAATTTGCCATAAAAAGGGTATGGGGTCGGGATACTGCCCTGGGGAACCTGTATCAATGCAAAAATTTGTTTTTAAAAAAAGATTGTTTTTACAGGAGCAGTGATTTTAATGATGCTTAACCACTTCAGCCCCGGAAGGATTTCCCACTTTAGGACCAGAGCACTTTTTGCGATTTGGCACTGCATTGCTTTACCTGACAATTGCGCGGACGTGCGACGTTGTACCCAAACAAAATTTGCGTCCTTTTTTTCCCCACAAATAGAGCTTTTTGTTTTGGTGGTATTTGATCACCTCTGCGTCATTTCTGATCGCCGCTATAAACAAAAGAAGAGCGACAATTTTGCAAAAAGAAAAACAAATTTCTTACTTTTTGCTAAAATACAAATCCAAAAAAAAAATAAAAAAAAACTTTTTTTTCCATCGGTTTTGGCCGATTTAGATTCTTCCTCATATTTTTGGTAAAAAAAATTGCAATCGGCGTTTATTGATTGGTTTGTGCAAAAGTTGCTGCGTTTACGGACAATGAGAATTAACTTCTGGGGTTTTTATTTTTTTTATTTTTTACTAGTAATGGCGGCGATCTGCGATTTTTAGTAGTACTGCGATATCGCAGCGGACATGTCGGACCACTTTGACACTTTTTTGGGACCACTGGCATTTATACAGCGATCAGTGCTATAAAAATGCACTGATTACTAAATACCATTGGCAGTGAAGGGGTTAACCTGCAGGGGGCGCTTTAAGGGTTAACTGTGTTCCCTGGGCATGTTCTAACTGTGTGTGGGCTGCCCTGGCTGGGGGAAGGGGCTGATCACGGCTTCCATATAGAGGAAGCCTGTGATCACAGCCCTTCCCTCTCTATGAGAACGGAGATCCGTGTTTACTTACACGGACCTCCATTCTCTCACTGCGGGGAAGGGGGCGTCGCGGGTAGCTGGCGGTGTTTGAGTCCGCCCTACTCGCTCTCTGGCCCCCCCGGACACAGTGAGCGCAAGAGCGTGCCACTGGTGGCGCGCGCACGCTCACAGCACTAGTTATCGGAGCCACCGTCATATGATGGCGGTTTGCGATAATGAGCCACTCTGTCGCCATCAGACTGCGGTCGGCAAGTGGTTAAAGAGCAATAATAAAAATGAACAATTCCTTTAAATATAGAGCCTGGGGGTCCCCTTAGTTTGGTGGTAAAGTGGCACATCTGTAGCATGTATACAACATGCTGCAGCAAAATGACATTTTTAAAGAAAAAAATGCATGAAATGACATTTAGGCCTCTTGCACAAAGGATGTTTTTGGACGTTTTTACAGCTGCTGCTTTTAGCTTCAGACATTTTTTCCTACAGTCAATAAACTCCCCATCATGCTATCCTATGTGTTCATGCACATATAGGCTGTTATCAACTGCTTTTAGCTGGGACGTTTTTGAGCTGTAAAAAAGCCCCAAGACCAGTGGGTTCTGAGAGTCATTTTTCAGCTGTAAAAATGCTCAAACGCTCAAAAACGCTTAAAAACATGCACAAGGAGTGCGCATGTGCGAGTGGTCCAAGATGGCTGCCTGAGCCGAGACCTCCGCAGCACCCGAGCAGCCCGGAGCCTACAGCACGCACCAGTGCCCTCCCTCCCGCACCTAACGAGCTGGACAGAACCCCTGAGCACGCCTGGAATACCAGCATATGTCCAGAGGCCCCGTTCGGAGAGACCTCGGCCCGGAACTTGGGTCGGCGGAGCCAGCTGCGTGTACCAAGATGGCCTCCGCTACCACGAGGCAGACACAAGGCCCTGAAGGCACAGCTGAAGGAAGGCAAGTCATCACCCCAGCATCACTGACTTACACTCCCCAGCCCCAAAGAAACCTGCTACAGGGTCTCAGCCCATCCCCAACTTCCACGGAGTCCCTCCTGGGCAGAGAACTGGGAAACATCGCGGGCTCCACTTCGGGCCTACCGCGGTCCCCACTTCGGGCCTACCGTGGTCCCCTTATCAAGCAATATCTATCCCCAACACCCCCATTCAAGACTCTCAATTCCCCCCAGGAGACCTATACCAGAAGCTAGCAGATCTGCTAGACAAAAGCCTGACCACAACATCCACCAAAATAATGGTGGAAACGAATGCAAACTTTCAGAATTTGGGGATGCGCATGGAAGCCATTGAAAATAAACTGGACCTAACAGTTACCCGTACTAACCAAAATTCTGATCATATACAGCTACTGCAGGAGCGTTTAAATGCTGCCATCTCAAGAATTGACGATTTGGAAAATCGTACCCGACGTTATAACTTTCGGATAAGAGGGGTCCCTGAAACTTTTACTGATCCTTCTCAAGTAGCCCAAGAGATCATCAAAAATTTGATACCAAATATTCCATCACATCGCCTAGAACTGGTCAGGGTCCACAGAACTTTAGGTCCCCCCAGGAAAGACGGTACCCCTAGGGACATTGTGTCCAAACACCATTTTTTTGCAGTGAAGGAAGCTGTCCTGAAACAATCTAGAAGTGTCAACCAACTGTCTTTCCAAGGTCATCTCATTCAGATATATGCAGATCTTTCTAAGGTCACCATTCAATGCAGGAGAGCCTTAAAACCACTCCTCACAGTTCTGGCCTCCAAAAACATTAAATATTGGTGGACGTTCCCCTTTGTAGTGAAATTTCAGTATCAATCTAAATACTATGCCTTCTCCTCTCTCCCAGAAGGAGAGAAAATCCTGCTACAGCTACAACTGATCTCGCAAGAAGCGGACATGGACATCACAAGCGGTAACCAAAGCTCGACCAAAAGACCCCCTCCGGCCAGCCCGTTAACCCCACTTTGGAATAAATCCAAGTCCAAGAAATCCAAAGAGAATGCCTTAACCTGACTATGCCTTTGGGACTCTGGATCCAGATCTTTTTGAGACTGTCTCCATGATAGAGGGTCCCCCGGTTCGGTAGAACAGATGAGAGGCCTCAGAGCCTCACTTAACCTCTCATGCAGAGTTCCTTTATGTTGTTTCTATGCCTTTATAATGTTTGATTAATAGTTTGAAATGTAGTATTTTTGATGGAGACTACTGGAGATTATGCCACCTGTTCAGTTTCCCCCAAGGGTTAGAGGCTCTCGAATCCTCGCATGGGAGGGGTATATTTCCAACGCCCCCGAGCCCTCACTTAGGGGATATCTCCAATGTCTCACTTGTAATCACCTGGCTGGCATCTGGAGGGACCTCCCCTCTCCGGCCCCCGTGAGAGGTGCCCGAGGGTAGGGGGGCCTCCTCTAGGGGTAGCGGGGCCTCTGCAGTCCCACCTGGGACGGGGACACACTTCCCCTTTTTAGCATCCTCAAACGGGGGTGGGATCCTAAACTAGCAAATATTCCCGAAAGGGGGTTCTCCCTCTGAGGGAAGCATGTTATCTGAGGCCCCCTGTCGCTAGACAGGGGTCTCCCCCACCTGGCTCCCCGAGGGGGTGCCAGGGGGGACACCCCACTATTTATTAATATGTCTTCATGCCTAACAACAATATGCTGCTGCTCCTTTATTTCCTCAGTCGAAGTCAGCATTGGTATCAAGCTTTTTATTTCTATAGTCCCGTTAGGGAGTGGACATTGGGCTGCCGGGTGCTACACATGTGCCTCCTCCTTCCCCTAAGACACCTCGGTCTCTGGGGCGGAGGACGTCTGAACTTTGCTTCAGACACCTACAGTGTATGACCCCGGGGAGGTTTCCCATTCCCCGTGGTTCATACGAGACTAAAAGATGCTTCCTCACGCATCTTTTCTCCTTGTTTTGTTTCTTTTTCTTTCTTCCTTTTATTTCTTTTTCCAGGTTTAGGGGGAAGCCAACGTGCTGTCTCTTTTTTATCCTCCGCCAGTTGCCCTTCGAAGTGAGCGGTGTTTCTTCCTTGCAATTGGGGACTGACTCTCACCACGGGCTTTCTACCATACAGCCTCATAAGGTAAGTGACGCTTGGATTCTCAGCTTCGATTCCTCACTGCTCCATGGCTGACACTATTCGCTCCACCCTTGAAATTGCCACACACAACGCTCAGGGTCTCAACTCCCCTGTCAAATGCCAAAAAGTCTTCAACTTTTATAAATCCCAACATTTAGATGTAGTTCTTGTACAGGAAACACACTTTCCCCATTCCTTCACCCCAAAATTTCTCCACCAACATTTCCCACTCTTCCACCTGGCGGGTACTGTTAACAAGACCAAGAGTGTCGCTATTCTATTTTCCAAACAGTACAACTTTCTATTGAAGGGCGAATACAAGGACCCGGGAGGCAGATTTATCCTAGTAAAAGGTTGGATGGATGGCCATCTCGACTCTTTCATTTCCTACTACGCCCCTAATAAAGGCCAAGCAGATTTTTTCCAAGCTATGTTCCGGTCTCTGGAACCCCTTTTAGAGGGGACCCCTATATTTAGGGGGGACTCAAACGCTGCTCTTGATCAGGGTCTAGATAAATCAAACCCTCTGAAATCACGCCTAATTCGCCCCACAAGAGTTAGTCTTAGGATTGCCCGAATCCTTAACTCTCAGGGTCTGGCAGATGTCTGGCAGGACGTACATCTCACAAAAAGGGATTTCACCCACTTCTCAGCTCCACATCTTACCTACTCACGGATAGATCACATTCTAATTCCAACCCACAAACTCCCTAGTGTGGTCAACTCCCAAATTGTGGACACCCCTCTCTCTGATCATTCCTTAGTCACCTTGTCTCTCACATGTGACGCCCCAGGCCTCAGCGCCTCCTTCTGGCGATTGAATGAGTCTCTCCTCAATGATCCAGTGATGGTCACAACTATTGATAATGCCTTGAAAGACTTCTTTTTGTTAAACGATACAGTTGACGTCTCGGCGGAAACACTCTGGGCTGCTCATAAGGTATCAATAAGGGGTACATTGATTCAGATCGCTTCTAAACGCAAAAAAGAGCACTTAGCAGAAATTGCACAGCTTGAAAAAGCTTATTATTCCCTCAAGACCCAACACAAGAACAACCCATCCTTGGTTTCTATTGATCAATTGAACTCTATTAGAACCCAATTGAACCTCGCCCTCACGACCAAAGCCGAAAAACAACTCCAATGGATAGGCGCCAAATTTTACTCCCAAAAAGATAAGCTGGGGTCAATGTTGGCCGCCCGCTTAACCCCCCGCACTCGTACTCATGCGCTACCTGAAGTTAGGTTCCAAAACCAGGGTACCACTAGTAATCCTAAAAAGATCCTCCAAGCCTTCATGACTTCTATACCAGACTCCCTCCCAATCCCTAAACTCTCTAACGAGCATAGGGCATTTTGGACAGCGCTTTCACAGAAAGGGAGATTGGGGATGTTATCAAACAACTGAGAAATAGATCTGCCCCGGGCCCAGATGGCCTATCTGCTCCTTACTATAAAACGTTCATTACAACATTGACTCCACATATGACAAAGTTTTTTAATTCCAAAATTACAGGAACCCCAATAAACTCTGACTTAAATACAGCGTTTATCTCTGTAATTCCTAAACCTGATAAGAACCCGGAAGAAGTGTCAAACTACAGGCCCATCTCCCTCATCAATAACGACCTCAAAATTTTAACAAAAGTTTTAGCGAACCGGCTAGCTTTATTCATAAACAATTATGTCCATAAGGATCAGGTGGGTTTCATCCCAGGCAGGCAGGGCCCCGACCAGACCAGGAGAGCTATAGATATAATTTCCATACTTCAATCTAATTGGACGGGGGTCCAGCTCAGCAGGGGATGCTTCTCTCCTTAGACATACACAAGGCATTCGATTCGGTCACCTGGCCATATATTTTTCAGCTGCTAGAACATTGGGAGTTTGGGGAACGCTTTCTTGGCATTATCCATTCTCTATATGCTTTTCCAAGAGCACTAATCCGCATTCAAGGCCATTACTCACCCTTAATTAAAATAGAGCGGGGCACTAGATAGGGTTGTCCACTGTCGCCTCTAATTTAGTCATTGAAACTCTCGCGATTGCGATTAGAGAAAATCCTAACATTAAATGGGTCACTTGTGGAACTCAAATCCACAAATGTGGACTGTTTGCGGATGACATGTTACTGTTCATCACCTCTCCACTCACGTCACTTCCCAATCTCTGCCAGACCCTAGAGTCCTTTTCCTGCCTATCTGGTCTTCAAGTGAACTATGAAAAGTCAGAAGCCCTGAATGTTTCTCTTCCACAAGAGTCTATTGCTTCACTAAAGGAAGCATTTAAATTTTCATGGAATAATTCTCACATTAAATACTTGGGCATTTCTTTGCCCCTCCAGGTTTGAAAGTCTCTATGCCTGAATTACCCCCCCATGTTCCGTAAATTGGAACAAAATCTTAAGGAATGGGCGAAGCATAACCTAACATGGTTTGGACGAATTAACGCTGTTAAAATGACCCTACTTCCTAGAGTATTATATCTATTCAGAGCTCTCTGCATCCAAATCAAGAGAGATCATCTGCGCTCTTTACAAAGCAAAATACTTAAATTTATTTGGGGTAGTGCGGGGTACAGAATTAAACAACAAACACTCTTTCTTTCAAGGAAAAAGGGCGGTTTAGGGGTCCCTCATCTCCTTAAATATTATTTTGCGGCAAGACTCTCCCAAATCTCCACAGTTTACACTAAGGCGGAGAAACCCGAATGGGGCCAGATAGAACGTCAGGCAGCACCTTTGTTTACACTAGATTACCTCTTGTGGTGCAACCCAAAGGATCGTCCAGCTATCCTTTCCCCGATGCTCTCAACCTCCTTTTCCCTATGGGACTCACTGAGAAGGAGCCCTACCCTAGTCTCCTCCACCCAACCCCTAGCACATTTGTTCCACAATCCGGAATTCCTCCCAGGTCAAAATATTTTAGCCTTTCAATGGTGGCTAAACAAAGGCCTATACCAGATAGGACATTTCTTTACACCCTCAGGTCCAATAACTTTAGCGTACTGTGTCAGCAAACTTGACCTACTGAACTCTGAAAAATTTAGATTCAGACAAATCAGTCACTTTCTCCACACCATTTGGAAGGATAAACCCTCCCCTCCCCTCCCCTAATCACCCCCTATGAAGCCTGGTGTGGCTCAGCCATGGAGCAGAGAGGAGGTATATCAATTATCTATGCGTCACTTACAAACCGAAATACTAAATCCTCCTACATGCTAGCTTGGGAGGAAGACCTTCAATTTCAGTGGAATTTAGATACTTGGCATAAAGCTACATCGCTGGCCTATAGGGGGATCCTCAATACAGCATTGATGGAAGCAAACAGCAAAGTCATCTGCCAGTGGTACATGACTCCAATTAAGTTAGCGAAAATATACCCCACGGCAAATCCCCTTTGCTTCAGAGGTTGTCAGCTTCGAGGTACCATGGCCCATATCTGGTGGGAATGTCCCAGAATAAGATCTTTGTGGAAAAAAATTTTTAGGCTGATTTATAAAGTCACGAACCTAAAAATCCCCAACAACCCAACAATAGCTCTTCTAAACTCACATATCCCAAACATCCCAAAGCCATCTCAAAAACTGATCCACTTCATCTTTTTGGGCACTAAAATATCTATAGCTAGGTCTTGGAAAAAAACCCACACATTACTGAAAGCAGTGATCAGGAAGGTCTCCTGGATCATGTCTCCGGAGAAACTGGCTAGTGCTCTTTCTAACTCATCCAAAAAAATTTGAAACTATATGGGAACCCTGGGCCTCTTTTATAGGTGTCCCATTATACCCAGGAATGACCCTCCCCCAACAGCCACAAGGTACTGTGTAAATGGACTCCCCACAGGGAGAATGTGTTGGCTTCACCCCCTCCTCTTCTTCTAACTGTTCGTTTCCTCTATCTGTCTCTTCTCTTCCTTCTTCTTCTTTTCTCTATCGATCTCACTGTTATTACATGGTTGGTCGTTACAAGACAGGACACCTAGGAGACTACTCGAGCAGGGGGCGCCCTGTGGGCTCACACTGAGTACATTATCCTCAAGGTTCTCTGAGCTTTTTAGGACATCCAGACTACACAGGGGGGAGATGGTTTCTTTGGTAAGGAGGGCGAGAGCTTTGGGATCTCCCCCGGAATCCTGGGGGCATCTGGGGCCCTCTTCTGGCACAGTATGTTCCCACTGGGGTGCCGGAGGGACTCCCTGGCTTGCTCTCGGGGGTTCCGGGGTGGACCCTCAACAGGCCTAGAACCTCGCATTCGCCCACATGAAGGCAAAGCTACACAGGTTATCCATATTACTTTCTGATATTACAGGGGAATCCTTCTCCCTTACATGTTTACAGGAGCGAGATTATTCCTCCCTTGCTAAGGCTATGCGTCCACATGGTTGCCATCTTGAATATAGAAATTGTATTCTCAAGAATCTGTTTGTCATTTTCAATCCAACACCCTGTAATTCGTCCTCTACTGTAACAATGTATTTCTTTTGTTTACCTGCTGTTTTTTTTCTTGAAACAAAATAAAATACTTTGAAAGTAAAAACATGCACAAACGCGGCTCACCAAAGTTTTTGGACGTTTTTGATCCATTTAAAAAAAATGCTAAAAAACGCTAATGTGGAAAAACGGTCAAAAACGCTAGTGCAATAACCCTGAAAAGCGCTGGAAAACTCAGCTGTC
>BLSH010232267.1:86702-100416 GCA_018402905.1 Glandirana rugosa
GAGTGAGTAGGTACGAGTGGGTGGGTCGTAGGTAGGTACGAGTGGGTGGGTCGGAACGAGTGGGTAGGTAGGCACGGGTGAGCAAGGCTGGGTGGGTGAGCATGGATGGATGCTGGGTGGGTGAGCATGGATGAGTGAGCATGGATGGATGGCTGGGTGAGCATGGATGGATGGCTGGGTGAGCATGGATGGATGGATGGGTGAGCATGGATGGATGGATGGGTGAGCATGGATGGATGGGTGAGCATGGCTGTGTGAGGATGGATGGATTGATGGATGGGTGGCTGAGCATGGATGGGCTAAGAATGGGGGGTGTGGATGGATGGGGTGGATGGCTGGGTGGGTGCTTGATGGATGGTGGGGGTTGCTGTCATTTAGCAGTGCTGTGGGCATTACACATCGCCCACAGCACTGCACAGGTCTTTCCTCCCCCCTCTCTCCTCTCACACTGCACCGATCGGTGCGGAGAGGAGAGAGAAAAGCCGGCGGAAGCCAATGACGGCGCAATCACGTGGTGAAAGGCCGCTCACAGCGGCCATTCACCGTGATCCGTGATCTGTCGGGTCCCCCGGACCCGACGGTCACGGATGTTCCCGTGTGCGCGCCCCAGGGGGCGCGCGGGAAGCGATATTCTGGAGGACGTCCATGGACGTCCTGTCAGAATAACCCGACCGCGCTGTGGACGTCTTTTGTCTATAGCGCGGTCGGGAAGTGGTTAAAAGATCAGAGATTTTTGTTTTTTTTTAATTCTAGCTGCTTTTTTGAGAAGTTCTCCACGGATTACGCACTTGTGAGCTTCCCATAAATATAGCTGGGATGTGTCTTGGGTGTTGTTGTCTGAGAAGTCATTTTTTAAGCATGCTAAGATTTCTTCCTTGTCTCTTGGGTCATTGAGTAGGGACGGGTTTAGTCTCCAGATTTTTGTTTCTCTGGGAATGAAAATTCAACCGTAATCGGGTGGTGATCGGAAAAGGTCATTGGCTCTACGGTGGCTCAGTGAAGGAGGGGTAGGTCTTGTTGCGATAGAAAGATGTAGTCGATTCTGGTATATTTTTGGTGGATCGGGGAGAAGTATGTATAGTCTCTGGTCTGTGGGTTAATTGCTCGACAGGTATCGTGTAGTAATAGGTTGTGGAGTTGTAGCTTAATTTGTTTTAGTGCTCTAAATGGGAGAGCAGATGAACTGGTAGATGTGTCCAGCACTGGGTTGAGTGGGACATTAAAGTCCCGCCCTAAGATTAAGATGCCAGATTTAAAGGTTGTCAGTGTTCCACTGATGTTGCTAAAGAATGCAGTTTGTTTGCTATTTGGAGCATAGATGTTTGCAATTGTGATGGTGTGTCCTTTTAATGTACCCTTCAAGAATATGAATCTTCCTTCTTGATCAATAAGGGAATCTTGTAATTTAAAGGGGGTGTGTTTAGAGATCAGTATCGAAACGCCCTTTGTTTTAGAATCTTTATTGGCTGCATGGTACACAGATGTGAATCTCCCGTCACTTAATTTGGGAATTTTGTTTAGTTGGAAGTGGGTCTCTTGAATGAGTATGAAGTCAGCTCTTAGTTTATGTCCTTCTCTTAACAAGAGAGAGCGTTTCTCAGGGATGTTCAGACCCTTAGCGTTAATGGAGACTATTTTGAGCATAAGCGGTGTGATTGAGCAGTTATGTTGAGACATGTTTGAGATTGAGTTGTGTTAGTAGTGCTTATAGGTGTAGGTTGAGTGGGTAGCTGACTGGTCCCTGGGGAGCACCCTAGTGGGGAGGGGGACACAGCTGGTGGGAAGGAGTAGAGAAGATGAAGGAAGAAAAGAGTGAAGATTGTATAGAGAGGGGTAAAGTAATAGTCAAAGAGTAGGTCAAATAATGTTCCGGAGGAGGAGGTAGTCCGGCTAGTCCTCCTTTAGTAGGAAATAGGGATGGGAGTCCGGAAAAGTCAGAAGAGAAATAGAATTCTCTCCTGCGTGGGGGAGCAGTCAAGATACAGAGATCACGGAAGGCATTCCCATGACGTTGGAGCTCGAATGCAGGGTGCAGGTCAGGGGGTATAGTAAAGTACAGATGAGGAGAACTCCTAGTACTCGGTTCTCTAGGAGGCGCACATTGTTGTATGTGGGAGATAGTGGCTCTTGGTGGGGCGCATTTATGTTCAAACAAGTAATGTTATTGTTTGTTGGGGTAGGAGGTTTGTGAGATAATCTGTTTACCTTTAATGATGTTTGGGGCATGGTATGGTATTCAGTGATGAGTGAATGGGCTGTACATATTGTAACCATATATAGTACATTTGCGGTTGCAGATCTGATGACCTGACTTGTATAGGTGTTTAGTTATTGAAGGATACAGGGTTAAATTTACAAATAAATGGCCTTCTGAGATATTGTAAAAATGTTCTGAGCAGGCTTTCCCGTGTCATGGAGGCCCCTTTGCGTGTCAGCGGGACTCCCCGCACGCCCCTAGGGATGTTCCGGGGGTCCCACCACCACCCAGGGGCCCAGAGACAGGGGGGAGACCAAGGTTGCTGCTGTATGAAAAGTGTGAGGACATATTAGGTGAAGCTAATGAGTGCACAAAAAATGGTTAATCAAAACTCACATGACCCCTATGCAGTGCATCGTGGTGATAAGCTTGTTGATGGTGGAAGCGGCTGCTTCTTGATCTTGTTTAGAATCTGCAGCAATGGCACTAGATATAGGGTAGAACATGAACACAGAGAAACATGGAAACATTCAAACTCCTTAGTAACATAAACACATTAGAATTTCCCCTCGACTATAGTATTGTCAAATATAAAAGGATTAATTGAGGGCCTAAAGATATGTCTTTCCCCCCTTAGTCTCATTGTCTCTATAAGAGATAAGATTCTCTTCCTGAGGATAAGTGAGGTGAAGCATGGACAGTCAAGAGTATAAGATCAAGGCTGATGGGAAGGAGTATGGAAAAGAAACCTTGTGTAAAGATTACTGTTCAGTAGACTAGGTTTCACCTGGGGGAAAGGAGTAGTAGTCCAGGAGGATCAACAGAATTTGGACATGGAAGCAAGGTCTGGTATGATCGTCTGAGCATTGTCTCCTTGATTATGTTCTGTCCTGTTGAAATCGAGATTGTTCCTTTTCGCTTTCTACTCGATCCTAGAGTTGAGCGAACCCGAACTTTAAAGTTCGGGTCTGTACCGAACTTTTGGGTGTCCGGGACCCGGACTTTTCAAAAAAAGTCTGGGTTCGGGTTCGGGGTTTTGGTAATTTTACTAAAAGTTCTGAAAATTGCTGTAAAAAAGTCCTGGAAAGTCCTAGAGGTCTGCAAAAGGAAGGAAAATGGGGGTAAGGGTGGGACAAGTGCCCTACAAAGAAATGGGGACAGGGGAATAACTTAAAAGCATTTTTAAACAAAAATCACATAAAAAAAATCAAAAATGGAGGTGGATGTGGACCATCTTCAAACTGTGTGAAAAAAGTATAAATTAGCCGGGAGAAGCCATATCCCTGTTCTAAAATCATCTGCAAACTGTGTGTGAAACTAAAACAATAGCAGGTAGAAGCCATATCCCTGTTCTAAAATCATCTGAAAACTGTGTGTGAAACTTAAACAATAGCAGGCTTCTACCTGCTATTGTTTAAGTTTCACAAACAGTTTTCAGGTGATTTTAAAACAGGGATATGGCTTCTACCTGCTATTGTTTAAGTTTCACACACAGTTTTCAGATTATTTTAAAACAGGGATATGGCTTCTACCTGCTATTGTTTAAGTTTCACACACAGTTTTCAGATGATTTTAGAACAGGGATATGGCTTCTCTCGGTTATTGTTTAAGTTTCACACACAGTTTGCAGATGATTTTAGAACAGGGATATGGCTTCTCCCGGCTAATTTATACTTTTTTCACACAGATTGAAGATGATTTTAGAACAGTGATATGGCTTCTCCCGCTAATTAATACTTTTCACACACAGTTTGAAGATGGTCCACATCCACCTCCATTTTTGATTTTTTGTGTGATTTTTGTTTAAAAATGCTTTTAAGTTATTTCCCTGTCCCCATTTCTTTGTAGGACACTTATCCGACCCTTACCCCCATTTCCCTCCTTTTGCAGACCTCTAGGACTTACAGCCATTTTAGTGCCTAAAAGTTTGGGTCCCCATTGATTTCAATGGGGTTCGGGGTCCGGGTCAAAGTTCGGGTTCTGTCCGGACCCGAACCCGGACTTTGTCCCAAAATTTGGCCGAACCAGCAGAACCCGAACTTCTAGAGGTTCGATCAACTTTACTCGATCCTTTCTGCATGGGGGAGAGGATCCTGGGCTTCTGCGGCTGTCATCTCTGCAGTTCGGGTTAAGTGGTGGTGAGTTGGACGAGTTTCTGCGTCTTCTATCCCGGTGTCTCTGTGCACTAGGAGTGCTTTCATTAGCTACTTCAATCCAATTCTCAGCGATGGAAAACGAGCTGTACCAGTCTGGAACTACCACTAGAGGCATATTGAGGGTGTCACAAAACATTTGTAGATCTTCTGGGGTCCGGAGGTATGCATTTTGGCCTCTCCATGTTGCTGAAAGGCAGAAGGGGAATTTCCACCTGAAGGGGATGCCCCTGCTTCGCAATTGTTATAAGAGGGCCTCAGTGCTCTTCTATGGTTTAACGTGATGGTGGATAAATCCTGGAAGAGCTTGACCTCCAAGCCATTAAGCTGGACTCTGACACGTTCCCGGGTCTTTCTGAGTATGGCCTCTTTGAGAGGGAAGTTTACAAGGCAGCAAACAATGTCTCTGGGTGGGTCAGTTTCACAACCTCTTGGCCTTAGCACCCTGTGAATTCTCTCCATTTCTATGGGCGAGTCGGCTGGTCTCTCCAGTAAGTCATTGAAAATGCCGGCTATTGTCTGCTCAATTTGAGGTTGTTTGATCGATTCAGGTACACCTCTGATCCGTATATTGTGGCATCTGCCACAATTATCCAAATCTTCTAGATGTCTGTGCATTTCGATGATGTGGGAGAGATTCAGGTCTGTTGACTTTTGGACTTGTCTGATGGCCGCAGAGTGGCGTGTGGTTGTTTGCTCTACTGTGCTGATTCTCGCTGATACTGCATGTAGATCGGCTTTCAGGTCTGATATGGCTGCTGTTAGAGTAGCTTTGATGTCAGCTGCCACTGCATGTAAGTCCCCAAGGTTTAGGGGTTGATTAACACTATTTGGAGAAGGTAGGTTTGTGCGGTTAGGGCTATTTTGGGTATTTGAACCCATGCCGTTTTCACAGTCCATTTCGGATACCGTGCGATTATCTCCTTCAGCCATCCTGAACATTCCAGGGATGTTGCCCACTGTTTGAGGGAAAGGATCTTTACTGTTGCGTGGTTGTTGAGGGATCTGTTTGCTTTTCCCCATCTTGGTGGTTATTTTTGAGTAAAAATAGTCCCCTGTGGTGTGCTTAAGTTGCTCCCTGTCACAGGAAGGTGTAGTTTAGGCTCTCATTGTAGATGGAAGTTGATCCTGATAGTTAAAAAAAAACACCTTTATAATAGAGTGTCAAAGGAGGGTCAGGAGGGTGAGTGAAACTGGGTTTAGGCCTCTTTTGAGTGCAATGTGGGAGGTCCTGAGTAGAGTTGAGCGAACTTCTAGAAGTCCGGGTTCTGCTGGTTCGGCCGAACTTCGGGACAAAGTCCGGGTTCGGGTCCGGACAGAACCTGAACTTTGTCCCGCACCCCGAACCCCATTGAAATCAATGGGGACACGGACTTTTAGGCACAAAAATGGCTGTAAAATAGTCCTGGAAAGTCCTAGAGGTCTGCAAAAGGAAGGAAATGGGGGTAAGGGTGGGACAAGTGACCTACAAAGAAATGGGGACAGGGAAATAACTTTAAATATTTAAAAAAAAATAAAAACATAAAAAAAGCAAAAATGGAGGTGAATGTGGATCATCTTCAAACTGGGTCTGAAAAGTATTAATTAACGGTAGAGGCCATATAACTGTTCTAAAATCATCTTCAAACTGTATCAAAAAAGTATAAATAAGCCGGGAGAACCCATATCACTGTTCTACAAACATCTGCAAACTGGGTTTGAAACTCTAGCAGAGCGAAACCATATACCTGTTCTTCTCTATGCTGTAGTTTCACACACACTTTGCAGATGTGTGCAGAACAGATGTTCAGTTATTAGCGGCTATATTTAAAGTGACACACAGACTTTACAGATGTGTGCAGAACAGATGTTTAGTTATTAGCGGCTATATTTAAAGTGACACACAGACTTTGCAGATGTGTGCAGAACAGATGTTCAGTTATTAGTGGCTATATTAAAAGTGACACACAGACTTTGCAGATGTGTGCAGAACAGATGTTTAGTTATTAGCGGCTATATTACCAGAACCCCGGACCCGAACCCAGACTTTTTTTGAAAAGTCTGGGTTCGGGTCCGGGTCCCGGACACCCCAAAGTTCGGTACGGACCCAAACTTTACAGTCCGGGTTCGCTCAACACTAGTCCTGAGGTTATGGTCTTGTTTTAGGTGATTTGGCCTCTTGTAATCAAATGAAAAGTTCAAATACTTAGTGTTAGCGGCCAGGCTTGTGGAGGCCTGGAGGCTAATGACAAAATTTAGGCCCCGGTTTCGCGGCTGAGACTAGGCCCCGATTTCTGGATTCACTTGCTGGAGGTCTGGTTGAGTATTATAATAGCATATAAGAGTCTGCAGGTCTGTTTGTGGACGGTAGTCTCCCCAAAATAACGAGGATGGTGGTGAGGGATCCTAGTCAGGAACTAGGCCCCAATATGGTGGCCGCCGTTATGGAGAAGATCTAGGACCGGGTGGGGGCTTTTAACAGACCATTTAGTGCCGTCCAAAAATGTGTCTCTGTGTATGGAGATGTGTTGGGGCTCTAATTAAGCCTCTGATGGGGCTTACCGTGTCTTAGGAAGCCGGGATGCCTTCGGATAGAGGTGTTTAATGGCGGCGCTCCCTGTCTCCTCTTCGGCTGGCTCCTCTGACCGCTCCTTCTAGTGGTGGGGCTGCTTCCCGGTGTTCACAATATCGATTGCTGTGAGGGATGTAGCACTTTGGGAAGTCCGTGTAGGGCTTTTCACGTGAAAGGTGGTTGGCATTTTTAGGGTTTAGGCTGTTTTTTCCTCTCCTGAAGAACGGAGCTAAGGAGAGTGCATCCGTCTTCCTCTGCAGCTGGCCACGCCCCCCTCCTGCAATTTCTTCTCTGGTATGTTTTGTTTTCATTTTCTTTTGGGTTAGCCAATGTTGGGCCACCTACCCCTCCATACCCTATCCGCTAGAACATGCACAACAGCTTAACCTCTACACCCCCTTGGGCTGCGACCCCCTGGTGTCACCTGCACTTTCCTTTCATACATACATAATCCCCCTAGAAAACCCCCTACAATCATTAATCCGCCATAAAAGTAGTTTCATGGAACGTCAAGGGTTAAGGCCTCCCCATAAAAGAATGGCCATTTTGCACCACCTCAAACGTCTTAAAACAGAGGTAATACTGCTTCAAGAAACTCACCTGCCAGCTGAGGACTTCACTCGCATGCGCAAACTGTGGGTGGGCCAGGTATATGGCTCACCTTCAGCTAAAGGCAAGGCCCGGGTTCTCCTTATTCTGCATAGAAGTCTACCACATGAGGTTCTTTCGGAGGAGAGGGGCGACGAGGGCAGGGTGGTGATCTTGGACTCAAGATGGCCACCATAGAAATGGTCCTAGTCAATATGTATGCCCCTAACTCTCCCTCCAAACTTTTTTTCCAGGGCCTTATGGCCAGACTAGCTCCCCACATGCATCTTCCACTGCTATTAGGAGGAGATTTTAAGATGGTAATGCACCTCCAGGAAGGTAGATCCCATGACAAATCTTCCCTAGAACCCTCAACGCCCCCTCATACAACTTCTTTAAACCACTTTGCTGAAGCTCTCCAATTAATCGATGTATGGAGATTGGCCAACCCCCATTGAAAAGGAGTTTACCTTTTTCTCCCCACCCCACCTATGCTCCAGTTCTCCTCTGACCCACAAATTTTTGAAATGATAATCTCTGATCATGCTCCTGTCTCACTAGCCCTATCAGGGTTTGAACCACCCAAACCCACCAGATCTTGGTGCTTCCCCTCTCACCTAGCCAGTAGCCAGGAACTGATAGACACAATTAAAGAAACATGGGACGAGTATCTGGAAACCAATTCAGCCCACTCCAGTGATCCCAACCTACTCTGAGAAGCGGGGAAAGTAGTCCTTCGAGGCAAAATCATTGCATTTACTGCTGTCCATAAGAAGAGGTTCGCTGGCCAATTTCAAGCTGCCAGTGCCTCTCTTCACGAGGCTCAAAGCTGCCTTAACCACCAAAACTCTCCAGGACACAGGAAGCTCTGGAGGAAGGAGAAAGAAAGATTTGATTTGTGAGCTGAGGCTCGAGAGCACTACTATCAGTCGTGCTCCAACCTCCAGTACCACAAATTCGGGAACAAGGCGGGGAAACTGCTAGCCCACCTGTGTAAGGGTCCTCATACTCTTACACATATTGTTGTGCTAAAACAACCAGATGAATCTCTAGCCCAATCCCCTAAGGATATTTGAGACATGCTAGAAAAATTCTATATTAAACTATACAGGAGGGACCCTATAGATGAAACAGCTGCCCAAACTTTCCTTGATCAAGTACAACTCCCCCAGATCGACATATCCCATTTAGAAAAACTCAACGTGCCAATCACTGAAACTGAGGTGAAGCAGGCCATAGCATCTCTGGTCCCCAATAAATCTCCTGACCCAGATGGATACACGTCAGAATTCTTCAAGGCCACAGAAGACGTAATCGCCCCAACACTCACCACCCTTTACCAAAATATACTAAAGGGAGTTTGCTACCTCCCCTCTGGGCTCCAAGCACACATAAAACTAATACCCAAGAACGGAAAGGACCCTACGGAACCAGGGTCATATCACCCATATCATTGTTGAATCTGGATTCAAAAATTCTGTCTAAATTCATGGCTAAAAGACTAGCTCCAATTATGCCATCTTTAATACACCCCTCACAAGCCGGTTTTACAATCGGACGATCTACCGCTTCCAAAATACGCAAAGTATTAACAGTGTTGAAACAAGCCAAGACCAACCCAGCCAGTGTTATTGCTATTATCACATTAGATGCCGAAAAGGCCTTCGATAATATCAGCTCTCACTCCCTGAGGTTGGTCCTCCAGAAATTTGGGATTTCCGGCCCTGTCCTCCACCTCACCTTACGCCAATGTGGTAGCGGCAAGCTTAATTTCCAACAAAATCCCCCTCCGTAAGGGTACATGACAGGGATGCCCCCTGTCCCCCCTTTTATTCAACCTGGCCATTGAGCCACTGTCCCATTTCATTTTATTCCAATCCCAACTACATGGTCTTATGGTCGGGAAGCAAGAGGTCCGATCGGCCATTTTTGCAGATGACATCCTGATATTCTCCTCAGACCCACAGTCGGACATACCACACATAAAGGAAATCTTCACCCATTTAAGAGACAGGGCTTAGAATAAACTTTGCTAAAAGTGAAGTCTTGCCTTTGTTCCAAACTAGACTACCAAACTGGGCATCCAGCTCTATCTTCCAGATAGCCAAAAATTATATAACATACCTCGGCATTAGAATAGGCAAATCTCCGGCATCAATTTACCATCTAAACTACCCTCCCATAATATCCAAAATGATAGGTGAATTGGAAAACTAGGCCAGTCTCCCTTTATCTCTTATAGGCAGAAGCCATTTATTTAAAATGGCAAGCTTTCCAAAGCTCCTTTATCACCTGCAAACCATCCCATTCCTACTAAGACATAAGGATATCCAAGCCATCCAAGCCATTCACAAAGCCCTGCTATCCTTCCTTTTGTAAGGCCGATGTCCCAGAATTGCCTTAACAAAGCTCTTCCTGCCTAAACAGGAGGGGGGGCAAATCTACCCAATATTCAAAACTATAACTTGGCATGTCTATTGAGAGTGGGTATGTACTGGTTGCTAGGCACCTCCAAATATTCCAACTTTGAATTGGAGTCCCAAATGGCAGACCCGAGTGGACTAGCAGCAATTCTACATTGCAAATTAAGCTTCCTACCGCCAGATCTGAAACAAAACCTGCTAATAAGGGGCACTAATATTGCCTGGAGGGAGATTAGAAACAAACTAGGTCTCCCACTGTACATCTCTCGCCACCTACTCATTATGGGCCATCCTCAATTTGCATCCTCCAAGCAGTTCATGGCTTTCTCCACCTGGGCCTCTCTAACTAACTAACCTGTCACAAATGTTTGACCTCACTACTGGCAGGGCCCTTCCCGGTCTTGCAATCACAATTTAAATTACCCAACCACCACTTCATCTATGCCCAGCAAGCTGTCCGCTTTGAAGCCACACTGCACCCCAACAACAAAAGCAATTTAAAACCTCCTTTCTGGACACCCTCCTGAACAGGAATCAACTTAAGATTTTGGAGATCTATGAACCACTTTTCTCCAACCTCACCGAGCCACACAGACTGGGATCCACTCCCGTGTGGACCAAGGAATTCGCCTCAACAGAGAGGGTGGACTTTGCACTGGCAGGCTACAACACCATACCAACCTTCATCATCAACTAATTCTGGAGAGAGCAACAATTAAAAATCCTCCATCGAGCCTACATGCCAGTTTAGGCTTCACCTGCGTCAACAAACTTTTCTCAATGCCCTTGGTGCAACCACTACAGACCATCTTTAAAGCACAGGCTATGGGATTGCCTGCACATCAGAGACTTTTGGGAACAAACAGAAAAGCTGGCCAGCCAGATCATGGGCTATAAGCCAGAAAAAGACCCACTTCCCCTTCTCTTTGGATATCTCAGCGGCTCATCCACTAATCAACATAAGGCTAACAAGTCTGTAATTAGAGGCAACAAGACATGGCTCACTTCCTGTATTATGGTGGCCAGAAGGGCCATAATAAGACAGTGGACTTCACCCACCCCACCTACTATCTCCATGGTTAAAATGGAGCTCGCTGACCTCCTCCATAAGGTAAACATGGAACTACTACTATATACTAGCAACCATGCAAGCTGTCATAAGAAATGGGACTCCTTTATGGATCACTCTACCCGACATATGGACTTACCCCACCGAACTTCTGGCCTTCCTGACAACGGGTGAGATCCCCCCCTACATATCCTCTTTTCCGTACTCTCAGAACTGGCACCATTAGGTACTACCCCCCTCACCATCCAGCCAGGACCCACCTCACTACCTGAAATTTAAAATCCTACTCTGCTTCTCCACGGGTTTTGTTTAAAGTCTCTGTCGTTATTGACTATTCAACCCCCCCAAGAATTGTCTCACTTTTTCCAACTATTGTACTAACTATTCTATCATATGGTAGAGGTATCATGATGTTAATATACTCATATGCACATTGTATTGGTTACCTTTCTTAAGGTCCCCTCCTTGGTCTTCCCTCCCCCTCCTACCCCCTCTCCTACCATTCCTCCCCTACCCCCTCCCCCCACCTACCCTTGCCCCCCCACCCTTTCCTCTCCCTCTCCCCACTTTAGATCATTTTATATAATATGTATTCTTATTGTCTCCTTATCTTTGTAAACGGGTACATTCAATAAAATCGTTTTTTAAAAAAATGAGTATATGCCAATAAAACAGGAGCTCCATACACTTCTTGAATCAAGAGGAATGAATGCTCAGATATGAGGTCTGTACTTGTCATTGGTAATGTGGTGGGGAGAATGAGGGGGGCCTTTCAAGAAAATATTGTTTGAGTGCCACTTTAAGCATAAGGTTATTAGCAATAAGTTAGGGATAAAAACCACGGTGATATCAGAAATTCTGGTATGCAAGTTGTTGGAGTGTTATAGATTATGTGCAGTTTGGTAATATCATTATTACTAAAATAATGAAAAATTAGACATTTGAGTACCTTCGTACTTGTCACTTGTTTACAGCCAGGAAAATAGTTGCTAGAATGTTATTGTATGTTAACTGAAAACTGAATAGAACTGAACAGTGCAATTTGTTCCATTAGTGAACTATGCACCGTTTCTGTGTTTCAACATTTTATTGTCCTCAGAGAGTTTTCAGTAACAGGGTAAACCTCTCAATCATTCATCAGTAGATGCTGTGATATTTACCCAGCATAGTAATGTAGCAAGAAAATACTGAGATTAATGACCATGTCACTAATATTAAACTTCATAAAACAGCTTAGCTCACTTGCTTTTATGAAAATTCATTTTGACATGTATCCTGACAATATTTGGCGTAAACGTGAATAAAATATAAAAAGTGAATTGAATATACTGGCTATAAAAAATAAACAAAAAAAACAAAAAAACATTTTTACCAGACTAAGCTATGCCTGAGATTCCCACATTACATTTTCTTTTAGAATTCTACATGAGAACTACTGCAAATAAAAAAACTAATAGGTGCCTATGACATTGTGATAACATTAATTTTTGCTTGCTTCACATGTTGGCTTCTTTCTGATATTACCGACATAGATTTAATTTCTGTAGCTATATCTAAAAAAAACAAAACAAATATAAAACCAACAACAAAAACTTAACTTCAACTTTTGGAGCATGTTACATGTTATATCCTTGTTAAGGGTGTAATGTCTAACATGCTCCTGCACCTCTTTCTATACCTCTTGATCCCTCTTCCCTGTGACAGCCAGAGGTTGTTCCTCTTCTCGCATCACTTGCCACATTTGAAAAGGGTGTGCTGCCTGCAAAGCTGCATCAATCATTCATCAACAGAAATCTGTAAATTAGAAAACTACAAGTCCCATTTACCTCCACTGCAAATGCATAGTTCCCAACTGTCCCTGATTTAGGGGGACTGTCCCTGATTTGGTCCCTCTGTCCCTCTTTCCTCCTCAATCGTTCATCAATTTGGTCTGATCTATATAGTTGTATATAAAATGCACTTTTTATCTTTCAAAAAGTGTTTCCCAGCCTTTCATTCAATTTCTACATTGTTGCATTTGTAAATTCAAAAAGCCAATATAAAGGAATATTAATTATTTTTTTTAATTAATATTCAAAATATTAAACAAGCACTTGTGTGCTTAACTAATCTTATTTTTATTTAGTTCTCCTTTAACCACTTCCCGACCGCCGTATGCAGAATGACGGCTGGGAAGTGGCTGAGTTATCCTGACTGGACGTCATATGTCGTCCTCAGGATAACAAGCCGCCGCGCGCCCGGGGGGACGCGCATCGCGGCGATCGGTGGTGTGGGGGGTCAGTCTGACCATCCGCAATGCCGATCTCGGTAAAGTGCTTCAATCCGAAGCACTTTACCATGTGACCAGCCGTGACCAATCACGGCTGGTCACAGTGTAATACAGGAAAGCCGTTTATCGGCTGTGTGGTGGCTAGCGGCGCTACGCGCAGGGGGGCCCGCGCGCCGCCGAACAATAGGACTCCTGCTGTATACTGCAGGTCAGTCCTATTGAGTCGGTGAAGGGTCGGCAGTAAGACGTATGCCGCCAGCCCTTCACCAATTTCCTCTTGATTTATTTTTATTCTAATCAATTCGTGTGTTCACGAACAAATTATAAAACTTATAATTAATTTTTTTTATTAATTATAAGGAAATATAACCGAAAAACTTAAATGTTTACGTTGTTACATCTTTAACTTACTTTCCGACCCTTTGTGAAAAACTTTCTATTTTTCACGTAAAATATATGTTGAT
>BLSH010232267.1:117644-137463 GCA_018402905.1 Glandirana rugosa
ACTAAATTAAAAGGTACCGTCTCATCATCTTCACGGTCCCTCACTAAAATTTTCCACCCAATAAACTCTTATAGATATTTCGAGCGATAGACAATAGGGTATAAGATCAACCTAACGAGATTTACAAAACCAACAGCCCGGATAAAACTATAGAAGGTGGCACAAATATGGGAACCTATAGGTCACACTATGTAATTCCAGACCCTAATCGAAGCCGCCGCACCCGCTCCCTGGACCCCCCCGGACACAGTGAGCGCGCGGGCGCGCCTCCGGCGGCGCGCGCGCGCTCACAGTGCGCGTTATCGCAGCCGCCGTCGTATGACGGCGTTTTGCGATAACGAACCACTTTGTCGCCGTCAGATGCCGATCGGCGGTCGGCAAGTGGTTAAATCTATTAGTCCCAGACCTTAATGTATCACACTGGATATCCAAGGGTATAAACACGGTGGAAGATATCAAAATAGGCCCGACAACCAAAACATTTAGAGCAATCCAACTAGAATATGGGATAACAGATAGCGAGCTTTATAGATATTCTCAAATAACCCACCTTTTAAAATCACTCCCTGGCACTTCTACTACTCTGCCATGGAAAATTAAATCATACTATCTAAATCAGAACTCCAATTTAAAGGAGATTTCCCTTTTCTACACTTTTTTAAATCAAAAAGCAAAGTTCACCAAGTCTTTGTCCATGGCTAGATGGGAGACTGATCTCAATTCTAGCTATTCGGAAGAACAATGGACCAAAGCTCTAGACATAACATATAGATCCACCAAGAACGCCAACCTATGGGAACTAACACAGAAATTGGTTTCAAGATGGTACCTTACACCATCCAGACTGGCGAATTTCTCTAGTGAAATTTCCGCGTCGTGCTGGAGACTCTGTGGACACAGGGGTACATTACATCACATATTTTGGGAATGTCCCACCATACACAAATACTGGACAGAATTATTTGATATCATAAATCAGATTGTAGGTATCCGACTTAATATCAGACCTGAAATGGCTATCCTCTCTCTGGGCATTGAATTACTACCTACTGTACACATATACGTAATATCACATCTTCTTCTGAGCGCTAGACTGGTAATTGCCAGACACTGGAAAAAGAAAGAGCCCCCTACGATATGGGAAGTTATACAAACCACCAATAAACATATTACTTACAAAAAAAATGTTTGCATTCTCCCAGGGAAATTATACTACTGCACAAACAAGATGGGAATCTTGGATAGAATGGTACTCATCATGCATGGTAGGTTCTTAGACACGTAATTGTGGATAATAAGCAAAGGATATCTCAGGCCCGGTCAAACTTTTGTTCTTTCATGACCTGTCTGCTCTCGGCATCTCCTGTTCTTTCTATATTAATGTTCAAACTACCCTACTGTTTTAAATTTCTATGGTCTAAGAGGTTTCAACACGATAATTCTGATATATTGTTAATGGGGGGGAATTCTGGACCACAGCAAAGTTAACATTCAGACTAATCTACGCATTAATACTAAACAGAAGGAACATTAACTACTGTTAACATATAATTCGTAAGCTTGAATATAAATCAGCCTGCCACAGTATGTTCCCAAAGGGGTGGGGGCTAGAGGCGACAGACATAATCCACAACCCTCGCCTAACCTTTGAGTTGGCGAAGTCCAGACTTCCCCCTCTTGCGTAGCAATACATGAAAATTCTCTTCTTATTTTTAAACCAAATGAATGTGTTAATGAGTATGTTTATAAACCAATGTATGGGAATTTCTATCAAACTACAGAAATGTATGTAACTAATGACATGAGCATTGAAACCTAATAAAAATTATTGAAAGAAAAAAATATACAATTCCTTTAAGAAAAAAACATGTTTAAGGGATGTTTTAAACCATCTGTGCATCCGGGTTCCATCTGTGACATTCACATATCCAGAATGTGGCGTGGAGTCACGAGTATTTGGATGTATCCACCCACACATGCTGTAGATACCTTGGTGCCAGGATTGGCACAGTCACGTGTGAATGCAATATTTGACAATTTTAAAACCAATTTTAATAAAACTGACTATACCATAAGAGCTCTCTGTTGTATCCCTGGTGGAGTCTGTTGGCCAACGGAGGGGTCCCACAGTGGAGAGATGGTCTATCCTACTGGTTTATTCATCAAAGCCCTTTTGGCCTACTGTAAAAAGTGGTCAAACGACCTCTGTTGAGTTGCCATCTATTGTATGAGCACTTATATTAAGGTTAATCAAACCAGAAGAGTTGGTTTTATTTCTTTGGTGTTGGGATTGACACCTTTGGACTTTATAAGTTTGCTATATATCAGTGACTCACTTGCAATGCTATATATATCTTATATCACCTTTATTTTTGTTGTATCACCAGTTTGTTTTCACTTTATTTTGCAGCTACAATTATTATTTATCATCACTTTAGGCGCCATTTCCAGCCACAAAATTACTTATCTGTATGATGTACTCTCGAAAAAGTGACATTCAGAAAAACTAAAACTGTTACTGCAAATGGATGTTTCTGAGGTGGTTTTGTTCTGTTTGTCAAAAGATGGTCATGACCAGATTTGATTAATGACATCACCTGAAATACCAATACACATTTACGATGTAAAACAAGCTAGTGGACAGAAAACTGTCATTTAGTTGTGGTAGTGATACCAGCACTAGATTAATGAATTCCAGCTGCAGCAGTTGGAAGTTCAGGCTATAGGGCAAAGTAACCAAATCTGGTCATGTAGTTTGCAATAGCAAGCTGACTTTGGGACAACAAAATTCCCCAATGAGGTCACAGATAGAAATAAAATCATGGCACCCATAAAAAGATGGCCTTAGTCTGCCAATGTCTTAAAACATCCTGACTTTCTTGGATCTATTTTTGACTATACTTTCACTATGCATTTTGTCATATACCTTTATGTGAATAGGTTACATTTGAATATATATTTGAACTTTTTTTATTATATTACCATTGTCATGTATACACTCCCTAAAAATAGGAAAAGCTGAAAAAAAACAGTCTGTTAAGTAGATATCTTCTATTCAGACAGCTAGACCTTCTAGAAACTTTAGAAATGTGATTCCTCTCATGTAAAAGAAAATTGCATTAGCTTAACTCCAGCAGAAATGGTTATAGTATCTGTGTCTGCTTAGCCCTATGACAACCATTCCATTCATTTTCATTGATGAAACCTCTCCAAATAACAGCCAGAATCTTTGGCTAATCCAAAACATTTCTGGGTCTTCTGGTCATCAGATATTCCTTCTGGCAATGATGTATTCACTGGAGTACTACTGTCATTATTAGGGATGAGCCGAACACCCCTCGGTTCGGTTCGCATCAGAGCATGCGAACAGACAAAAAGTTCAGGGCGAACATCCGAACACCATTAAAGTCTATGGGACACGAACATGAAAAATCAAAAGTGCTAATTTTAAAGGCTTATATGCAATGTTATTGCCCTAAAAAGTGTATGGGGACCAGGGTCCTGCCCTAGGGGACATGTATCAATGAAAAAAAAGTTTTTAAATCAATCAATTTTTCAGGAGCAGGGATTTTAATAATGCTTAAAGTGAAAACAATTAAAAATTCCTTTAAATATTGTGCCTGGGGGGTGTCCTTAGTCTGTGTGTAAAAGGGCACATCTCTGTGAGGTGCAGAACATAGCCAGAGCAAAATGACATTTCCATAGGAAAAATTGACATTCAAAATCGCGGCTGTAATGTATTGCCAGTTCCCGGCAATATACAAAAAAAAAGCTGGTCCCCCCCTCCAGTCCAAACCAGGCTCTTCGGGTCTGGTTTGGATATTAAGGGGAACCCGGTGCTAACTTTTAAAAAAAATTGACGTGGGGTCCCCCTAAAATCCAAACCAGACCCTTATCCGAGCATGCAGCCCTGTCCGGTTAGGATGGGGGGGGCAAGCGAGTGCCCCCCTCCTGAACCATACCAGACTATATGCCCTCAACATGGGGAGTATGGGTGCTTTGGGGGAGGGGGGGCTCTGCCCTCCCACCTCAAAGCACCTTGTCCCCATGTTGATGGGGACAAGAGCCTCTTCCCCACAAGCCTGGCCGGTGCTTGTGGGGGTCTGTGGGCGGGGGGGCTTATCGGAATCTGGAAGTCCCCTTTAATAAGGGGGCCCCCAGATCTCGACCCCCCCATGTGAACAGGTTTGGGGTACATTGTACCCCTACCCATTCACCAAAAAAGGAGTGTAGCGTAAAAAAAAATTAGGCCGTTTTTGACAAGTCCTTTATTTTGTATTATACCTCTTTCTTCTTTCTTCCTCCATCTTCTCCTGGCCCAGTCCTTCTTCTGGTCTTCTTCTTCTTCTCTTAGTCTTCTTGCTTCCTCTCTTCATCTTCAATCTTCATCTTCATCTTCTTTCTTCTTTCCCCACCGCCGCGCTCTCTGCTGCTGCAGTCCGGTCCCTGCAGCGTCTCCCCGAATGGGCGGTCTTTACGGTAACAGTTCTTTTATAAAAAGGGGCGGGGCCACTCGTGACGTAAATGGGTGATCCGCCCCCTCTGACATCACATGACGTCAGAAGGGGCAGATTCACTCAGTTACATCACTGGGTGGCCCCGCCCTTTCTTATAAAAGTACTGTCATCGTGAAGACCGCCCATTTCGGCAAGATGCTCAGGGGCCGGACTGCAGCAGCAGAGAGCGTGGCGGCGGGGAAAGAAGAAAGATGAAGATGAGGATTAAAGATTAAAGACGAAGAGAGGAAGCAAGAAGACTAAAAGAAGAAGAAGAAGACCAGAAGAAGGAGCGGGCCAGGAGAAGATGGAGGAAAAAAGAAGAAAGAGCTACAATACAAAATAAAGGACTTGTCAAAAACTGCCTATTGATTTTTTTTTTACACTACACTCCTTTTTTGGTGAATGGTTAGGGGTACAAAGTACCTCAAACCTATTCACTTAAGGGGGGTCAGGATCTGGGGGCCCCCTTATTAAAGGGGGCTTCCAGATTCTGATAAGCCCCCTGCCTGCAGACCCCCACAACCACCAGCCAGGGTTGTGGGGATGAGGCCCTTCTCCCCATCAACATGGGGACAAGGTGCTTTGGGGAGCATGTTGAGGGCATGTGGCCTGGTATGGTTCAGAGGGGAGTGCTCGCTCGTCCCCACCCCCTCCTGCCATGCCAGGGCTGCGTGCTCAGATAAGGGTCTGGTTTGGATTTTGGGGAGGACCCTACGCCCATTTTTTTGAAAATTTGGTGCGGGTATTCCCTTAAAATCCATATCAGACCTGAAGAGCCTGGTTTGTATTTTGGGGTTTGTATTTTGGCGGGAACTGCACGTCATTTTTTTTCAAATTTTGGAACGGGGTTCCCCTTAAATCCCATACCAGACCTGAAGGGCCTGGTTTGAATTTTGGGGGGAACCGTGCTGAATTTTTTTTTTACTTTTGGCACGGGGTTCCCCTTAAATTCCATACCAGACCTGAAGAACCTGATTTGTATTTTGGGGGAACCGCGCGTCATTTTTTTGTTTATTTTGGAGCGGGCCCTGCTGTTGTAAATTAGTTAAAAAACTGTGATAAAATCCCCCAGTCAAACAGGTGGCGAAAAATTGGGCCTTGTTTGTTGGCGTTGCAAGAACACTGTAATCCCTTGCAGTTACTCTTGTTGGAAAGCCCCCAGTCAAACAGGTGGCCAAAAATTGAGCCTTGGCTGTTGGTGGTGCCAGAACACTATAACCCCTTGCAGTTACTCTTGTTGGACGGAAGAACTGGGCCTGATGTTGTAAATTAGTTTGCAAATTCTGACGAAAGCCCCCAGTGAAACAGGTGGCCAAAAATTGGGCCTTGCTTGTTGGTGGTGCCAGAACACTGTAACCCCTTGCAGTTACTCTTGTTGGACGGAGGAACTAGGCCTGATGTTGTAAATTAGTTTAACCACTTAACCCCCAGAGCCCTTGTTTACACTTGTTGTTTACAAGTTAAAATCATTTTTTTGCTAGAAAATTACTTAGAACCCTCAAACATTATATATTTTTTTCAAACACCCTAGGGAATAAAATGGCAATTGTTACAATACTATTTGTCACACGGTATTTGCGCAGCGGTCTTTCAAGTACATTTTTTTTGAAAAAAAAACACGTTTTTTTGAGTTAAAAAATAAGACAACAGCAAAGTTAGCTCAATTTTTTGTATATTGTGAAAGAGGATGTTACGCCAAGTAAATAGATACCATACATGTTAGGGTTGAAAATTGCGCACACTTTCTGAATGGTGACAAACTCCGGTACTTAAAAATCTCCATAGGCGACGATTTAATTTTTTTTTTTATGGCTACCAGCTTAGAGGTGCAGAGGAGGTCTTTTGCTAGAATTACTGCTCACACTCTGGTGATCGCGGTGATACCGCACATGTGTGGTTTGACTTACACATGCGTTTAATTTGCTGCGCGAGCTCCCAGTTATGGTGGCGCTTTACATTTTTTAAATTTGTTTTATTATATTTTTCCTCTTAACACTGTTCCTTTAAAAAAAAAAAATCTGATCACTTTTATTGCTATCAGAAGGAATGTAAACATCCCTTGTGATAGTAATATATAGTGGCAGGTACACTTTATGGAAGGATGGGGGGTCTAAAAGACCCCCCATCCCTCCTTTGCACTTCACAGTATTCACAGATCTCAAAAACAGTGATTCTGAATGCTGTCATTTTTTTAACACTGACGCCGTTTCCCGCCGAGTAAACCAGAAGTGACGTTCTGACGTTGCTTCCAGGAATGTACGAAGGAGTTCCAATTGAAGCCAATTCCGGCTTCCACAAGGACTCCGCACAGTGGCCAGAAGTGTCGGATCGGAGCTCTGGTCTCCTGGTGAGACGGGAGACCAGAGAAGAGCTGCGGATGGTAGTGGGAGGGGGGTGGCCCCTCCCGCTCCCTGGTAATAAAGACCGAGCGGCATCCGAGCCAGATCAGCCATTATCACTGGATAGCCGGCCGCCTGCTCTAAAGAACGATACTGGGGTGTAGCCTGTAGCTGCAGGCTATACCCCGATACTTCCACTCAAAGCTGCCACTGTTTATAAATGACAATTCGTGTTAAGTGGTTAAAAATTGTGATGACATGCTCCAGTCCAACAGGTGGTGAAAACTTGGGCCTTGGGTGTTGTCGGAGCCAGAACACTGTAACCCTTTGCAGTTACTTTTGTTGGGCACAGGAAAAGACCCTGCTGTTGTAAATTAGTGTAACCACTTAACGCTGTTTATAAACGGTGGCTGCTTTAAGTGGAAATATCGGGGTATAGTCTGGAGCTACAGGCTATACCCTGGTACCGTTTTTAGAGCAGGCAGCCGGCTATCCGTTGATAACAGCTGGTCTGGCTCGGGGGCTGTTCGGTTGTTATCCCAGGTAGTGGGAGGGGACATCCGCTCTGGCCGCTGTGTGGAGTACCTGTGGAAGGCGGGATTGGCTTCAATCGGGACTCTTTCGTACATTCCCGGAAGCAACGTTACAACGTCACTTCCGGTTTACTCTAAAATACAATAACCAATCAGTGTAAGGGACCCTAGACAAATCCCATCCTGGTTAGCTAGTGTCAAAAAAAGATACAAAGATGAACAGAGTCATCAAGAAAATATATATATAGGATTTTAGTGGATTGGTATTGGGTCCAAGTGAGCACAAACACACGTACTTAAAATTGATACTTTATTGTTTGCATGTTTAAAACCAAACTTGAAGAACTGTGGACAAGAAACATATCCAGTGTACAATATACATATCTAGTACATTCAATGATACATAGGAAGTAATTGAAGGTGGAATAATTATCATCAACGTTTCGCAATATTTATTGCTTCTTCAGGATTTATTCCCCTTTTTCCATAGATTGTCTAACAATCAAAGCACAGTATATCAATAACATGTTTATATATCATCAGTATATTACATAATGATATTACATAGTATTTTAATTAGTGCTCACCTTTCCTTCATTGGTATCCAAGCATGATGGCGCCGCGTAAGTCCAATTGCAAGGGACAGATCCCTATCTCCCTCCCCTATATAGGAAGGTGGTGCCAGGTCCACCCCCTATGGTCTGGATGGGCATTTGATTGTCCCTCAAATCAGCAATAGTTAACTTCAGTCCCGGCTCTATATCTGTGAACCAGACATACAATTACTTAGGAAATAGCATCTGCAGCAGATTTTCTACTGTATATGCAGTCAAGCCTGTCCTTACAGTGTGTTTCTCAGGGGTATACAAAATTGCTGATCCCAAAGGAGATATACCTTGATCACAGGAGGAAAAGAAAGAGAGAGGGGGAGGGGGGGAGAGAAGAAAAGAAAATCCACCCCATCCGCTACCAACCCCCCTGTGTGTAATCAAATACCAGCCCTCCCACCACAGTGGCCAAACATCTATGCATAACAAGTTGTCCTACAACAGTCCCGTATGTCCAGCCATCTTCTTACAATAATTTGTCTAGACCAGGGGTACGCAGAAGCTGGGCCTCCATGCCTCCATACTCTGCCGCATCCCCGGTCTATTTGAGGGCAATCGATACGGAAGTGACAGAGCCGCGCGGCTCTCCCAGCATCACTTCCGTATCATAGCCTGCAAAACGGCGCATGCGCGGGGTCCCCAAAGCTGACGGACACTACGTATCCGCCGCAACTAGTGGCGCCAAACATCACCGCCTCCCCCAGGTGTATATTCACCTGGGGGGGATAGAGACAAAGGAGAGTCCTGGATTGAAAATCTCCCTTGCTCCCAGACGTCCGCGACGTCCAGCCCTGCTACCGAGGAAGGGGAGGGAAGAAAGGGAAGAACCATTGTCCCATATCAGACTTTAAACACAACGCAACGCCACCTGCTGACAACACCAAATATAGAAGCCATTAGTTGACAGAATATCAACAACACAAATACATCTCTAAAATCAAGAAAAAATATAATAATTATATAATTAGAATAGGAACAACACATCAAAGAAATATAACAATGAGTGAACAACCCCACATATGAGGTGCAGTTACCTAGACCCAAATACTGGAACACAATAGACAAAGATCCTGCAAAGTTGGTGATCTAAATTGATGGGATGGTCTATTGTCCTAAACCTGTCCACATTGCACAGAGGGCATCAACTAGCTAAAGGAAGGCGTTAAACGTAAGGGATGTATCGAGTCCTGGATATTCAGTATCTCTTTGATTGTATATCCACTTTGTCTCCTTCCTTAAAATGGCTGCATCCCAATTTCCCCCCCCCCCGAGCATTCGGGTGGACCCTCTCAAGGACAAAGAATGACAAATATAAGGGATCAAAACTATGATTCAGCCCCAGGTGTTTGCAGATGTGGGTATACAATAACCCCGCATCTACATAGTAAAGATGGTCCTGTATTCTTCTACAGAGAGTTCTTTTCGTTTTGCCTATGTAAAAGGCACCACATTTACAATTGGCCATATAGACTACTCCCTCAGTCTGACAGCCCGCATAGGCCCTAGATCTGATACTGCCCCCCCTAGGTAATTGGTGAACAGTGCCCTCATTAATCCAGGGGCACTGTGCACAGTCTCCATACCTGAATGTACCTAGTCCTCCAATGGCTCCCTCTAGGGGGGTCAGAGGTACAAGGTGGCTGTGGACCAACCTGTCCCTAAGTGACGGAGACCTCCTGTAAACCACTTCAGGACGGTCTTTGATGTATCTAGAAACCACCATGTCGTCAGCCAAAAAATGCCAATTCCTTTGCAGCATATCCCTAAAGATCTGTTGTTGGGTGCTAAATGTAGTTATAAGTTTCATAGTACCTTGATTCATATGTTTCCTGGTTTGAAAAATAAGGTTTTCCCTGGTGTGTGTTTTTGCTTTTTGATAGGCTTTTTTGAGTACTTTTTTGCTATATCCTCTTTCACGCAGCCGCATAAAGAGTGACTTAGCTTCCAATTCAAAATCCCCGTCCCTGGTACAATTCCTTCTCAGCCTCAAATATTGGCTGTAAGAAATACTCCATACCAGGGAACGGGAAAGTGCACTCCTATGGTGCAGGATTGTATTCCCCGCTGTATTTTTTCGATAAAGAGATGAGTGTATGATTCCCTCTGGACTAATGTATAATTGTAGATCCAGAAATGAGATCTTATGTGCATCAATTTGCATTGTGAACTTCAAATTAAACTCCTTTTTCGAAATATACAGCATAAACTCTGCTAGTTCCTCAGTTGTGCCCGTCCAGATGACCAAAACGTCGTCTATGTACCTTCGCCACAACAGAATATGGCGGAGATACATAGACGAGGCCTTGTCAAAGAACAGTTTCCTTTCCCATCCCCCCAGGTACAGGTTGGCATGTGATGGGGCACAAGATGTCCCCATCGCAACCCCCGGCACCTGGAGGTAATAGGATCCATTAAAAACAAAGGAATTGCACATGAGCACATGTTGCAATAACTGCAAAATGAACTCATTAAGAGGCCAAGCATTCCAGTCCACCTCCCCCAGGAAGGTGGATATCACCTCCACCCCTCTGCAGTGGGGAATGCTGGAATACAAGGCCTCAATGTCAATGGCCACTAAGTAGGACCCAGGGGGTACTGTCATGCCCTCAATAACTTTAAGGAGCTCCAAGGTATCTTTTAAATATGAGGGTAGTCTCTTGACATGCGGTCTTAGTTGGCTGTCGATATATTGACTTGCCTTCTCAGTATGGTACCCTATTCCCGAGACAATTGGACGTCCCGGGGGCTTATCAAGGCTTTTATGCACCTTCTGAAGGGGATTGAAGGTGGGAGTTATTGGCCAATGGACCTGTAAAAATTCAAAAAGGTCTTTATCAATCAGGCCTTCATTGTATGCCCGAGCCATCATAATTTGATAGTCAGATCGGTGAGTATGTATCACCTCCTCATCAATCTGCTGATACCATTCCTTATTGGTCAGGATGGCATCACACATCTCTATATACTGTTCCCCATGCATGACGAACACATTGCCCCCCTTGTCAGAGGGTTTGATCACAATGTGGTCGCTGTGGGTCAGGTTAGTAAGGGCTTCCTGTTCTTCCTTGGTAAGGTTACCAGAGGTCAGCATGCTCTGGGTGGGGAGCCTGAAGACTTCCTTCACCATTTGCTTCAAAAACGCCCAAATCGCCGGGCAGGTCTTTAGCTTAGGGAACTTACGTGATTTGGCTTTGAATCTAATTCGAACCGGAGACGCCTCGTCCCCCTCCCTGAAAAAAATATATAATGTTTGGGGGTTCTAAGTAATTTTCTATAAAAAAAATGATTTTAACTTGTAAACAACAAATGTAAAAAAGGGCTCTGGGGTTTAAGGGATTAAAAACTGTATATATTTTAATACATCATGTCGAGTGTACTATATACCGTATGGACAGATATATAGTGGACACTCAATACGCGGTGTGTATATATATATATATATATATATATATATATATATATATATCAGGCTGTATATATTTTAATACACCAAGTCAAGTGTACTATATACCTTATGTATATATATATATATATATATATATATATATATAGATATATATATATAGATATATATATCTATATATATATAGATATAGATCAATATATATATAGATCTATATATATATCTATATATATAGATATATATAGATATAGACATATATATATATATATCTTTTTTTATTTATTTTTTCCCTAACCTGTCTGCACTAACTGACAGATTTCTAACTATCTATCTAGCTAGCTAGCTTTTTTTTCTTTTTTTAACAATTAGAAATCTATCTATCTAAACTGCCTGTCTTCAGGAACCTACACTATCTCTCTAACACTGCTGCCGACACACTATCAAAGGGCCGCTGTACAAGCGGCTTTATATAGTGATGGGGCATGGATTGAGACTGCTGTGCAGTGATTGGCTAAAGGCAGGATGCTCTCACAGCTTGCCACCCACTGATTGGCCAAAGCATGCAAGTCATGTGCATGCTTTGGCCAATCAGCGGGCGGCATTCCGCCGACATTTTAAAACATTATGGGGCACGCAAAGTTGCCACGAACGCCCCATAATGTTCGGGAAAACCCAAATGAGTGAACAGGCGTTGTTCGGATCGAACATATGTTCGATCCGAAAACGCACCCCATCCCTAGTCGTTATCACAGCTCTAATCGCACAGAGACTGAAACCTAAAGTGATTTTAAAAGGTTTTTTTGTTTGTTTGTGTTTTTTTAAATAACAAACATGTTGTACTTACCTGCTCTGTGCAATAGTTTTGCACAGAGCAGCCCTGATCCTCTTCTTCTCTGGTCCCCGGCTGGCACTCTTGGCTCCTCTCCCTTGACCAAAAGCAAGCAGCTTGCCATGGGGGCACTGGTGTGTGCCCACTCCCATGTCCCACTCTATGCATCCATAAGACACATAGAGCAGCAGCTCAACCCTGCCCATGGCTCTCTTCATTGACTCCCTGGCTGTGATTAACAGCAGTGGGAGCCAATGGCTCCCACTGCTGTGTCTCAGCCAA
This sequence comes from Glandirana rugosa, assembly GCA_018402905.1. NCBI lineage: Eukaryota > Metazoa > Chordata > Amphibia > Anura > Ranidae > Glandirana > Glandirana rugosa. The sequence goes on from BLSH010232267.1 coordinate 130,138, forward strand.
TGAGGAGAGAGAAACCTGGCTCTTCTTAGAACAATAATATAGCTCTCTAAGCAACGGCTGGAAGAAACTTTCCCTATAGAACTTGGAGATGATTTTAGAACAATAATACGGCTCTCTAAGCAACGGCTGGAAGAAACTTTCCCTATAGAACTTGGAGATGATTTTAGAACAATAATCTGTCCCTCTAAGCAACAGCTGGAAGAAGCTTCCCCTATAGAACTTGGAGATGATTTTAGAACAATAATATGGCTCTCTAAGCAACGGCTGGAAGAAACTTTCCCTATAGAACTTGGAGATGATTTTAGAACAATAATATGGCTCTCTAAGCATCGGCTGGAAGAAACTTTCCCTATAGAACTTGGAGATGATTTTAGAACAATAATCTGTCCCTCTAAGCAACAGCTGGAAGAAACGCCCCCTATAGAACTCGGAGATGATTTTAGAACAATGTTATAAAATCATCTCCAAGTTCTATAGGAAAAGGTTCCTGCTGTTGCTTAAAGAGACAGATTATTGTTTCAAAATTAAAAAGTGCATCTACATTGCTGTTTTTAAAAAAAAAAAAAAAAATTTTAAAAACTACATTTGCGTCCAGCGGTGCATTTCTTGCACAAAAATAAAAAAAGTCTACATTGCTGGTTTAAAAAAAAATAAAATCCAAAAACTACATTTGCGGCCAGCGGTGCATTTCTTGCACAAAAAAAAAACAGTGTTGGCTACCTCCTCCTCCTCCACCGCCACCACCACTTTCACCGCCTCCTCAACCTCTAACTCCACATCCACCTCCATTTTTTATTTTTTTATGTGATTTTAGCTTAAAAATGATTTTAAGTTATTTCCCTATCCCCATTTCTTTGTAGGACACTTGTCCTACTCTTGCCCCCATTTTCCTTCCTTTTGCAGACCTCTAGGACTTGCCAGGACGTTGTTACAGCCATTTTTGTGCCTAAAAGTTTGGGTCCCCATTGATTTCAATGGGGTTCGGGGTCCGGGACAAAGTTCGGGTCAAGTTCGGTCCCGAACCCGGACTTTTTCCCGAAGTTCGGCTGAACCTGCAGAACCCGAACTTCCAGAGGTTCGATCGACTCTACTACTGTTGCCATTCCAGAGCCAGAGGTGTAGAACTAATTTAGGCTGAAAACTTTGCAATTTACATACCTTACTATAAAATGTAAATGTCCTCCACATTTGTTTAAACCTTCAAATGTTTAAATGTTAAAATGTAAACATTTCCAGTGAGTTTGCAGTAGCCCAAGCCAGGCATTAGGTCCTGTAAAACCTTTTTTAAACCTAGTTGGAAAGAAGTCCTAATGGTGCAACCTGTGTAGTTTGGTGACATTCTTTGGTAGTACTGTTGTTTCTTTTTTTCCCCAATGTGAGATATTTATCTGTAGGCTTAAGAGCCTACATCTAACAATGGACTTTAGACACTGATGTGTTATGGAAAAGTGTTATAAAAGCCACAGCACATGAGAAATATGTTTTTTACACCCCAGTTGTACTTTCAGTTTAAATCAGCTCAATACATTTCAGATACATCAAAACAAAAGGTGTCCAAGTCAGTTTAATTTCCTTAAAGGGTAACTCTACTTTTGTGGGACAACAAAACAGCATAGTGAAAGAAATAATATAACATACATATGATTGCAACTCAAGTCATATTGTAATTGAATGTTATTAAAAATTAACTTTCCTTTTCGATCTGCAGTGCTGTAATTTTCTGCAAAATGCAATGCAATATGGCTACCTGGAGGTGCTCTGTACACAGCTCGTGTACAAAACGCCCCCTGAAAATGTGATTTCCTGTTTGTGTGATTTTTTTTTTATTGATTTTCCCAGAAGTCTGCAATAAGGTACAAGTCATATTTTTGTCATCCCCTGCAACAAAAAGTCATTTGAGATACTAATGTCTAAAGGGATGCAGACTCTATCTAGAGCCCTGCAGGTGCAGCAGCTGATTGATAATTCTAAAACTACTCCCATACAGATTCACTTTTCACATGGACACAGACAAACAGCTATTCCTTTAGAATAACAAAAGGTAGGAATCTGCAACAAAGTTTGTTAAAACCCATGCAATGTACATAGATCACCCAACAGGGAATGTTTTTTCTTCTGAACAAAAGTGTAGTTACACTTAAAGCCTGGTACACAAGGACAGTTTATTTTTTATTCAACCCAGCAGGCTGAACAAAAAATAAACCTGACCGATTGTTGTACTAACACAAGCGATGTTAGTACAGTGCTCTCCCCGTTGAGGCTTTGTGTTCTGACAGAGGGACTGACCCCCCCCCCCTCCACCAGAACAAAGTGATCAGCGCTCACAGCCATTGGTTTTCCAGCATGCCCATTCAATGAGAGCCAGTCAGTAGACCGGCTTCTGACAGGCTGCTGTACACACAGGTTTGACTTAGCAGGGGACATGTAGAGACTCTGAGACACAAGTCAGTATGAAGACACATTCTGGTATAAATACCTTGTTTTCAAATGCGGTGATGTAACATTGACTACAAAAAGCTCTTTCTAACCATTAAAAAATCTCTTGCTTCATTTTTTTCCATTAACCACCAAAGCTTTGATGATTAGAACACGTGTAAGTCTCCTAAATGCATTGAAAAGTATGCTTTAGAAATAAAACGTTGTTCGACTAACAAATGGCATAGTGCTCCATCATTTTTCCTTGTGGATTCGGTCTGAAGTACCTTTGTGATTTCGAGGAATAGTGCCCAAATGCACAAAGTTATCATGTTGCAAAGTGCAATTTGCTGTAAAAGGATATGTTTGTTTGTATCCAGCACTTCCCACATACAGCTCTAAAAACAAACTTGTTGTAGCTTTCAGGTCATTTAAAGCCAGGACCTTTCGGCAGCAGTTTGTCACTGTTTATCCAACAAAACCATAGCAGAGGTGTCTTTTTGCAGCTGGGTGCCAAATTGCTTGTTTGGTCATCATGCTTTTGGAAGAGATAGTTCAGCACTGGAGTTTCCTAGGAATGAAATCATAAAATGTATGTAATTAAACTTGCCAGCAATAAAATAGATCTGAAATATTGAATTTGATTGGAGTTTGCCTATAAGGATTGTTACCATTTACCCCATTTTCTAGATAAAAGAGAGCTTGGAATCTTTGATAGGTAAATATGCATAACAAAGTAAAAATATCAAACTAGAAAATGACAAATGTTTTTCTTTGATCTGAAACCATGCACCTGGATTCTCATTATAGTGAGTTTTATATAAGTAGAACAGGCACAGCATATATTTGTTTTGCATAGGAAAATTACATTTTATGTTTCTGCATACACTGCAGGTCAAAAGCCTATATGGATTAAATATATTTTTAATATAATTTCTTCTGCAGAAAAATACTATGATGACAAATTGCAACTGCATATTCTTACAGTGCTCTTTTACATAGGTATGAAAAAATATATATTATATTAACCACTTGACCACTGGGCACTTAAGCCCCCTTAACAACCAGACCAATTTTCATCTTTCAGTGCTCTCACATTTTGAATGAACATTACTCAGTCATGCAACACTGTACCCATATGACATTTTTGTCCTTTTTTTCACACAAATAGAGCTTTCTTTTGGGGGTATTTAGTCACCGCTGGGTTTTTTATTTTTTGCGCTATAATTAAAAAAAGACCAAAACTTTTGTAAAAAAATGCATTTTTCTTCATTTCTGTTATACAGTTTTGCATATTAGTAATTTTTCTTCATAAATGTTGGCCACAATTTATACTGCTACATATCTTTGGTAAAAAAAACTAATTAGTGTATATTATTTGGTCTTTGTGAAGGTTATAGAGTCTACAAGGTATGGTGCCAATCACCGAATATTAATCACACCTGAAGGCCTATCTTATTTCTTGAAACCCTAACAAGCCAGGAAAGTACAAATACCCCCTAAATGACCCCTTTTTGGAAAGTAGACATTCCAAGGTATTTAGTAAGAGGCATGGTGCATATTTTGAAGTTGTAATTTTTTCCCACAATGCTTTGCAAAATGACATTTTTTTTTCTTTTTTTCACAAAATTGTCATATATTAACAGGTTATTTCTCACACCCAGCATATGCATACCACAAATTAATCCCCAAAACACATTCTACTACTCCTCCAGAGTATGGTGATACCACATGTGTGAGACTTTTACACAGCCTGGCCACATACAGAGGCAGGGAGAACCATCATGTGTTCTAAGAGCATAATTACACATATACTTTCTTGACTACCTCTTGCATTTTTGAAGGTCCTGGAGCACCAGGACAATTGAAATGCCCAAACAATGACCCAATTTTGGAAAGCAAACGCCCCATTGTATATTCTAGGAGGCATAATGAGTCTTTTGAACGTGTCATTTTTTTCCACACGTTTTTGGAAAATGTGGAAAGAAAATGAAAACGCATTTTTTTTTACACAAAAGTTGTCCATTTATGCAATATTTCTAACAAACAGCACACACCTATAAAAAACGACACCCCAAAAATATTCTGCTACTCCTCCCGAGTATGGCGATACTACATGTGTTACACTTTTAAACACATGTGGCTGGGTGGGTGAGCACGGCTGGATGGGTGAGCATGGATGGATGGCTGGGTGAGCATTAATGGATGGCTGGGTGAGCATGGATGGATGGCTGCGTGAGCATGGATGGCTGAGCATGGATGGATGGATGGGTGAGCATGGATGGATGGATGGGTGAGGATGGGTGGCTGGGTGGGGGAGCATGGATGGGTGAGGATGGCTGGGTGGGTGAGCATGGATGGCTGCCTGGGTGAGGATGCCTGGCTGGGTGAGGCTGGATGGATGGATGGTGGGGGTGCAGCCTGTCACATAGCAGCGCTGTGGGCATTACAGAGCCTGCCCACAGCACTGCAGCATCTGCTCTCTCCCCTTCTCCTCTCACACTGCACTGATCGGTGAGGAGAGGGGAGAGAGGGGAGAGAAAAGCCTTAACTTCTGCCAGCTTGTTTACATGTTATCGTTCCATCATTTGACAGAGCGATCATGTGGTAAAAGGCCACTGTGAGCGGCCATTCACCATGATCCATGAAGCGCTGGGTCCCCTGGGTGTGCGGGAAGCATGTCATAGTACGCCCTCCCAGAGTTAAGCAACCACCCTATAGCCATCATTTGACTATAGGGCGGTTGTTAACTGGTTAAAACTAAAAAAAAATAACACTGAGGTTTTTTTTTTATAAAAAAATATTTGCTTTGTGAATGTCTGGACATTCGTGCAAGCTTAAAGAACAATAATAATGTTGGTAATATGTAATAGTTTTCTTGTTGCCTTCCAATGGGCGAATGTAACATTCCCTAATATTTTGTCCTAAGAGAAAAATAGCTAAGAAATGTTGTCCATGAAAGTTAAGATTCACCAATAGAGAAAATAGCCTAACACTAGAGGCTAGAGGCTAAGAACATTAAACCAGCATGGGGAATAATAAGATGGAGACTTCTGTGTACAGTCTATGGAGAATGCTGTGTAAATGGCCAAACAAATGGGTGATTGACCAAATTAAGCTCCAGCCACAGTGAAACACATAGCAGTGGTATTATGGAAATGTTATTCTCAAGTGAAAGCCATGAACTTCATAGGGACATACAGGAATATATGTATTTCCAACTGTGAGGGAAATTGGGACTTTCTCCAAACATGAAATGGTGGGATTAAAGATTTACACTAAGATTTATTATGCTAAAGCTACGTCTTCAACACTGTTAATTTCAGTTGTACAGTAAATGCATAATAGATGTACAGTTTATTTATGGTTCTCTTTCCTCTGCAAAATAAGCCTAGATGTTCATAAAACTGCTTTAAAAGCAGCTTGAATGGTAATAATATAATTCCCTTTTACATGTTATTGTAGTGACACCAAGGCAAAAATCTAAATATTACAGACTCTATTATTACAGGCATCAGTGGCACATAATTGTATTCACTTGACCTTCAGAAAATATCTGATTAAACAGATTACACAATTTAAAATATTTGTGGCCTTTAATCACTACAGAACATCTGTTTTTCCATTTTATCTGTATTTAATAGGCCAAATACATTATATTACTACATTATTAGATATATATAAATTATATTATTATTAGTAATATTGCACATTACAAATGTAGATGTAAGAGGGTTGCTGTATGTCCAACAGCTGCATATGATGATAGTTTGGAATAATTTGTTGGAGCTAATACAATATGTGTAATAAATGTAAACGTGGATAATAAACTTGAGCCCATAGCTGTGCTTAACAGCACCTACTGTTGGTAAATTAAAGTTTTGGTCAACCAGCTATACACTATATTCATACTTCTTATACCACTTCTACTATTGATGTTATGCTTAAGAACAGAGGCTGTGGTGCTAAAGATAGACATGGGATTATTTTGTAATTGCTTGACTTAAAGGAGTTGTAAAGGCCCAAGTTTTTTTTATCTTAATGTATTCTATGCATTAAGATAAAAAGCCTTCTGTGTTTAGCAGCCTCCCCAGCACCCCCTAATACTCACCTGTGCCCCATCTTGGTCCAGTGATGTCCACAAGTCCCTCGACCATCTGGGACTCTCCTCCTGATTGACTGAGACACAGCAGTGGTGCCATTGGTAGGTTGCTGATAAGGCAGTACAGCCAGCCCTTCTGTACTGGACCTAGACACCCTCAGTTCAAAAGGGGGGCTCAGTCACCAGTCAAGATAGTAAGTGATGAGAAATTCCTCTAATCAGGATACACAACAACACATTTGAAGTGGGGTCAAGAATGGTTGGAATTTATGACAATGTTTATTCATCCTTGTGGCTATCGGTCCTCAATTTCTTATACAGATATCACAGAACCAGAAAGTAAAAAGGCATTTCCCAAACTGGCTCATAGACAAAAATAAAAGCCTGTCAGTAGAGTTGAGCGAACTTCTGGAAGTCCGGGTTCTGCTGGTTCGGCCGAACTTCGGGACAAAGTCCGGGTTCGGGTCCGGACAGAACCCAAACTTTGTCCCGGACCCCCGAGTTGAGATGACTGTCCGAAAATAAAAACAGATACTCGGTCAAACCCTTTACGGAAAAATGAAAGACCAAGACACTATAGACATATTCTTTAACTCCTGGCTATCGGTGTTCCTACTTATTTGTAACAGTATTTAAGGTTGGTAAGAACTGGGGTGAAGTTTACACAACAACACATAGGACTAATCTCCTTAAAGAGTAGTGAATGATAGAACTGACCACTGACTCGGGGGGAAAACTTGACTCCCACAGATCCAGGTCATGTCTTCCCGACCGACATGACGGAATAGTCGTTGGATGGTTACCGTGGT
>BLSH010232267.1:155195-172487 GCA_018402905.1 Glandirana rugosa
CACTCTGCCCGTCGTTATTTATACACCCTATACTACCATCACATTCTCAAGCCGGTAAACAAGTATAGATCTAAATTATTCCGGCGGAAACCTAGTCCGCCCACTCAAACAGGTTCTCACCTCTCTACAAATTCCTGGCCAGTTCCAATTCAGCTGACAAACCACCTACCATCCTACATTGGGAGCGTGCTCTTAACTTTAATTATCCCATTGAACTATGGCAGCAAGCTGCATTACTCCCACTAAAGCACTCACGGTGCATCACTCACTGGGAATCTTCTCAAAAAATAGTACACAACTGGTATTACACACCTTACAGACTAGCTAAGATTTATCAGGACCAATCGTCATTATGTTGGAGACAATGTGGAGCCCCAGCCACAGCGGTACACATATGGTGGCACTGCCTGAAAATACAACCCTTCTGGCAACGTATATTTAAACTCATATCCCAACTTACTGGACAAACTCACCCGCCTGATCCAAAGGCGGCCTTATTAAATCTAGATATGAACAAATGGCCGAACTCTTACACTACCATCATATCCCACATATTTATTGCTGCCCGTCTCACTAATACAAGGAGCTGGAAATCATCAAACTCCCCAGACTTCAACAACACTCTAACTATCCTTAATGAAAATGCAGCCAATGAATATGCCTATGCTAAGGCCCACCTAAAGACTCACAAGTTTCATTACCAGTGGAACGCCTGGGTCAATGACCCCTCATGCACCCTCCAAATATAACGCCTATAGGCATTGCTGTGCAAACATCCATCATGCCGTGGACTCCAAGAAAGATACACTGACTGCCATATAACTATCCAACAGAACGTCAACTGGGAATGGCATATCCCCGTTCTGATCCTCCCCTCTACCTCCCTCTTCCTTCCTCTCTTTCACTCTTTTCTTTCATTTTCATTTTCTTTCATTTTCATTTTTATATATGTAACATTTAATTGATTAACAGCTAAATGTACACTGATTTAATCAAAATGATATTTGTTAAACATCTGAAATATACAGTGTGGGTCCCTTTTCAGAGTACTCAGGAACTACAGGTTGCCCATCCGCAATGTCACACAGCAGGATCCCGATAGGGGTGTGGCAGAATGGGAGGGTAATCAAGGCAAATCATACATATACCAGGAATAACCAAATAACTGGCCTCATACACCCTATGAACTGGACGCTCTGAGATTGGGACCTAACACAAAACACATAACATATGATCTCAGATGTCACTAACACACATGTTTGTTTTATCTTTCAACATGTAATGTTAAATCTTTCAATAAAAATCTATTGGAAAATTAAAAAAAAATAAATAAAAAAAATCTACTCAGTTGTCTTGAGGAAAGCTCATGTTTCAGGGCAAAGTGTAATATAAGGATATATACTTGTAGGGTCTGAAATGTACCACTTTATCAGTTCGCTGCTAATCAATACTATTCACAGCTAATACTTTGTCCTATACAAAAAAACACAGGATCTTCAATGAATCTGTAAGATGGCCTTTTATAGTCAAACTAGCTTTTCAAGTGCTTCTTTTTCAGTTTATGATATCGATAAACACTGTATGTGTGTGTGTTTGTATGTGTGCATGTGTGTGTTTTCAAGCAGGGAGAGCACTGCTAAAAGAAAGGAGAGTATAACATGTTATCTATTTTGGGAAATATTGTTTTTTTGGAGAGTTGTGTGAATGAAGAATGGGAAAGTAAATTGTTAGTGATGCCTACTATCAAGCAAACCTCTTACGTTTCCTACTTCAGGCAAAGTACACATGTTTAGAATTAAGTTAAGGTTTTAGGTAGAGGTAAAGTAGCCAGGATCAGTAAGTGACTAGTAAAGAGTGTGGGATTTCATAATTTCAAATAACAAAAACACATACTCATCTGACTCACTCATTAGACCGATGCTGTATCCATCCCCTGCCCTCTCCTCACCAAGAACTGAGCGATCAGAGACAACTGACTGCTTAGCTCTTGGTGTTCAGTGAGCAGAGAACCAGTGACTGCTAGTCACTGCCAGTGGCGGTCCGTCCATACAGGGCATAGGGGCGCTGTCCCCCTAATCCATGCGCCCAGCCCCTAATCTAGCCCCTAGATGCATGGATTCCAATAGGGTTTTTCTTTTCTTTAAAAGCACATGATTAGAGCCTGAGGCTCTAATTGGCTTCAAAAAAGGGTAGGCTGGAGGTGCAGAGCACTGCGCTCTGAGTCCACCCAGTTGTGTGACAATAGCGAATTAATGTTCGCTTTTGTTTTCCTAATTCTCCTCCCAGGTCCTGAGACCAGATTGGCTGAGAGGAGAAGCACCTATATTGGAGGAGAAGAGGTAGAGGAGGAGGAGACACAGAGGATGGTGCCGTGAAGCCGAGGTGGAGGAGGTGCTGGGTGAAGCCGCTGCCTGCCGCCTGGAGGAAGAGCTGCCTGCAATCTAGATGGGGTAATGCGGGGCTGGTGGCCGACCAACCAACCAATCAACAGGGGGGGTGCTGGTGATGGCATATGGATTTTTTGCCGCCCCCCAAAAAATAATATAGCATCAGCCACCTCTGGTCACTGCTCTCTTCTCTGCCCCTCCAGCACTCATTGAAGTGCAGGTCTGTGGAGGGGGCAGGATCAGCTGACTCAGGCATTCAGTGGTGCACTGAGAGGCTGAGCCAGCTGCTGCTCAGGCATCTGGGTGAATCTCAACATTAAAGTCAGGATCCCTCTGAGGCCTTGACCGGCTGAGTGACTTCAGCTGACATCGGACTTTAGCCTGAGTCTCAGTTCACCTAAGCAAGCCAAGTGAAAGTTAGGCCCTCCTCCTTGCTTGCAAGCTCTTGGGATATGTCACAAGTCCCAGAGGCTGTGTGTCCATTCACAAAGCACAGAGTGACTTGCGCATGCGCAGTGAAGAACCAGCTGTGAAGCCACAGAATCTGGGTGATGACAGCACTGAATCCCTGGACTGGTAAATGTGTGTTTATCAAACATTAGCACCTACAGTATTTGTAGTTACTGACTTACACTTTTTTTGTACAAATGACCAGAGCTCCTCTTTAAGGTGAGATTTTGTCACGTGTATGCTGTTGATCATGTGAGTTCAGTAATCCACGTTATAGGATTTGATCCCTTAACAAGACATAAAAAGTTAGAGCTCATGCATACATTAAGGAGAAAAAAGCAACAAAACTATTTTTTCCCATATTACTTTGCAAATAAGTATATTGATTGTGTTGTATGCAATAAAAAGAAATCAGTGTGCATTTTGGTATTTGGCTTGTTATAGTAAAAACATGGAATATATTGATTAGATACTGACAATGATACAAGATTGATGCTTGTTGCATCGCTAATAGATGCATTAACAGCTTTTATTGCATTTGGCATTACTTTTAATAAGAGAAAGGTGAGTTTATGCTATCTTGCGATAAAGTTCTACTTTCAAAGATATACAACCTTTATTATGGTTAAAATAACAAAGACATATAACCATTATATTTAGATTTGATTTAACCTTCAGATCATTTCCACTGCTCAGCATCTTTTAACATTGCAATTGGATGGCCAAAATTTGTTTGTGATGTGTGTTTATACTTTACAAAGGTTACATAGTAATGGGTACTGTGACTATTTTTAATACTGCAATACCAAGATGGTATGATGACACATATACAATATATGATGAGGAAGAAGAGAACTGTACCAATAACAGATCACACCCTTTTCAAGTCAAAACAGCTATAAATGTTGTAAAGAATATAATAAGAAGGGGGGGGCGTAGCTTGCAGCTCATGGCGGCGGACGCACTCGAGGAAAGCTCCGGCATCCCAGAAAAGAAGCCAGACCCATCCAAACGAAATCCCACCAGGTGAGGTCTGAAACCAGCATCCTCTACCTACCCGCACTATCCTCTACCTTTTAAGCCCAAAACCAACCAGAATGGACTGAGCTAACCGGGTCGGAGGCCGGGACTCCAAAATCGAGACCGCGGTCTCACACCACTGGCTAGGCCGCAACTGGTCCAAGACCTAAAAAACAGGGCTCCATCCACAGACCACCCATACTCACTACCTCCCACCTCCCAAGCCCCAAATTGAGCCAAACGGGCCGACTTAACAGGGACGGAAGAAGACGGGACCCTAAAATCAAGGCCGCGACCCTCCACCCTACAAGGCCGCAATCAACCACCGCCCTGGAACACTGGATACCACTCATATCCCCAAAATAGGAGAGCGGTCAGACCATTACTGGAAATCCTAAAAGAGAAAAAAATCCCTTACAAATGGAAATTCCCGTTTGCTGTTCAGATTACCATTGATGGGAAACAAGTACTCCTCCGCACCCCCGACGATATACCCTCCTTTTGCGAGACCATTCATTGTGAAACAATTGATCTTCCTGAATGGTACCAGGAGTTCCGCCTACCTACCCAATCACCACAACCAGGACACTCCCCTGGAAGCTCTCCTCACAAATCGCCTTACTTGAAAGGAAGCAAGAAACAAAAATACACTGACAGCCAAAACTTTGGCACCCCAGCTTCCAAATCACAAAGAACCAGAGACAACAGATTCTAACTCTATTAGGTACCTTCTTGACAAGACTACCTTCATCATCCCACTCACAGCTCTAAGGAGACTCTTCCTATCTTCACCACCATGCACACGAACAATTATGCAACAACCTGAACCAGCATTAAAGATCACTGACTTTATAATACCTACCCTAAACATAACACCAAGTCAAACGCAATGGATTGAAGAAGAAGAAGAGTGGAAGAAAGATCTCTAAACAAGTAAACCCCTCTGTTTGTTTAATCTTGTTCTTTCTCTCCCCCCACAGACTCTTGTCCCGCCTAAGTGACAACGTTTATAACCTGATTTTACCCTCCACAAGGTAACATTCTATCGCCAGGATCCAAGGAAGGTGAGACCACAGACTGTTCACTAAGTCCCGGGCACCAAACATTAAATGGAGCTTCGAGATAACTTGAAGGACCAATACAGCTTAAACTTAATGTTAATTGCAACTAGTTAGAAATGATTGATCTGCCTTATTCAGCACAACACCTGTGGGGAAGCCTCGCCCTAACCAAACATGCCCCTGGGAACCAACACCGTATTTGACATAGTTCATACCACATAGCATAATGATGCAAATTCTATTCATTTTTATGTTTGAGACCCTAGAGGGACAGGTAAGGGGCGGGGCTTCTACACGGGTAACTAACAGGCATGTTTTGCTTTTTCTTGTTTCACTTTATACGTTAGTGAAGTTCATTGAAGTTTATTTTTCAATCTAATGCTTGTATTTACACACCAAATTTGAAAAAAGTTGGTACTTACACTGAAACATATACCACACGGAAATAATAGAACAAATCTAAACACCTCTTCAGACCTTTTAAACAATACTAAACCACAAAACCCAGCCCTCTCAAACTAATTAACATAAAAAAATCTTTATGGGTTGTGTGGCAACCCTCCCATCATTATCATCATCATACATATCCCAACCCAACTAAAACAAAAAACCCCCATCATCATATTAAACATTTAAGCTTTCACTACCCACCGCCAGGAAATTCACCCACTAGCCCCCCAAAAGGAAAAACCTTCTCAGAGAAACCATATATATTTTCATACGTTACAACCTATTATTTTTTAAACACTACTCGAACTGTTGTTAACCAACAGCAGAGATAGCGACAAACAGAGTATCCTAATCCCCTATCACCACACCTCACCACCCCCAACCTAACCCCCTCTCACCTGAAACATGGCATACTCCAACCTAGGGAAAAACCCCACGATTGTCTCACACAATGTTAACGGCCTCAGAACGCCAGAAAAAAGACACAAAATACTAAGAGAACTCAAAAAGATCCACCCCAAATAATCTTTCTACAAGAGACACACTTCAAAGGAACCCAAATTCCAAAAATGACAAACAACTTTATTAATAAGACCTTTCATGCCACCAACCCCCTGGCAAAGACAAAAGGAGTATCGATCCTCTTAAGTAAAGACTCCACATTCCAGGCAGAACACTCACTCGTGGACCCAGAGGGTAGATACCTTTTCCTGAAAGGCACCATGTCAGGTACTCCTACAACTCTAGCAAACGTATACTTTCCCAACAAAGCACACATCAGCTTTTGTCGGAAAATAATAGATGAACTAAAAAGCTTCTCAAATGGACGGATAATCCTAGGAGGAGACTTTAATGTTCCCTTAAACCCTCTCCAAGACACATCTTCGGGTAAATCCGGTATCCCCTATCGCACACTCAAAAAACTTAAAACATCCCTAAGGTCATTATCACTAATAGACTCCTGGAGACTACTGAATCCAACTGAAAGAGACTATACCTTTTTTTCCAACCCACATAAACGGTACACAAGAATTGACTTCCGGTTCATAACACAACGAGATATCCCTATAATACAAAAAGCCAAAATCGGTAACATAGCCCTCACTGATCATGCACCCATATCAATCCACCTCAAGACACAAAATCAACAACCCAAAATATATAACTGGTGACTAAACCCTCTCTTCTAACTGACCCTGAGATTACCACACAAATAAAAACCAAACTTGTGGATTACTTCCAAACCAACACAAATCAAGACACACAACCCATAATAACCTGGGAAGCGCACAAAAGTGTAATCAGGGGAGAATTCATTAAATGGGGTAGCAGAAAGAAAAAAGAGAAAGAGAAACACATAACTAACCTCATAGGGAAAATAGACCAACTAGAAAGATCTCATAAACAATCACATTCCATAACAACAGAACAGGAACTAACCAACAAAAGGAAAGAACTCCAGACCTTCCTCGATAAAGGGACAAAAAGATCACTTTATCTCAAAAAAGCCATCTACTACGAATTCGGAGATAAGAGTAGTAAACTCCTGGCAAGTGCCTTGCATGACACCAAAATGACTAACACCATACATAGCATAGATGACCCAAAAGGCACTGATGTCTTTAACCCAAACCAAATAGCAAAACTTTTCCAAATATACTATTCTGAATTATATAGCATCTCTACTCAGAATTAGTCAACACCCAACCCAGACACGAGAACAAATCTAATCAAAGAGTTTATCCAACAAAGCAAACTACCCCAACTATCAGAAAAAGAAATTAAAGAATTAGAGAAAGACATTACAGTAGAAGAAATCACAGACACCATCAAAAATGTAAAAACGGGCAAAAGTCCAGGCCCAGACGGATTTAGCTGAGGATACTGACTAAACCATTACTACTAGCTTTAAACTCACTTAACAAAAAAACAACTCCAATACCACAGGACCTCCTTACCGCACAAATCACCGTCATTCCTAAACCTGACAAGGATCACAAAAAATGCGCCAATTATAGACCCATCTCACTTCTGAACGTCAATCTAAAACTCCTAGCAAAAATTTTAGCGAATAGACTGAGAATCTTACTTCATAAGGTCATCGGACCAGAGCAGGAAGGCTTTATGCCAGGCTGAGAGGCAAAAGACAACATTATCAAAACTTTGAACATTATACATGGACTCAGGGACCGAAATGTCGAGGGCCTTCTCCTGTCAACAGACGCGGAGAAGGCCTTCGACAGAGTAGCCTGGGACTACATGTTCGCGGCATGCGAGCACATAGGGTTAGACAGTAAAATGATGTCATGGATACATGCTCTCTACACAAACCCCACAGCCAGTGTTAAAGTGAATAACCAACTATCAGACCCCATCCAAATTAAAAACGGGACAAGACAAGGATGCCCCCTTTCACCTATCTTATTTATTTTAACACTGGAACCACTAATTAGAACTATAAACAATAACAAAAACATCCACGGGATTAAACTTGAATCACCACACTTGAAAAGATTTGCCTTGAACAAAAACCAATTAAGGGTGCCACCTCGCTAGCATACAAATGGATCTCACAACCTAGCACGGATTACAATGATAGATGTAAATCCACCTGGGAAACAGATCTCAAAATTACAATCTCAGAAGCTCAATGGGAGAAGGCCTGTGTCTTTACCCATAAATGTTCACTAAGCACTCGACTGCAGGAAACATCCTTCAAAATACGCAACCAGTGGTATATCACCCCGGTGAAACTTAAAAAATGGATGCCTGCAAAATCAGATATCTGTTGGAGATGTAATAGCGAAGTTGGCTCCTTTTCTCACATTTGGTGGTCATGTGGAGAGATTCAAAAATACTGGAATGAGATCAGACATTGGATAATAAATATCACTGAGACAAATCTACAACTAGACCCCGCTCTCTGTCTCCTCCACATTAGCCTGAGGCATATGCTAAACGCAGCCAAAGCATTGATACCACTCTACTGGAGGTCCACTCACATCCCAACCATCAAAGAATGGATCTTAAAAATTAACACGATCTTTGACATGGAGGAAAAACTTGTAATTAAGAAAGAGAACACACACATCTTCCACAATACCTGGCATAAATGGATGCTTTTCAAAGCATCAGAAGACTACAAAAACCTTCTAACATAAATCCTTAAACTCTCACTAACCCAACCGAACCGTTCCGAGACCGTTATATAATACCCAACACAGCAATATAAAAGCCAACACCAGACATCACCACCCCAAATGCACACTGGTACTTTACTTAAGGATTGAATTAGGCATTTGAAAATTTCACCTGTTTTTATTGAATCGCTGTTCTGTTTTGTTTAATGATGGCCATAACAGTTTCCAATTTACCGGTACATGCAGTAATTCGTATCAGCTCTGTATTCAACTCCTTGTGATGTTGCACTATAACACAACAATACAATTATTGCTATGGTGTGGGAATAAATAACCACAAAAATAACAGTTATGGAATCAATATACACACACGGCTACATATTTCCTATAATATAAATATATACACAAATAAACAAAGAAATGTTACATCAATAACCTCAATCATTTTTCATCATCAAGTGATTAAACTACTTAACACAATACTGAGAAACCTGTCTAATGGCACATTGGTTACTAATTAACTGGTAATCTACATTGACGGAATATTGATTTAACTGATGGCCCTTGCTAAGTGTATAAAATAGGTACATCTTTAAAGATTTTTTTTTTTCACAGAGCATATTGAACACTAGACTTCCTTTGTAAAATAAATTTACACCCTGACTCCTGCTGTATAAAAAGTACTTAACCCAATGGTAACTTAATTCACCTCCTATGGCAGTGTCCCAGACTCAAATAATACTGGTCCAATGTAATTACAATTATTAATAATGTAATGAGTACCTCCTTAATCACTGATTAAATTACCTGTATCTTGAATAGTTTTGACTCCTCCTGCCTGAATGAATATGAGTCTTTAGTGGTTGCTAGATTGCTGTTTATTGCACATACAATGTTAGCCATTAAATGGGTCTCTATAGAATGTTAGCCATTAATTGGGTCTCTATATACCTCCTACTATAGTGGAATGGTTGCAAGAACCTTGTAGCAGTATAGCATTCAAGAAACACATCTATGGAAACACCCAGCACATCTGGTTATCTCCCACAATGGTTCAACCAATACCGTCACTACGCTGGAAGAGGGGCTTGCACTTCTTCGAAAATGGGGTATAATCCCAGAAACCCCCCCCTACCAATCCACCGCAACCCACCACTATCTCCACATCCCAAGACTGGCAATTGGTAACCCGCAAGAAGGCACCCAAGAAAAACAAGGCCTCCCCCAAAGGTCCTGCTGACCCTCAAATTGAAATGCCAACATCTCCTGGCAACGGATAATCATAGTCAAGATTATCCCTCCCCTCCATACCTATCGCACAATGCGATGCGACCACCTTGCCCTTTAAAGCTCTAGTTTGAGCTTATTTGTTCTGCTTATTTGTTATACTGTTCTTTTTTACCTCTTCCCTTCCTTCCCTCCTGGTACATCATCTCCATCTACAGGACTCGACTGCTCTCTCCAGGACCAGCTCAACTCGTCAAATCCGGAGGAAATCTTCCTGCAGATCCTTAATGCCGCCTGCGCAGACTTTCCAATAGCTACCCCCGAAATAAGTGCCTTCTCACCTCTGATCTACATACCATGTACCAACCATGCCACTTAATTGCGTCTCTCTCAATGTTAAAGGATTAAACCATCCAGCAAAAAGACACTCTATGTGGAAACAGGCCCTAGCACTCCAAGCAGATATTCTCTGCATCCAAGAGACTCACTTTCAGACTGCCCAAACACCCAAATTCTCCAACAAAAACTACCCACAAATCTTTCTCTCCTGTGCCCACCAGAAAAAGAGAGGAGTAATGATCGCCATTCGTAATTCTGTCACATTCCAGCTTAAAGACTCCCTCAATGACCCGGATGGTCGCTTCATCATTCTTGCATGTGATATCAACTCACACCCCTACACTTTGGCTACGATTTATAGCCTGAACCGAAAACAACTCCCCTTCTTAAAGCGAGTTCTGAAAAAACTCGCCCCACTGAGGCACTGCAACCTTATTATTTGCGGGGACTTCAATGCCACCTCTGAACCCCACATAGACACAGCCTCCACAGCTCTGGCTCATAAACCCCAACTATCCTCCCCTCTTTGCAACGAACAGTTATATGATGTCTGGAGATGCCACTCGAATGAAAGAGACTACTCTTACTTTTCCCCTAGGCACCACACGTATTCGAGGATCGATATGTTCCTTACGGACCAGTGTCTACTCCAGAGGGTTCTGAGATCTACAATTCATGATATACTGTGGTCTGACTACGCAGCAGTGTCTCTAGCCATAGCAGAGGCCCCCCTCCCGCGACTCCCATCTGGCGCTGCAACACGTCTCTCCTCCAAAACCCCCAAACGTCACAAATCATAGCCCAACAGCTGTCTTCATTTTTTGACTCCAATGTAGGATCCGTCGCTGACCCCTTTACACTGTGGCAAGCTCATAAAGCTGTCATCAGAGGGGTCTTAATTCAACAAGGTGCAAGGGTAAAGAGAAGCCACAATTCTCGACTCAAACAGCTAACTGCAGACATCCACAAACTAGAACAAATCAACAAAATACATGCTAACCCTAAGACTATTGGAAACATTAGGGAGCTTATGGAAGAATTGAGAATTCTTCTCCTCCACCAATATGAGGGCCACCTGAGGTGTATAAAGCTATCCTTTTATTCATCAGCTAATAGAGCTGGAAAAATTCTTGCACGCAGAATAAAATCTGCCCGCTCCAAAACCAAAATTTCCCACCTGATCCACACATCTTCAAAACAAAAAATAATGAACCCCCAAGCAATAGCAGACCAATTTGCATCCTCTCCTTCCTTGAAAACATAAATCTGCCTACTCTCTCCCAACCCCAATTAGAACTTGAACTCCCCCTATAGCATCCAAAAGCTAAATAGAGTTGTGGCTTCTCTCCCTACAGGCAAATCCCCTGGTCCAGATGGGCTAACCAACGATTACTATAAAACTTACAGCGAAATTTTATCCCCATATCTCCTCCAAATTTTCAACCAGGCTACCTGGGCATCTGAATTTCCTGAGGAGATGCTTAAGGCCTATGTTGTTACAATTCTTAAGCCAGGCAAGGGCCCTACGACTCTGGCAAATTTTAGGCCCATTTCCCTCCTCAACATGGATATAAAAATCTTCGCCAAGCTCCTAGCATACAGACTAGCCAGATTCCTTCCCATTATGCTGAGCAGAGACCAGATGGGATTCGTGAGGGGCAGGCAACCCTCAGACGCAACCAGATGCGTCCTTAATGTTATCCATCGACTTGGCTCTGATTGAACGCCTTCTCTCCTCTTGTCCATAGATGCTGAGAAGGCGTTCGACAGAGTCCATTGGCAATACATGTTACATGTGCTCATGAAATTTGGGCTACAGGGCTCCATCCTACAAGCCATCCTGGGTCTATGCTCCAAGCCATCCGCTCAAGTGTTTGCCTCAGGCTTCCTCTCAAAAAATTTCCCAATATCAAACGGTACACGTCAGGGATGCCCTCTCTCACCCATTATCTTCGACCTTCTTATAGAGCCACTGGCAGAAAAAATCCGCTCAGGCCCCCTCGTTACCGGACTCACGATTGGCCCCACAAAACATTCCATAAACTTATTTGCGGACGATATCATCTTAATCCTTACAAACCCCCTTTCCTCTCTCCCACGAGCCCACCAAATACTGCTAGACTTCTCTCACACGTCCTACTACAAAGTACATTTTGACAAGTCCCTCGTCTTAGAAATGCACATACCGTCCCACCTGAAACTTAATCTACAAAACAAGCTCCCTTACAAATGGACCAACTCCTCCATTCCATACTTGGGCATTATCATAGCACCCACACTCCCATCCCTACTTGATATCAACTTAAAAGCCCTCATAGAAAACTAAAGCCACAGCTCCAGCACTTACAAAACTGTGATCTTTCCTGGACCGGGAGATCTGCAGCCCTTAAAATGGTAATCCTCCCTCAAAATCCTTTACATATTCAGGACACTCCCCGCTTCTATCCCTCACCACTACCTAGAAAAAATATCCTCCCTACTTTCCTCCTTCATTTGGAACAAGAAGAAACCGCGTTGCCCAATGCGTACACTGCTCAAACATAAGAAAGCTGGGGGCATGGGCAGCATTCAAATTAAAGACTACTACTGGGCAACCAAGTTAACTCAACTCAAACAATGGTTCAGAAACAAACATCCCCCTAAGTGGGTAGATATAGAAAGAGCTCTTTCCCCAACAAATGACCTGGTATCTCTCCCAACTAGAGATGCCTGACTACCTTGGAGCTTGTCTGAACTCCTCTTTACCATAGCAGACTCCATTAAAGCGCGGAGACACCTGCTTAAATCCCAACAAGACCCCAGCCAAATACTAATCCCTCCCCTGCGCATACAGGTCCTCAAAACTGCTATTCCCGTTCTAAACCTACATCACGTTGAAACCAAAAGCCTAGACAACATACAGAAACTTTTCTTTGGACCCTCGGTTAGGAAGTGGGATGCCCTAAAAAAGGAGTATATATCCACCCTAGCTCCAGGTTCGACTACATGCGCATCCAGCACTTCCTCTCAAAACATCCTATCCCTCCCTCCAAGTTCCCCAAAAAGCATGGGGATTCTTTAATTCCCCAAACCCCAGCCAATCTGGTACATCCCTCTTCTATAACCTATTTCAGGATAAACTCTCCTTCATAAAAGAAGCCCATATAATGAAATGGGAAGATGACCTAAACAAGTCATACTCACCACGGGATTGGCAAGGGGCTATTCTCTCTATCCAGAAATTCTCCCATTGCACGGCCCACTGGGAACTAATGTTAAAAATATCCCTACGCTGGTACTACACACCGGCCGGAATCTCCGCCTTTGCTCCTGACAAATCCCCTATGTGCTGGTGCAACTGTGGCAAGGTAGGTAACCTCTTACATATTTTATGGGACTGACCCACCCTGAGCTCTTTCTGGTCAGAAGTCTTTAACGTCATCTCTAATGTCACCTCACTAGATACCCCCGCCAACGCTGGTCTAGCCATCTTAAACCTTGGCATAGAAAGTATCCCCATTCATTTCAGACCCACTGTCACACATATACTGTTGGCAGCTAGAACGGCCATAGTCAGGTCATGGAGATCATCAGAAGCTCCCCTAATCGCTGAGGTGATACACTTAATAAAACAGAACTACATGTTTGAACGCATGCTCGCAGTCAACGCCCTGAAAAGGACACAATTTGACATCCTCTGGACTTCTTGGTCCACCCTTTACCCCTCGGTTGACTGATCTGCTACCATGTGTACTGTTAACCTGTTTACTGTATTATTGTAAATGTGAACAATCCTGCCTATATACTATATATAACTTCCCCTCACCACATCAGTGTATTGTGTATGATCCCCCCCCCCTTTCCTTCCATCTCTTATGTTCACTGTATGTATACTCCTATGTTCACTGTACGTATACTCATAAACTCAATAAAAAAAAAAAAGAAACACGTCTATGATGCAATGCTGGCTAGATACAGCATATTCGCAACATATTTTCCATGAACTAAAATGTTAGAATAACTATCATATAGTTTTGATTCCCTGAGTCTTTGCCTCTGAGTGTTTGGACCACAAAAATCTACTTTTCAGGCTGTAGACCTAGACAGTCCCTTTTCTTTTTTTTTTTTCATTTTATTGATTGCTGTTTGGCCTGGAGCTGTGCTGGACTATACCTATTTGTTTCTATGGCATGTCTGAAATGTTTTGTCTTTGTACTTAAATCAAAAACGTCTATAAATAAAAATAGATCATGTCTTGTGCAGGACTGATTTTAACCACTTGCCGACCGCCTCGCCTACATTTACTGCGGCAATGTGGCTCCACAGTGCATATCGCCATCTATAAATGGTGATTTGCACAGCCGCACTCTGCGTGGTTCGGGCTCGATGTCCGCTGACGACTCGTGATCGCCTTCTACAGAGGAAGAACGGGGAACCGCCAATGTAAACACTGTGGTTCCTCGTTCTTACAGGGGACATGACAGTGATCTACTGTTCCATGTGATTGGGATCAGTTAGATCTGTCATGCCCCTCCCAGCCCAGCCTCCACACAGTTTAGAACACAATGATTGAACACAGTCAGTGAAATTTACACAGTAATCAGTGGCTATTTTTAGCTCTGATCGCTGCATAAATTTCAATGGTCCCAAGAAAGTGTCAAAAATGTCCCATATGTCCGCCGCAATATCGCAGTCCTGAAAAAATTTGCAGATTGGCACCATTACCAGTAAAAAAAAAATAATAATAACGACATAAATCAATTCTCATGGTTTGTAGATGTGATAACTTTTGTGCAAACCAATCAATAAACGCTTTTGTCAATTTTATTTATCAAAAATATGTAGAAGAATATACATCGGCCTAAACTGATGAATACATTTGTTTTTTATATATTTGGTTGGATATGTATTATAGCAAAAAGCAAAAAATATTGTTTTTTTTTTTCAAAATTGTCGTTCTTTTTTGTTTATAGCGCAAAAAATAAAAACCACAGAGGTGATCAAATACCATCAAAAGAAAGCTCTATTTAGTGGGGAAAAAGGACATCAATTTTGTTTGGGTACAACGTCGCACGACCGCACAATTGTCAGTTAAAGGGACGCAGTGCTGAATCACAAAAAGTGCTCTGGTCAGGAAGGGGGTAAATCCTTCTGGGGCTGAAGTGGTTAAATGGGAAAGAATTTTCTATTTTTGATCAGCTGATGTACTTGCAGGGCTCTAATGAGGAAAGTGGCAGGGTCTGCTTTCTTGTAGAAGTAATTAACACTTTAGAAACATCTCCCCAAAACTGAAATTTTTGTTTCATAGGATGCCAAAATCTGACTTAATGCAAACTTCTGAGAAAATCAGTGAACCAATCACACAATCTGGAAATCACATCTCTGGGGAAGTTACATACACCAACTGTGCACAGAATGCCTCCAGGTTGCCATATTGCATTGGATTTTACAGAAAATTACAGCACTGCGGAAAAAGAAATATCATTTTTAATAGCATTACATTACAATATGACTCATGTTGCAATTGTATATGCTATATCATTTATTTTTCATATGCAATGTTGCTTTCCTACAAAAGTGGAATTACCCTTTTAGCTGAGCATCTTCATTCAATAAATTGCAGAATAAATAAACAACATTTTGTTTTTGAAGTGAATTTTCACTCAAACTTTATTTATTGAGTGAAGATTAATGACCCACTCCCCTGGAGCTGCATAACAAAAGTTTCTGATTGGAGATATCAGGAGACAGAGAAAGGAAGAGCTTAATATGCTGGAGCAATGGAATGAGTGAAATCTGGCCTGTGAGCAGACCTTATAAAAAAAAAAACGCTCTGTGAGCAGTGCAGTCATTCTGGCAGGATTCACCCATTCACCTTCAATGTGTGGATGAGGAAATCCATTCATTTTTTTGTTCGGTCCACTGGCTGAACAAAGAAAGCTGAAACATGTATGGCCACATTAAAAGGGTTGTAAAGGTTCCTTTTTAATTTTTTTGTAATGACAAACATGTCATATTTACCTCCTCTGTGCAGTGGTTTTGCACAGAGTGGCCCTGTTCTCCTCTTCTGGGGTCCCTCAGTGGCGCTCCTGGCTCATCCCCACCTTGAGTGCCCCGACGGAGAGCCACTCCGTGTCCATTGACACAGACAGCAGGACTCATCCCCACCCCCGGCTCCCGTGTCATTGGATTTGATTGACAGCAGCGGGAGCCAATGGCTGTGCTGCTATGAATCTATCCACTCAAGACCCGAGACACTGGCTGGAGCTGTGGTGCTCGTCCCTGCTCTGGAAAGACCGGGTTCAGGTAAGTATTAGTGGGCTGTTGGGGGCTGCTGCATCGCAGGAGGTTTTTCACCTTAATGCATAGATGCATTAAGGTGAAAACCCTCCAAACTTTACAACCCGTTTAAACGCTCAAACTCCTTTGAGGGGGTTCCTGAACACCAGGTATCACTTCTTTTGAGCGGGTGATATAAAGGATTTTTGATGCTTATGTGGATCTTTTTAATAACATTGTCAATTTTACAGAGGTGGGTGTTGAGATGTACATGTTATGATTATTAAATTATCCAATTTCAAAATAAATTTAATTTTTGGGGCATGAAAATTGTTCTGTTCCTCTTACAGTTTTTCTTTTTTTTATTCACATATCACGCCACCTTCAGGAAAGTCAGTTGTGATGAGGTAAGGGGTCTACATCTACACCCACCATCAGTTCTAGGTAAGGGTTATAAACCTCAAGCCATGACACATCATGAGATCACGGCTGGGGCTTTACTTCAAAACTGAGATACTGCAGTATAAAATTGGCCAAAAGAAGGATAGTTTACCTACTGTATACATAACCTAACCATGTAAGCCTAACTTTTATTTTATATACAAGGTTAGGGGGTTGTGGTAAATGCAAGTGAAATAATGTGAGATGGTTTAGGTGCACAATGTTCTTATTTCAATCCGAATGTACCAATCCAATACATATGTCATCCATTTGATAGGAAGAAAACCGGTTAAAATATGACGTCATAGAGTCAAAACTTCATTTCGGGGTCGGCACTAGAGTACTACACAGTACCGAACTCCAAATATTGGGAATGGATCTTGACTACCACCCACATCTACATCTGGGGAATGGAGTAGTGTTGACTGAAAGGACTTCCACCGCACTATACACTTATTTTTTTTCTTTTTGACATTCTCCTTGTCTTGTTAAAAGTACGGGGTTTTTAATTTAAATAAA
>BLSH010232267.1:178248-194313 GCA_018402905.1 Glandirana rugosa
GACGCTTTTGGGCTGAGGTTGTCAAGGCTAAATTCAAGGCTGCCTTGGCAGCGTTCAAACCAGCTAGAGTGTCGGGGGAGGGTTTCTTTTTGTGGGATCGGCTCGCTTTTTTGAGGTCCTGCTAGAGAGTAGTTATTGTCGATTTATGTTCCTTTTTAATCTGGCTGGCCAGTTGGATAAATTTACCTCTCAGGACGGCCTTGTGGGCGTTCCAGAGGGTTCTCGGGGATATGTCTTGTGTGTTATTCAAGGTGAAGTAATTTTTAATTTCGTTTTCAATCTGTGAACACCTAATAGGTCGGACAATATAGATTAATTTAGTTTCCAAGGAGGAAAGGTGGAGAGGTGGAATATTGGGGGGTGCTTAGGAGATTGATCACTACCATAGAATGGTCAGACCATGGGGTATCAATTATTGAGGCGTAGGAGAGCGAAGGAGTTAAAGAGGAGGGTATAAAGATATGATCTATTCTCGAGTGGGACTTATGTGGGGCGGAATAGTGTGTATATTCCCTGGCGCTTGCGTTATATTCCCTCCAGGCGTCAATGAGGCCGAGGGAAAATAGCAGTTTGGCAATTCGGGTGCTACGGTTGGGTGGTCTTTTCATCATATGTGTACCATTGTGTAACAGCGAGAAAATAGGGTCAACGGGAGTATTGGAGTCACCTCCCATGATTATCTTTCCCTCGAGATGGGGGCTTAAAGAGTTAAGCATTGAGGAAAAGAATGAAAACTGATTCTGGTTTGGGGAATAATAGGAAATTAAGGAATAGAGGGAGCCATTAATTTGTCCCTTAACTAGGATAAATCTCCCCTCCCGATCCCTGATAGTTTGTACATGGGAAAATGATAACCGTTTGGAGAGAAGGATTGCTACCCCTCTCTTCTTCGAGTCTGCATTTGACAAGAAGAAGGTGGGGTATTTGCAGTGTAGGAAATTCGGGTGGAATTTGGTGTCAAAGTGTGTCTCCTGTAGGAGTACAATATCAATGTTTCTACTTGCGTAATAATGGAGCACTTTATGTCTTTTTGTGGGGGAATTGAGGCCCTGAGTGTTGTGGGATGCCACCTTGATAACAGGTTGTGAGAGGTCGTGTGGAGCCATCATCGGTTAGTAAAATATAGTAGATCGACTAGGAAAGGGCTTACCTGGATTCTCAGAGTGGGCCCTGGAGCCGATTGCGGTAGCTTATCATCACCTGGTAAATATCTCTTTGGGATGGGCTGGGCCCATCCAGACTCCTGGGGAGAGAAAATGAAAAAGGTATGTATAAATAAAGGAAGAGAGGGGGGAACAAAAGGAAAAAGAGAGGGAGACATGAGGGGGGACAGGGACAATTGGGGAATTCCAACCAAGGCGTCCCTAAGTAGTCTGGGATAAGGAGATCTTCCCAGTCCTACTAGGTCCCTTAAAAAGGGAAAACTAAGCAAGAGGCAATCCGGGATGGATTGCAGTCCTGTCCGAGTCAGTGAGTACTCTTACTCTCTGAGTCACGACAGGGGGGAGGCGAGCGTAACCGCTCCAGCCTACCGACACCAACTAATCACCTGGGGGAGGTCCTCAGGAGCCCCCAGATGATTAGGTATATTCAAAAACAAATTTAGGTGCGAAACCAACAAATAAGAAAACATAGCAATTTTAGAACTTGTATAAAAACTGAAGACATTGTAAGCAGTGAGAGCCTGAAAGACTGTCATGCCTGCAATGAGAGGTAGCCCGTAAGGCTAAACAGTTTCAGATCTTGAATCCCCCACGGGGTAGGGGAGTAGGGAGATTATCTTCCCAATGGAAGGTGAATAGGAGAGTATTGCTCTCAAAGTCGCAAAGTTCATCCCTGTGGTGGTTGATCACGTTGTCTTTTGGCTTGCTGCTTGTTCCAGATTGGGGTTATGGGGCTGCCTGGTGGCGGTCTCTTGGAGAATCCTGGACGTGCTGAGATTGGGGGTGGATTAAGTTCTTGGGATATGAGGCCCAGTTGTAGAAGGATGCGTTCACCATCTTGGAAGTTTACGAAGCCATGGGATTTGTTTTGATATTGGAATACCAGGCGGAATGGGAATGTCCATTTGTATTTAATGTCTTTCTTTATGAGGACTTCAAGCAAGGGTTTCAGGTTCCTTCTTTTTTGGATGGTTGTTGGAGAGAGATCAGCATATAGCTGAATTGGGTGGCCTTGAAAGTGGAGTGGTGCTGTTTCTCTGGCTTTTCTGAGGGCCTCCTCTCGCACAGTGAAGAATTGTGGTTTAACGATAATATCCCGGGGTAAACCATCTTGACGAGGCGGGGTAAGTGCTCTGTGGGCCCTGTCAATCTCGAGTTTAATATCAGAGATACCTGGAAGTAAGTCAGTGAGTAGAGCTTTGACCACTTTCTGGGAGTCCTTGAATGTTTCAGGGAGCCCCCTGATACGAAAGTTGCACCTCCTGTTACGATTTTCGAGATCCTCCAATTTGGCCAGGGCTGAGTCTAGTTGTTCCTGGAGAGACTGGATGCAAAAAGAATTTTGGTTGGTTTTTGCAATAGTGGAGTCCACTGCCTGCTCCAGGGTATCAATTCTGGAGCCTAAGCTTTGGAGATCCATTTTGATTGTCTCTGTGATCTGTGTTGCTTGTTGAGCTAGGCCTGATGCGAGCATATCTGAGAATTTGGATAAAAGTAAAGTCATATCTGATGTCCCTCTCGGGACTGGGGAGCTTGGGGTGGATAGCCCTGAGAGTGGAAGCGGGCTGTTTGGTAATGGGGATTGCATTGAAGTCTGCATTGCTTCCTCCATAGCATGTCTCAAGAGAGATTCTGTGGATGCTGGCGACACCTCCAGAGTGTGGCCATTTACTGTTGGGGAGAGGGGAAGCCTGCGACCCTCAGGGGTGTCTGGTGGGAGGTCTGCTGCAGCTGGGAACCCTCCGAATCCAGCATGAGGAGAAGGCTCCGTCGCGGCCGCCATCTTGGAGTGGTCTGGGGCCTTCAGGCCGAATGATAGTTTACGGTTTACCTCCTTCTTTTTCCGTTCCTCCCGCGGGGGATCCAGCTTATCGGGCTGTCGGATGGTTAGGGAGAGCTGCTGTGTGCCGCACCGATGGTTGCTTGGTGTCGGTCTGTGGCTGGAGCGGGTCGGAGCTCCCGTCTAGAGAGTCTGTACGGGAAGCCGGCGCATGCGCACTCCCCTATTGTCCATATTTCAAAGACCATGCATCATACTATGGATTCTAAAAATTCTCCCCCAAGAGTCTGCACAAGATTTACCTTGTACCCATGGTAGCTCCAAACCTGGACCTCATCCCTAACATAATAACTTAAAATATATACTCCCTGAAAAATACATTAATTAATTTCACAGTATAGTTTTCTGATTTTGTGTTCAAAATTCAGAATTCATGGTTTTCTGAATAGTGGATCTTAAATTTACAGCACAGTGTCTAAAATATATTAATTTACTCTCAGCTTCAGCATTTCCATTGATTATCTTTTTAGCAATACTCCACACAGTGTTCCTAGAAGATGAAGCTTTCTGATTTTGTCTACGGTGTTTTTACAGAAAATCAGCATTACGCTGTTATATGTGACTCTGACAAGTCTTTCTATTATATTTAAAATATTTAAAAGCAGAAATTCTCTGAAAATACAGTTCCAGAAGTGTACTTATGAAAGCACCAGGGAGATATAGAATGGCATAATGAGCACATTTATACAGCTAATGCTGTGTGAACTTGGATTCTCGAGTAACTGGGGAAACATGATGGAGATCTTAATAACATTAATAATTTATAGACTGCTTTCACTGGACTGAAATTTAGAAATGCTGATCTCAGACCAATGATCAAAGATGAAATCAACTAAGGGGAATAACAGTAGTATGCATTCATCTGAATATAAAAACGAGGGGATAGTTCCTATAAATGTAAATTCTGATAAGTGTTTAACAAGAAAGTTCAAAGAGAAATTTAAATATTAAAGTGGTATAATAAGGCAGCTTACATTCCCTTATATCCACAATTAGCAATCAGTTTTTGTTTCCTTTGAGGAAGAAAATGAATGCAACCCAAATTCAGAGTATGAGCATAGAATCTAAACATGTTTAGTGGACTTAAAACTATTATAGAACCCGGTAACACGTAATATGAATAAACTGGGAACCAGCATATGGATACATATGTGCTTACATGGTAAATATCTATGGATACATTCACAATAGATGTGTGGATAGAATGACAATGTTAACATGTAATAGATACTATAAAGGTAGTTACACATATACCAGGGAAATGATTTGAACTACTCTTCTTAGTTTGATTTGGAATGATAACAGTTTAGATTTTAAAAAAAAGAACTTATTGTTTTTTTTAAGAAATCCAAAACATAGTCTCTCAATAGGAAATGACAGCCAGAAAACGATTGCATCCTCTTTTTTTTTTTTTTTTTTTTTTTTTTTAAACATGCTTTATTGAACATTTTCCAAGGTATACATCAAGAGATATGCAGATAATCTTGAAGTCAAATATCGATAACAATCATACAGACTTTCAAAATACAGCAATAACATTACAAAGATTGAATCAATGGCACATCTGTTGATTCAATCATAAGTGTGGAGAAATGCAGAACACAGTACTACTATTGTGGGATGGTGTTATTATAAATAGCTAAGTCCTTCAGGACTTGTAGGGGAGGATATCTTGACGTTTGTTGCTTGTGGCTTGGATTATAAAGTGGAAGGTGTCTCAGGAAAGGTTGGGGGAGATGAACGTCAAGGGAGTGGTTAGGCTGGTACCTTTGCTGGGGTTTAGATCTCGGATTTTGAGTCTTCCTAGAGAATTGGACAGATCAGCTTTTAAGTACCATTCTGAAAGACGTAAGGGATGCATGAAGACATTTATCTCTTCAGGATTGTGAGAGTGTTCAATAAATTTCCTCCAACGCCTAAAGAATTTCTTGACACAGTTTAAGTTCGTATTAATGGTGTCCTGTTTTTCTAGATAGAGCAGGGATGTGAGGATATTATTGACTAGATCCAACCCCGGAGGAGAGCGCTGGATCCAGGACTGCATAATAGCTCGTCTTGCCGCTAAGAGGCACAAATGCGCCCAATCGGACCATGACGATGTCACTTGAGGTGTTGGGGCCATTTGAGGGTTACCGCTGAAGAGGCATATAATAGGGTCTTTTGGAATGTTTTCATTGCTGACACTGAAAATGAGTGCCAGGGTTTTGTCCCAAAAGCCGGATATGGAAGGGCACAGCCAGAGTCGGTGATACAGGGTGGGTCTCTGGGTAAGGCACCAGGGGCAGCTGCCCTGCTTCGGATCCTCTGGGGGGTGAAACATAGGCAAATAAGCTCTGTGGGCCAGCTTAAATTGAGTCTCTCTCCATATTTCTGACGTCACTAGAGAGCACACCTTTTTGTAACCCAGTAAGATTTGTGTGGGTGCATGTGCATTGTCAAGAACTGTCTCCCAGGGTTTGAATTGTTGAGATGCATATTTGTCAAGTTGGTGTTGGGATAAGTTGGGAATACCCGCCCTGTGATACTAAATTTTCGATGAAGGAAGGGGCGCCAGGGTTTCTGTGACTGCCTAAACAGGAGGTAACGTAGGATTTGGCTTGCAAGTATGGAAAGTAGTGCGTTGATGGCAATTTAAATTCTCCTTTGAGTTCTGAGAAGGTTTTGAAGGTTTTATAATCTGGGCGTAGCAGTTGGGAGGCTAGTTTCAGGCCTTTGGAAGCCCAAATAGAGAAGGCTTGAGAATCGATCGAGGGGGGAAACATGGGGTTGCCCACTATGGGTAGGAAGGGCAAAAACGAGGAGGGGAGGTGAAGGGTTTTCCTTGCTTCTCTCCAGGCCAGGATGGTATCTCTAAGAACTATGTTATGCTTTATGTTGGGTGGGAGTGATGCTACCCTCGCGTGTAGGATAGCTGGTAAAGAATGAGGAGAGACGGTTGCGCTCTCCAGTTCAAAACTGGAGTAGGTGCTTTTTCCGGCGATCCAGTCTAGACCGTTTCTCAAGAGGCAGGCCAGGTTGTAGAGTCTTATGTTTGGTAGACCAGCTCCCCCCTCACTCTTCGGTACCCCTAATTTACGTATATTGATTCTGGGTCTCTTGCCCTTCCATATAAAGGAGGCAAAAGCCGAGTGGAGTGTCTGCACATCTTTGTGTTTGAGGAGGAGAGGTAGCGTTTGGAGGGGGTATAATAGTCTCGCAAACGGGATCATTTTGATAAGATGGCATCTCCCGAAGAGTGAGAGGGGAAGAGGCCGCCAAGCAGAGAGGTCTTTAATGATTTTCGAGATAAGCGGAGGATAGTTAAAGGAGTAGAGTGATGACGGATCGCGACCTATACATATCCCCAGATACTTGATCTGATTCTGCGCTATCAAGAAAGGGGAGCTAGATTTCCAGGATTCCGCTTTGCGTAGATTGAGCGGTAGGACTTTGCTTTTGTCGAAATTGATTCTCATTCCTGTACATGCCCGGAACAGGGGTAGAATTTGTTTTAGGTATTGAAAATCTTTAGGAGGGTCTGAGGAAAATAATACTATATCGTCTGCGAATAGGGCCGCTCGGCAGACTTCCTTGCCCATCCTTACTCCACTAATTCCTTGGGGTGAGTTGAGTATCCGTGAGAGGGGTTCTATGGCCAAGTTGAAAAGAAGAGGTGAAAGTGGGCATCCCTGGCGCGTTCCTTTGGCTAATTTGAAGTCTGGTGAAATGAAATTGGGGGTGACCAATCGCGCCGTGGGCTTGGCATACATTGCATGAACAAAATTGATAAAGGGGCCATTGAAGCCTAGTGCGGTCAGAACTCTGAATAACCAATCAAAGCTTATATTGTCAAACGCTTTTTCCCGCGTCTAATGTTATAATAGCGAAGTCTTTATCGGGGGCCTTTTTAGCTTGTTCCAGGGTTAGAAGTACCTTCCTAATGGTCAGGGTGGCAGATCTGCCCTGGATGAAGCCAGATTGTGCGGGGTGTATGATAGATGGGAGTATATTGGCCAGGCGCGAAGCAATGATCTTAGAGAATATTTTTGCATCTGCATTTATCGGGGATATAGGTCTGTAAGAGCCCGGGGACAGTGGATCTTTGTCTTTTTTTGCCAGAAGTTTGATATGAGCCGAGTGGCCTGTCGGTAAATACGGTCCCCCGTCCCAAATGGCAGTGTAAACTTGTAAGAGAGTCTCTGGGGTGAAGTCTACAGTCATTTTGTAGAAGTCCGATGACAGCCCGTCTGGGCCTGGGGCTTTATTTGTTGATAATGATTTAATGGTGGATTTGATTTCATGAAGAGTGATAGGGGCATTTAGAGTCTCTAGATGGGCGGGATCTATGGTTGGTAGGCTTGCTGTGGATAGTAGAGTTGTTGCCTGGTCTTCCGCGTACAGGGCTTTATAGAAGTTGGTCAGAATGCGCTCTATTTGAGATGGGTCTGTGGTTACTGTGCCGCTTGGATCTCTCAATGCTGGTATGTGTGTTGGAGTGAAATTTCCTGATGCCATTCGAGCCAGGAGCTTACCGGCTTTGTTGCCGTGTTTATGAAAAAGAAGTTTAGTATGAAATTGGTTCACTGATTCCTGCTTCGCAGACCAGTGGTCAAATGCGTGTTTTGCATGTTGCCAGGCTCGTATGGTATCGGGGTTTCGAGATTTGTTTAGCTGTTTGTGTGCTTCTGTTAGTGTCTTGCTAGCTGCCTGCATGTTAGCCAGTGTTTTTTTTTTAAATCTAGTGGCGAAGGAAATAATATGACCTCTAAGGAAGGCCTTTCCTGCCTCCCAATAGAGGTTGGGGTTGGATAGGGATTCTTTGTTGGCTGCAGCGTATTCTTTCCAGGCCAAGTGGAGAGTATTTTTAAGGTCTTCATTTTGTGATAGGTATGAAGGGAATCTCCAGGGCGTACCTGGAATCCGGTGAATAAGATTTGTGATTTTTACTGTTACAGGAGCGTGGTCTGAAATAGCCATGTCTTGTATTGTGGCTGAGGTAACCAAAGGTAAGAATGAGGGAGAGGCAAAGAAGTAATCTATTCTGGAGAATGATTTGTGGGGGGGGGATAGAAAGTAAATTCCCTGTCTATGGGGTGTAGCATACGCCAAATATCAGTCATGTGGATGTTATCCATGGTACTAGCTAGCGGGGAGGGGAGTTTGTCGTTCTTGGATGGGGGGGCGTTTTTTGGGTTTGTAGACCTGTCTTCTAGGGGATTCATAGTAGAGTTAAAATCGCCCCCCAGAATGTGCATGGATTCTGGGATTTGAATGATCCAGGAGGTCAGATCTTGGAAGAATTGGTGTGACGGGGAATTGTCAGCGTAAATATTTGAAATGGCAAGCTGCTTGTTAGCTAGGGTGAGGTGAACGGTGACTCTGCGACCTACAGAGTCATGCTCTGTGTGTCTGATAGAGTAGGGGAGTTTCTTGTTGAAGAGAATGGCTACCCCAGTTTTTTTCCCATTCGCCGGGGACCCCACCACATCACCTACCCAGAGCTTGCGCAGTCTCGGAATGTCATCTGCTCCAAGATGTGTTTCCTGGAGTAGGGCTACATCTGCTTTGAGCCTTTTGAGATGTCTAAGGATCTGCATACGTTTTTGGGGGGTTCTCAATCCCTTGACGTTCCATGTAATTAATGGTAAGTTACTCCCGGACTTAGAGGGGTCCATGATGAGTAAAGTGTAGGGGAAGTTAAGTATAAGAGCCACAGCAGAGACATCCTGAGATCACATCTCCCGAAATCGGGGAGTAAACACCAATTCCTGGTTAATTGATTGAGACAAAAAAGGAGATTAACCAAAAGATGATAGCATAAATAGATAGTGCCATAACTAGAACATTTTAGGGAATTCACTTCTTCCCGCATGAGGAGGAACACCATACCACCCACAGTCCGTCCCTGCCAATGCGTTTTAAGATGGTGGAGGGCCCGAAGGGAGAAAAACGTGGTGATGAAGGAAGGTGTGGGGGGGGGAAATATGGATGTAGGGAAGAGGGGGGGTAAAGGGGAAGGGGGGGTGGGGTAGAATGAGGTCAGAGGGGAGGATTGCCTGGAAGTTTAGGGGTGTGAGCAGGACCATGCTGGATGAGGAGGATCTAAGGTAGATGTGATTAAGTCCGCTGAAGGTGGCAGTTACCCCTAGAGGTTGTAGAGGCATGATCTGGGTTTTATGGAGTCCATCCACGGGTAATAAAGGCCCGGGAACGGATTCCATCCCACCCAATCTTGCATGGAAGGGACCCCTGTTAAACACATAAATAGCAATAATAATGAACAAGAAAGTCTCTGTTGAGAACGAAGAAGCATTAAATACAAACATGTTAGCATATTACCATGACTTTGTAGCCTATTTCAGACCACTAAGATAGGATGCGGCACTTACTGCCCGGGTCCCCTTCTGGGGTGCCCTGGGAATTGCTGATGCAGTCTGACGATCATTCGGTCATGGCCTGTGGTTTCAGTTGAAGTCCAAAGAGCTGTGGACAACTTAGATCAGAAGAAAGACGTCTGAAGGATTAAAGTGATTGACAGTCTTGTTGTCAGGGTCAGGGCCAGCTTCTTTAGTCCTGCACTGGGGGGGGTTCTTGAAGACCAAAACGTACCCTCTTAAGTGGGGGTTTCACTGGGCTGCCCTGCTTGTTGGAGCGGAGGGAAGATTTTGCAGGGGAGGCTTGAGTGCATGCTTCTGTTGGCGGGGTCTGGTCCATGTCTGACTGGAGGGATCCGTTCAAGTAGGTTTCCGCCTCTTGAGGAGAGGTGAAGGAGAGTTTTTCTCCTTGGGGTGAATGGACAAAGAGTGTGGCTGGGTACGCCAGGCTGAACTTAACGTTGAGCTGGTGTAGAGTGGAGCAGATGGGGGAGAATGCTTTCCGTTTGTGCATAACCTCTGAAGAATAATCAGCGAAAATCAAAAGGCCGTGACCCTCAAATGTTAAGGAGCGCGTTTTCCTGAATATTTGTAGTATGGATTGTTTGTCAGCATAGTTCAGGTAGCGGACAATGACTGCCCTAGGCTTGGAGCGGGTCTCGGAAGCCTGTCCCAATCTATGCGCCCGTTCCACTGTACACGGTGCTCGGATGCCCAAAAGTTCCGGTATGGCGAGTGCACATATCTTATGCAGGGCATGTGCGGGGTAGGATTCTGGGAGGCCTATGATACGCAAGTTGTTCCTCCTGGCTCTGTTTTCCAAGTCTATGACCTTGTCCTGAAGCGCCTTCTGAGTGGTGGTCAGTTTGGCGACTGCAGTGATCAGCGCTGTTGTGTCGTCCTCAACATTTGAGAGTCTGTCTTCTGTCTGCTCTATTCTGGAGGCCTGTGACTGGAGCTCTTTATGCAACTGTTCCAGCCCTTTCTGCACTGCATTATTAACAGCATCAGTAATGACCGGTTGCATGAGGGACATTACTGCCTGTGCGATTTCCACAGGGGATGATGGTTCAATTGCTGGGGGTCCTGGCAGTCTTTGTGTAGGGGGAGTGCTAGTGCTTTCAACAGTCTGGTGGGTGGGAGAGGCCCTCAGCTTGTCTGCATAGGTCTGTGACATCTGCTGCTGCTGCTGAACCGCGGCCGCCATGTCTGTCTCTGTGTGTGTTCCCTCACCTCCTCCCGCTGGCTGAGCAGCGTGTGTCCTGATGCCGGTCCGCTCCACAAACTTGTCCATCAGGTGCCCTGAGACCTCGGGAGGGTGGCGCTGGGGTGAGTGATCGGGATTGCTCCGATTTAGGGGCTGAATTGCTGGCAGGGAGACGGAGCTGATTTCTCCTAGCTCCTCATCGAGCGGCGCCGGAGACATCCTCTTTATTGCATGTGTCACATTTGAACATCTTATTAAATGTATTGCATTCTTCTATCCAATACATGTAGAAGATACAAAGTAGGGAAGTGTGGCTAGTTAGTATGTAAAGTGCATGTTCACTGTATAAACATGGAGATATTCCCTGAATTTGTAGCAGGTATAGCATCAACTTCATTCTCTGTTACTTCTCTCAGTGACATGTCTTGATTCTTCAATACTTAATATAAGCTAGCAGTTACATTGACATCAGTTGATTACTGAAGTTAACAGAATTCTCATAGACCAAACCTTCGATACATGTGCTTTTAATAACCGATTCATGAGCAATATTGTCTACATTAAATGCAACAGCGTATTGATAAATACATTTAGTAGCATGTTATATAACAGTTTCCAAAAAAAACATATACAATAGTTGACTAAACATTAACATTTAGTTTATACACTGTAACTAGGGATGATAAAATTAAAAATTTGACATGGTCTTCACATTGCTTTGTAAAAAAAACAAAGCCAGGTCATTTATTTCTCTGGATTTTACCTAAACAGTCTGGATGACAAAATATGAGCCTAATTTCAAGTACAATTCTGAAAAGTAATTCTGAAAATTAAATATAAAATGGCTAATTTTGCAATACAATACATTTCACCAAATTCACTCCTCTCATTCCTGTTTATACCATGTTACATATATTGCTCTACTAGTTAAAGCAAACCTTCCGTAATTTTTTTGACTTTCCATCTATTAAATCCTCTGCTCTTCTTGTTTTAACTTTGGATAGTAAAACATTTTTTTCTGCCAGTAAATACCTTATACAGGCCACTTCCCGTTTCTTGTCTGGTCATTAGCTTAGGCTTATGACATCACACACAGCTCTCTCTCTCACTCTTGTGAAAGTTTGCCAGGAAGGGAGGGGGGATGGGTCATAAGAGGGCCAACGGGAGCTGCAGGGCTGCAGAGCCGGAGGTGTGCCTCTGTGTGTCTGTGGAAATCCAGGAAGTGAACAGGCAGCAGCTTCAGCTGCCCACAGTTAAAATGACTTCAGCCAGACTTAGTGGAGGGAGATTTCTGCAGCATATTTGGCAAGTACAGAATCACAGTATATATAAAATAATATGCAAAGTGGTTAGAGGGAAGCTTCAGAGTGGCAAAGATGTTTTTATTACAAATTATGTGAGCAGACTGCAGTTCCTCTTTAAGTGAATTTGATCAGTCTAATTCTACTTATTGGGTAAAGCCAAAAGGCACTATGTATAAGTGTAGGGCTGTCATCCCCAAATAAGTACCATTGGCTATAGATATGTGACATTTACTTACAATATAAATGAAAATTTTTTAAAAATATATAATATATTTAAAAGCTATATACAGTAATATATTGACAGACAAACAGGGAGTACAAATATCATTGTACACAGTAAGACACAAATTAAAATATACTTGGTAAATACAAATGAGAATTAAATATGCTTTATCCAGGTCACCAATTAATTAATTGAAATAACTTATTGATGCTTTTTCACCCAATACCAGACAGTCAATGCATTATGCAAAATAGAAGATTTACATTATAGGTGGTCTGGTGGATTTTTCATTGTTTTTTTTTGTGTTTTTTTTTTGCACTGGAATAATAAACATATATTGGCAAGTAAATGGATTACTTCTAGAGTTGAGCGAACCCGAACTGTAAAGTTCGGGTCCGTACCGAAGTTTTGGGTGTCCGGGACCCGAACCCGGACTTTTCAAAAAAAGTCCAGGTTCGGGTTCGGGGTTCTGGTAATTTAATAAAAGTTTTGAAAATTGCTGTAAAAAAGTCCAGGAAAGTCCTAGAGGTCTGCAAAAGGAAGGAAAATTGGGCTAAGGGTCAGACAAGTGTCCTACAAAGAAATGGGGATAGGGAAATAACTTAAAATAATAAAAAAAATCACATAAAAAAATCAAAAATGGAGGTTGATGTGGACCATCTTCAAACAGTGTGAGAAAAGTATAAATTAGCGGGAGAAGCCATAGCAGTGTTCTAAAATCATCTTCAAACTGTGTGTGAAAAGTATAAATTAGCCGGGAGAAGCCATATCACTGTTCTGCAATCATCTTCAAACTGTGTGTGAAAACTATAAATTAGCCGGGAGAAGCCATATCACTGTTTTAGATTCTACAATCATCTTCAAACTGTGTGTGAAAAGTATAAATTAGCTGGGAGAAGCCATATCACTGTTCTACAATCATCTTCAAACTGTGTGTGAAAACTATAAATTAGCCTGGAGAAGCCATATCACTGTTCTAAGAACAGTTATATGGATTCTCCCGGCTAATTTATAGTTTCCACACACAGTTTGAAGATGATTGTAGATTCCACAATCATCTTCAAACTGTGTGTGAAAACTATAAATTAGCCGGGAGAAGCCATATCACTGTTCTACAATCATCTTCAAACTGTGTGTGGAAACTATAAATTAGCCAGGAGAAGCCATATCACTGTTTTCTTAGAACAGTGATATGGCTTCTCCAAGCTAATTTATACTTTTCACACACAGTTTGAAGATGATTGCAGAACAGTGATATGGCTTCTCCTGGCTAATTTGTACTTTTCACACACAGTTTGAAGATGATTTTAGAACACTGCTATGGCTTCTCCCGCTAATTTATACTTTTCTCACACAGTTTGAAGATGGTCCACATCCACCTCCATTTTTGATTGTTTTATGTGATTTTTTTTAAATTATTTTAAGTTTTTTCCCTATCCCCATTTCTTTGTAGGGCACTTGTCCGACCCTTACTCCAATTTTCCTTCCTTTTGCAGATCTCTAGGACTTTCCAGGACTTTGTTACAGCCATTTTTGTGCCTAAAAGTTTGGGTCCCCATTGATTTTAATGGGGTTCGGGGTCCGAGTCAAAGTTCGGGTCCTATCCGGATTTTGTCCCGAAGTTTGGCCGAACCAGCAGAACCCGAACTTCCAGAGGTTCGATCAACTCTAATTACTTCCAAAAGGACAGGGGAGAAATTTCAGATAGAAATCCCCTAAGTGCATCCAGAACCCATTTAACCTCTCCATGTATATATTGCAAATGTACAAAATAGTACTTTTGCATCTAGAGAGAGAAGTAAGAACTACCCTCATGCTGAGTAAAAGCATTAGACTAAGACTTCAAATATTGTAAAAAATCCACAGACTGATGATATGAGTCATGATGGAGGCATCATATGGAGAGAGAAAACATGGCAGAGGCAGGACACACAAAATCACCTCCCAGCAGAGGAGCACCCATATAGTAGATTTTACTCACCAGTGAACTATATAGTCCTTTGACAAGAAGGTAAAAGCAATTTTGGTTGTGTACTTAAAAGGAATCATGGTGTGAATCGTGGAGCTGCCATTGCAAACTCGTAGTTAAGTGCACAAGCTTTTTTAAAGTGATTGAAAAGGTAGATTATTTTCATTAAAATAATAAACATTGTTTACTTACCTGCTCTGTGCAATGGTTATGCACAGAGCGGCCCTGAACCTCCTCTTCTGGGGTCCCCCACCGGCGCTATCCACTCCTCTTTTCCGTCTGCCCCATAGCAAACCACTTACTATGGAAGCAGACATGCGGCTTGATCCCGAGCTGGGCTGATACTTAGAATCACAATTACTCAGTCATGCAATACTGTACCTAAATTAAATTTTTAGCATTTTTGAGAAAGATGGAGCTTTCTTTTGGTAGTATTTAAACACCACCTTTTTTTTTTGGGGGGGGGGAGGGGGGTTGCTATATACAGCAAATGCAAAATGCCCACAACTTTGAAAAAAACATGTTTCTGTCATAAAATTTTGCAAATAAATAATCTTTCTTCATACAATTTGGCAAAAATATATTCTACTACATTTCTACTATGGTATATATATTTGGAAATTGATCAGTCCCAATGTACTGACTGCCTCATCTAATTTAATGAAGCCCTAAAACGCCAGGACAGCACAAATACCCCCAAACTAATTTTTGTAAAGTAGACAGTCCAAGGTATTTACTAAGAGGTATGGTGAATTTTTTGAAGCTGTAATTTTTTGTCATGATTTTTGGGAAAATTAAGTCATTAAAAAAAATCACGGGGCGCATGAGTGGCGCGATGCGAGGCGGCAGCTCTGAATTACAGCTCGGCAGCAGCCTTCTGGAATTACGGCAATCCCAGGGTAATAAACCCACAATTCTCAGCAAAAACAAGTATAACCCCTGGCGGAAAGCACGGTGCATGCCTGGAAGCAAAAGGGACTGAAGAAACGCCGCTCACAGAGCAATCTCACCCCCTACCTGCTCCGGTCCCAGGAGAGGAACAAAATGACACAAAATGGCGCTGGCACCACATTGTCCCAGAGAAGCTCCTCTTCTGCAAAGGGACACTTCCCTCCACATACAAGCTGTGAGTATGACTTCACAATGAATCACAACACAGGCCTTACTAGAGCTGATTTGGATGACAGCCTAGCAGTGATTTATGAAAAACTCGCAGACAAAATACAAAGAGAGGTCAGTAAATCAATCAACGCTCTGTCACAGGAGATTTCTGCACTAGGTAACCGAACAGACATTCTTGAGACTAAACATGACGAATTGACTTTAGCACACAATGACCTAAGAAAAGTGTTCGAGACACTAGCAGAACATTTTGCGCATGTTCAGACTCAAGTCGAGGATCTCGACAATAGGAACCGAAGGAACAATTTGCGCATCCGCGGGGTGCTGGAAACAATAACAGAACTGCCCACCGCCATGTTAAAATTGTTCCACTCCCTTCTTCCTGACAAAAAGGATGAAGCATTCACTTGCGACAGAATACACAGAGCTCTGCGGCCAAAACCGCCAGCTGACAAACCCCCTAAAGACATAATTTTATGTCTGAAAGATTTTTTGATAAAAGAAGAGATTCTAAGAGCCTCCAGGAACACCATAAATATTAATAACAGATGTTTTCAGAACAGTGATATCATATCACTGATATGATATCACTGTTCTGAAAACATCTGGAAACTGTGTGTGAAGAAAGAAACCAGATGCATGCTCTTCTGTATGCTACAAGGACCTCCGAGAATCTTAGAGAAGAAAATAGTTTTTTAGAAAGTCTGTATTTTAATACAGAAATCCCCCAAACAGTCGACCGCCAAAACCGGCGTCTCGAGACACATAAGACAGCGTTCACTTACGAAGTAGGAAAAACAGTCCTTCTTCCCTCACCTTGTTAAAATTGTACCGCCACCCGTCAAGACAATAACAAAGGTCGTGGGGCGCCTACGCGTTTAACA
>BLSH010232267.1:238735-249834 GCA_018402905.1 Glandirana rugosa
CACGCACATCGACCGTGTCTAGCTGGTGCAGGAGAGGAACGTTGTCCTCGAATTGTTTGTGGTCGTCGTGGTGCTGGTGGTGGTGCAGGGAATAAACTGGTAGAGGAGTAAGACCTGTGTTTACATGATACATCGTGATAAATAATTATGTTTTTTTTTTCTTATTATTTAAGAATAAGAATAAAAAAAAAATTTTTTCTTTTAACATCTACGTGAAAAATAAAAAGACGTTCGTTACATGGCGAGTGTGATCGTCGTCCTTGGAAAGGGATGACGTCATGCTCTACTAAAATCTTGTTATTAGAGGGGGAGTGTCGTGGTTGTCCTTGGACCGGGATTAACTACTACTGCATTAGGGCCAGGTTCCTGTTGGTGCTCTGAGGGACAGTTTATCGTTCTAAAAACAACTACAACTGCATTAGGGCCAGGTTCCTGTTGGTGCTGTGAGGGGGAGATTATTGTTCTAAAATCATCTCGTACTGCAGTAGGGAAAGGTTCCTGCTGCTAGTGTGAGCGGTACATTGCTTGCAGAAAAATAAAAAGTGCATCTACAATTTTCTTTTTTAAAAAAAAAATAAGAATAAGAATTTATTATTCTTTTTTTTTTGTATTAATAAATAGTGCTACATAGTACATTTGTGTCCAGAATGAGGAGATGGTCAAATAAGGGACGTGGTGGTGGTCGTGGTGCTGCTGGTGTTTGTTAAGCTCCTGTTGCAAGGAGAGGACGTGGTCGATCTGTGCCAGCTACACGCACAAGTGAAACACCTTCCTCAGGTAGCCGACAGAACCTTCAACATTATATGGCAGGCCCGAATGCCGATCAACGAATGGTGAGGCCAGAAGAAGTACAGGCGATAGTAGATCGGGTGGCTGACGATGCCTCCAGTTCCTTCACATTGTCTCCCACCTGGTCCCTTGATGAAAGCTCAGAGTTGGCACCTGAACCCCATGGCCATCTGTCTTTCACCTCAGCCCCTTGTAAATCAGTCAAGCAGTCTGAGCCCTAAGTCATGCAGCAGTCTCTTATGCTTTTCATGACTCTGCTGCTGTGCTATCCGTGGGCCATCCACATAGCCCTGGCCCAGAAGTGGAAGACATTGTGTGCAACTTCTGGTTCAGGATGAGGACATGGAAACACCACGGCAGCACGTCTGTGATGATGATGATGATGACGAAACACAGGTGTCAACTGCTGCGGCTTTCCACAGTGTGCAGACTGACAAGGAGGGCAATGGTGAAGGGTGGGTGGAAGATGATGTGGAGGATGATGAGGTCCTAGACCCCACATAAAATGAAGGTCATGCGAGTGACGTGTGCAGTTTGGAGGAAGAGGTGGTTGTCGCACAGAGGCACCAGCACAGCAAAAGAGGAAGCAGGTTGCAAAAGCGGAGCGAGCGTACTCTAGACAGTACGCCTGCTACTACCCACAGCACCCAGGGACCTAGCACACCAAAGGCAGCTCAAAGACACAAGTGGTTTGCACATTGTGCAATGAGAGGCTGAAGCGAGGCAGAAATGTTCTAAACCTGAGCACAACCTCCATGACCAGGCATCTAAATGCAAAGCACTTGCTGCATTGGAATAAGTACCTCAAAATCCAAGAAAGGTCTCGGCCTCCTCCTGCTTCCTCTTCTGCTGCTGCCTCGGCTTCTTCCTCCACCTCTACAATGCCAGTGGCACCTGCCACCCAGCAAACAGACGATGTGACAGCAATGCTACCATGTCCGCCACCATCCCCAAGCATTTCCACGCGGTCCCATGGAAGCTTACAGTTCTTCATCTCCCAAACACTGGAGAAAAAGAGGAAGTACCCCCCTACCCACCTACGATCCCTGTCCTGAATGCCAGCATTTCAAAATTCCTGGCCTTTGAAATGCTGTCATTTCATCTGGTGGACACGGACAATTTTAAAAACCTGATGGCGGTGGCTGTCCCACAGTACGTGGTTCCCAGCCACCAGTAATTTTCCAGGTGAGCCATCCCTTCCCTGCACAAACAAGTCGGGGACGAGATCAAGTGTGCACTGCCCAACGCCATTGGTGGCAAAGTCCACGTAACCACTGATGCATGGACCAGTAAGCACGGGCAGGGACGCTATATCTTGCTAACTGCACACTGGGCAAATGTAGTGGCGGGTGGGCCTGAGGCGGCTAGCCGTTTGGCGCATGTCCTTCTGCCACCGAGGATTGCAGGGCATTTCTCTTCGCCTCCTGTTGCCTCCTCCTCTACCACCTCCTCATCTGCTCAGCGTAACACCTTCACCACCAACTTCAGCACATCCAGGGGTAAACAACAGCAGGCTGTTTTAAAACTGATATGTTTGGGGGATAAACCCCACACTGCGCAGGAGCTGTGGATGGGTATTGAACAACAGACTGATGAGTGGTTGTTGCCACTGAGCCTCAAG
The DNA here is from genome assembly GCA_018402905.1 of Glandirana rugosa. Taxonomy (NCBI): domain Eukaryota; kingdom Metazoa; phylum Chordata; class Amphibia; order Anura; family Ranidae; genus Glandirana; species Glandirana rugosa. Next base: position 241,146 of record BLSH010232267.1, read on the forward strand.
CCCGGCCTGGTGGTGTGTGAAAATGGGCGAAATTTCGTAGCAGCTCTGGGCCTAGCCGGTTTGACGCACATCCCTTGCCTGGTGCATGTGCCGAATTTGGTGGGGCAGAAATTTTTAAAAAACTACCCGCATATGTCAGAGCTGCTGCAGAAAGTGCGGGCCATCTGTGCGCGCTTTCGGCGTTCTCACCCTGTGCTCGCCTGTCTGCGCTGCAGCGGAACTTCGGCCTTCCCACTTACCACCTCCTATGCGACGTGCCCACAAGGTGGAACTCCACCTTGCACATGCTGGAGAGACTGTGCGAGCAGCAGCAGGCAATAGTGGAGTTTCAGCTGCAGCACGCACAGGTCAGTCGCTCTGTGGAACAGCACCACTTCACCACCAACGAGTGAGCCTCCATGCGATACCTGTGTACCATATTGCGGTGTTTCGAGTACTCCACCAACATGGCCAGTGCCAATGACGCTGTTCTCAGCGTTACTATCCCACTTCTGTGTCTCCTTGAAAAAACACTTTGGGCGATGATGGAAGAGGATGTGGCACAGGAGGAGGTCATTTACACGGTTATCAGGCAAGTCATTCACAAGTGGCTCGGAGGGTGGGTTCCTGCACCAGCATAGGCCAGGGGACAGAATGAGGAGGACGAGGATGATGATGAGGAGGAGAAGGAGCGTGGAGCGTGGCTGGGGGGATACGGAGGACCCAGATGATACACCTCCCACAGAGGACAGCTTGTCTTTGCCTCTGGGCAGCCTGGCACACATGAGCGACTACATGCTGCAGTGCTTGCTCAACGGCAGCCGAGTTGCCCACATTTTAACTTGTGCTGAATACTGGGTGGCCATCCTGCTGGATCCCTGGTACAAGGACAACGGGCCGTCCTTAATTCCCTCTCTGGAGCGTGATCGGAAGATGCGTGACTACAAGCGCACTCTGGTAGACACGCTGCTGAGGGCATTCCCAAAAGACACCGGGGCTCAGTAGAAGCACAAGGCGAAGGCAGAGGAGGAGGAGGAAGAGGTCACCAACGCAGCTGTGGCACCGCCAGCACCTCAGAAGGCAGGGTTAGCATGGCTGAAATGTGGAAAAGCTTTGTCAGCAGCACGCCACCACAAACAGCACCACCAGCTGATAGGCAATGTCTTAGCAGGAGGCAGCATTGTGCACACGCCTACACGTACTGACTGATGGGTCTGCCCCATTCAACTTCTGGGTCTCCAAATTGGGCACATGGCCTGAGCTTGCCCTTTATGCCTTGGAGGTGCTGGCCTGCCCTGCAGCCAGTGTATTGTCTGAACGTTTGTTTAGTATGGCAGGGGGCGTATCACAGACAAGCGCAGCCGCCTGTCCACAGCAAACGTGGACAAGCTAACCTTTATTAAAATGAACCAGGCATGGATCCCACAAGACTTGTCTGTACCTTGTGTAGAATAGACATTTAGACCGGCCTCACACAGCCATTGGTATCCTTTTTTTTTTTTAATATGTCTCAATATTTTGGGGGCTACCCCAATTCTAAAAAACAACAAACAAACAAAAAGTGTTGGCTACCTCCTCCTCCTCCACCATCGCCACTTCTGCCTACACTGCCACGGTCACGGCCTAGTCAACCTCTAGGCTCCTACTCCACATCTACCTCCTCCTCCCATTTTTATTTTTTTTAGTTGATTTTAAGTTATTTCCATATCCACGTTTGTTTGCAGGGCACTTACTCTTACCCCCATTTTGCTTCCTTTTGCAACCTTCTAGCCCTTTCCATTACTTTTTTACAGCCATTTTTGTGCCCAAAAGTTCGGGTCACCATTGACTTCAATGGGGTTTGGTGTCCGGGGTCAAGTTTGGATCGAGTTCGGTACCGAACCCGAACGGTTTCACGAGGTTCTGCTGAACCCGACAAACTCGAACATCCAGGTGTCCGCTCAACTCTATTTATGGTGAAGTAATTAATAATTATTATCATGATTTTTCATTTGCTTAGTGCCCGAATGGCATCATCAAAACCTACCCAAATTTTTCAAATCGGAAGTATATCACATATGAGATCAAGTAGCTTTAAGGCCCAGAGCCCAATGGCAGCAGCGTGTAGAAGCCATAGAAGTAAGGGATATAAAAGTACCTATAAAGGGATACACATATTGAATTACACAAGTAAATATGCTCAGGATAACTGAATAGAATTGGTTTCCAGATAAGGATAAATCCTAAGTCTACCCAATTTTTACCTTCAAAGGTTTCCAAGGATTGAAACAAAAGGACCAATAGAATTTGTTTTCCACCAATCTAGTAGAAAAACAATGTGATTCCCTCAAAATTTCTCATAGATGGATATGTAACCAAGCAAAAAGGAGCTCATTTATTCCCAAATTCCTGGTACAGGTGGTTTAATCCAGGTAGGTAATGGTGAATATAAGAGCTTGCTGGAAGAGATGAATCCGCAAAGACAGGTGCACAGCAACCTGTTTATGCAGAATCTAAGGGGAATGAATAAATCAATAAAAAAAAGGTTTAGGGTAAAGAATTGGATCTATAGACAGTGTAGGAATTTGTAAAGAGGCACCATTCTTCCATAAGTAGGCATATAGGGTTTGGAGGGAGGTAACCAAAGAAATACCTTGAAACTTCTCCTTGCACTTCCCCAATGTCTGCAAAAGGCCTCATTGGAAGCAAAAATGATTATACTCTTACCAAAAGTGACTGTGGGTCTTTGGATTGAATTCTGGAGGGGGAGCCAAGACTAAGACATGTCTCTCTCTTGCCTACCTCCGTCAGATAGTGGCGGCTTGTACAGCCGTTTTATCCTTCCTCCATCTGGCCGGTGTCTGACATCATCGGCAAGGCATGGACAAGAAGGTCCCACGGTGCATGCTCCACAGCTGATCGCGACGGAAATGACGCGATGTGTGGGGCACTGAGTAGTGGACGGCCATGTTGGAAAATCCCCCAGAAGTGGGAGAAAGGTCCATGCAGTGCCACCAATGGCCATCCCCAGTATGGCACACACCTGATGTTCTCGAACAAAGGAGGAGTAGAGAACATTCTCAAGCTCCTCTTGACGTTTGAAAGAATGGTGCATCCATGGAGCACCGCAGCCAGCAAAAAGGGGACCACTTAAGCAGGGCCCCCAAGAGGGCCAGGATTGGTCAACCTGTATCCTCAATGGGTGCCCTGGGTGTCTGTATGGCTAACATAGCTGCTTCAAAAAAAAAAAAGGGGGAAAAAAGGCTCTTAACGTAATAATTTTCTAGAAAATCTAGATGTAAATATATAATTTATATATTATATTGGGCAAAATGGTGTTAGATGTTAGCGGCCACAAAGCAATAAGAAAAACAATTTAATTACATTATGATTTAAAATTTAAAACACTGATGTTTTTATTTCCTAAACCTATAGCGTAAACAGCATAATTAATCAGTTCAATACAAATCGTCAGGAGGACACAGTCTTTGATCGGCATTATTGAACGAACAAACAAACAAATTAATTTCTAAGCCAAATCAATCAGTTTGTTTCACCTGTTTCATTTGGGTTTGTTTAATGTAAGCAAAAGACAAAAAATAAATAAAAATAATAAATACATAAAGGGAAATTACATATTCACCATAGGATTACAAAAAATGTTTGTATGACAAGGAATCATTTAGGCCTGGATATCGTAATGCTGCAAGATTTTGAATCCATCAAGTTTCATGATTAAGTAAGAGTTTATCATGATCTCCTCCTCTTTCATTTGGGGGATATGTTCTAAGGCAAAAAAGTGCATCATTTTGCAATTGAAATGGTGATATAACCCCATGTGTCTACTTATGGGGGTTTCCATTTTCTTTTTTGCCACTAGTGACACATGTTCTCTTATTCGATTAAAAAAGGGTCTCTTTGTTTTCCCAATATAAAACGCTCCGCAATCACAGAACATAATATAAATAATGCCTATAGATTGGCAGTCAACCCTAAAGAATGGTTTATAAGTCCGACCATTGGGTAGAACGATGGACACGGAGGCAAAAATATACCTGCAATAGTTGCATTTTCCACATGGAAATGTACCCGGAGATATAACTATCCTATCTGAGTTTGGCATGTAGTGACTGTGTACCAGTTTGTCCCTAAGAGATCTAGATCTTTTATACGTAATTTCTGGATATGTCTTGAGATGTTTAGAGACGGAATCATCTGTCATCAATAAATACCAATATTTTTCAAAAATTCATCTAACCTGTTGATGTTGACCTGAGAATCTAGTGATGACTCTCTCAACATTTTTTTGCAGATGTTGCCTATCTGGAATTTTAGCTTTTTGATAGGCTTGTTTGAGGCAATTTCTGCTGTAGCCTCTCTTTAATAAGCGTACCTGTAGGGCCTTTGCTTCCACTTCAAAATCCTGCTCACGGCTACAATTTCTCCTTAAACTGAGATATTGGCTAAGGGATGTTGGTAACTAGAGATTTGGGGTGGGAACTGTGACCATGTAGAATAGAATTGCCACTAGATGGTTTTCGGTATAAGGTGGATCCTACCGTTCCATCTGGATAAATAAAAATCCTTACATCCAGAAAGTTCAATGATTGTTGGTGGCACTCCATGGTGAATTTAAGATTAAATGTATTCTGCCCAGAGGCAGGTACCCACAACCACATTTGGTGGACCTGCCCGGTCGTTGCCAAATTCTGGTCAGAAATCTTTAAAATGATCTCAACCACTACCAGACTCAGAACTGAACCATCTCCTGACACAGCTATACTAAATGTAAAAGCTCTGGGGGTCTACAAATATGGCTTTAAACTACTGCTACAGATAACTACCGCTGCTAAACAAACTGTGGCCAAGGCTTGGAAATCCCCACACCTGTCCATCATAGAGACCATCCAAAGGGTCACTAACGCGATGATACACGCTAAGATTGAGGCAACGATACTTAACAATATACCTAAATTTGAGCGAATATGGCTGCCCTGGACAGAACACTACCTCCCTGCTAATTTCAACCCTTCCCTACTCCTCCCGTAAAGGCCCTACCGCTTAACCTTTCCTATGCCCAATGAGTCTATCTTTACTCACTCCTACCCCCCTCCGGCGAGGAACGGGGACCTTCACCCCTGCTTTACCCTATACTGTCTTCCCCTTCAACCTCTCTTACTGTCATTCCGTTACTTATGGTCCACCTTCCTCAGGGGTTTTGTTTTCTAATAAAAGGCTCCCAAGCAACTCATTGGACCCTTCTCAGTGCTCCATACCTTACTAGAATTAACTGCTCCCAATCACTAGACGGGTATCATACTGGTCTAATGTATGTCCTCACACACTAACTATGCATTGTATTGCCCTTTACTCCCGCTTGTGTATTCCTTTCCTGAACATCAATAAAATTCAGTGAGCCCAAACTGGGGTGGGGGGTGGTCCCTTCCCTTCGGACATCTAATGGGGATGTCTGGAGGGGGGAGACCTCTACCTCATCACCCCCTTTGTTAATATACTACCTAAAGGTCCGCGATACATTATAATATCATCTTCTGACCGTGTATGACATATGTGGTACCCAACTCCTGAGGAGTGAACAGAATGATGTTAACTAACCTAGCACTCCCCCCCCCCTTTTTTTTTCCTTCCTGTACTGTTCTGTTTTTCTGTACTGTTTTGTACTTTGTATCTCTTCTTTTGCAAATTTAATCTAATAAAAATATTGAAACAGGAAGATTAAATGTATTAATCTTCAAGTCATCCATAAAGGATATTAGTTCCTCCTGGGTGCCTGTCCAGACCCTAAATATATCATCTATGAATCTTTGCCATAGCGAACCTTGGCAAAAGATTCCTGTAATTCATCTCTGAAGAATATATCTCGTTTCCACCCCCCCAGGTACAGATTGGCGTAGGATGGGGCACATTTGGTCCCCATCGCTACTCCCTGCACCTGGAGGAAGTGGGAACCATTAAACATAAATATGTTGTTGCTTAGGATGAAATGTAACAGATCCAAAATGAATTGATTATAGGGCCATGAGGTGTCCAGGCGCTCTGCCAGGAATGACCCGATAACCTCTATGCCCTTTTGGTGGGTATTGAATTGTACAAAGCCTCTACATCTATGGCTACCAGCCATGAATCCGAGGGGACATGTAGGCCCTGAAGGGTTCTTAGGAGGTCACTAGTGTTGAGCGAACCCAGACTGTAAAGTTCGGGTCCGTACCGAACTTTTGGGTGTCCGAGTCCCGGACCCGAACTCGGACTTTTCAAAAAAGTCCGGGTTCGGGTCCGGGGTTCTGGTAATTTTACTAAAAGTTCTGAAAATTGCTGTAAAAAAAGTCCTGGAAAGTCCTAGAGGTCTGCAAAAGGAAGGAAAATGGGGGTAAGGGTGGGACAAGTGCCCTACAAAGAAATGGGGACAGGGAAATAACTGAAAGCATTAAAAAAAAAAAAAAATCACATCAAAAAATCAAAAATGGAGGTGGATGTGGACCATCTTCAAACTGTGTGTGAAAAGTATTAATTAACGTTAGAAGCCATATCACTGTTCTAAAATCATCTTTAAACTGTGTGAAAAAAGTATAAATTAGCCGGGAGAACCCATATCACTGTTCTACAATCATCTGCAAACTGTGTGTTAAATTAAACTAAAACCGGGAGAACCCATATCACTGTTCTAAAATCATCTAAAAACTGTGTGTTAAACTTAAACTAAAACGGGGGGGCGTGTCCGGCCGGCGAGGAAGATGGCCGCTTAACCTAGGAGCTCCGGCGTTCTCGCAGCTAAAGCAACAATTATCAGCACAGAGGAGACCCACCAGAACCACAAAACCAGCCCGGGCAATCAAGAGAGACTCAGCAACGAGATGAGCAAAAGGAGGAAGCAGTACAAACAGCCGCAACGGCTTACAGACTTCTATCCAGTGACGCCACAACAAGGTAGGCAGCATGGCGCCGGGAACAGCATGGGGGGAACGAACGGCCACAAACTCGGCGGCCATCCGCCCTTACCAGGGAGACTATATGAGGCTGCTCAAGCGGAAGATCAGCATGATGCTTCTCCCCCCCTCTCCCCCTCCTCCCGCAGCCCAGTAAAAGCTAAGCCGAGAAGGGAGGGAGACGCTCCGCTCCAGGAGATGCAGGCCGCAGCACCTCAGGCCTACTCGCAGGCACATCAGCACAGCATCTCCATAGAGTCATATCCAACCTCAGACCAAGCGGTCTCTGAGCATACAATGAAAAATATGCTCCTCTCCCTAAGGAACACACTGTTCAAAGACCTCTCAGACATGATAAACCCCCTGCACGATACGGTACAGATTCATGAGGAGAAAATTCACCATTTAGAGACCAAGATGGCGGATATGTATGCGGCTCACAACGACTTAGTAGACGCATTCACTGAGCAGGAAAATGAAATACAAAGACTACAAAATAAATTGGCAGATTTAGAAGACCGCACAAGAAGAAACAACATCAAATTTAGGGGAATACCAGAATCTGTCCAGCCCAATGACTTAACAAATTTCGTGCAACGACTAATGAAAGAACTAGTCCCTAACCATAGTGACATTGAACTTTGTGTGGACAGAGCCCACCGCATCCCCAAACCTAAATTCCTACCGGATACAGCGCCGAGAGATACTCTCGCTAGAATCCACTATTTCCACGCCAAAGAACGGGTCATGGCGGCTGCCAAACAGAACCCTGTTGTCTCAGATGAATTTCACAACATCTCCCTATTCTCTGACATATCTCAACAAACAGCACTCAATAGGAAAAACTACAACCTCTGACAAAAATCCTCCGAAACAACAAAATCATATACCAATGGGGTTTTCCAACCAAACTATTGGTGTCATGGAATGGGAAAAAACACCCAATCTACAGTGTAGAGAAAGGCATCCAATTATTCAAAGAGTGGCAACTGATACCCCAAGACATGCAACATCAGAATTCCTCCAATATAGAGCCTCTACAACTGGAATGGTCATAATCTAACATTAATACTACAGCATCCTCCCATTATTACTTGAAAAGTTATGCGAGGCCTGGAGCTCCGATCCATGATTTTCACACCCTTTACTACCCATTCTCTACCAGTTGGTAGGGAGTTGTTATCTGCCCCCAGCCGTAACTCAGCAGGTCTGCTGAACACCAAGCCTGCGTTTTATCAGGCTATTTTTTACACCTCAGGTTTCTTAACACCTGTATGTTTCTCGTATCTTTGACTTTCTCTCTTCCAGTCCAGGCAACCAAGAAGAAGCTACGCCATGCAATCAAACAACTAAATACCTCAAAATCTGTCAAGCTACGAAACAACCCTCCATGGCTACAGGTCAAGCATATACAGGTATGGGCTTATCTCCTATATAAATCCCACAAAACTTTCTCCAGCCAATATCATAGACTGCGAATAGTCATGATTCCATGCGGCTAAAAATCATATCTATAAACTCAAAGGGCTTAAACAGCCCCTACAAGAGACATGCCCTACTGAAGGAAGCTAAACTGCACAATGCGGATGTTATATTTACACAAGAATCCCACTTTGCATCCCATAAATGTCCTAAGATCCATCTGTGGAAATACCCTCATGTGTTCATGGCCAATGGCCCGAAAAAGAAAGGAGGCGTGTTTATCGCCATAAGAGACACTATACAGTTTCGCCATATACATACGGAAACAGATGACCAGGGGAGATATATCATCCTCATAGGAGAAC
>BLSH010232268.1:51032-69432 GCA_018402905.1 Glandirana rugosa
AGCCCCCCCCCCCCCCCCCGACCGCAAAGAGTGTGAACATTCCTAAGACTTATAGCATGAGCTAACTAAACAGTAATTTCCACAACATGACAACTGAGCGCTCCAAACTGCCCTCAGCTATCTAGAGCACTCCCCCTGTAAGATCTAAACGGATCATCATTGATCAATGTCTTTGGCAGTCTGCAAATAAAAGAAAAAAAAAAAAAAGAACAAAAAAAAATGGTTAAGCATCTACCACCACAGTCAGAGTAGACCCTTATAAGGATGTTCGTGCCTGCCTTGGGTTTCAACAAACATTTTCCTCCCTGCAGTTCGGGCATTACAGCTTATTATTAACACTCCAGAGTGTCCAACTATGCTTGTGGTTTTTGTAAAATGGTCCTCTAGATGGAGCTCTCTGCTACTCTGTTCTTATGCTAGTTGTGATAAGCAGACAGAGGTCCTGTAGGTGTGGGAAAGCGGCGTTGTACTTGCGGTGTCAATGCAGGTGCAATAGTAAAGTTTACTGCCATTTAGTACTCACTGAGACTCCGACTTCTGCAACCCAAGGGCTACACGAAGAACAGGCTGCGCCAAGGGGTTCTCAGTTCATCAGTACATCTCTTTGCTAGCCATGGGCAGAAAGTATACTATAGAAGCAGTCCTCAGTTCCCTCCGAGGAGTTTCCTTGGGCGATCTCGTGTCAAACTTTCTCTCTACTCATGTGTCGCTGCATGCAGCCATGATGTAACCGCTTCATAAGCCTCCTCCTAAAAATGGGTCAAATTTTATAGTACAGCGACCGATATACAGGGCTCAGAGAAGTAGTCTGTGTAGCTATAGCTACTCTACTGTCCCGCATCCCTAGTTTTAGAGTAGGGCACCCATGTCTTTAGGCGGCCAGTTCTCTTATGTGTGGTGTTCAAGAGTTCTTGGGGTTCAATAGTGTTTCAGCAGAGTGGGTTACTGTATGTGTCCGGAGCTATGTGTTCGTGTCTCAGTAAACCGCACAGGTCATTTCGGGGAACGGCAGGGTGAACAATAAGTGACAGTGTTGCAGACTCACCGTGAGGTCAATGTCCTGATCCAAAGTGGGAAGTGTGTATACCCCTCACGCTTCTCGGGCATCCGCCGGGGAGAACCCTCTCGTCTGCCGGCGGGACCTCTGCGGCCTGGGGGGAGGGTCTCGGTCTGCAGACAAGGAGCTCAGACGTCCCGGTTGTCTGGGAAGGAGAGCCAACCAGTTTGGGGTTTCAACAGGAGCACTTCAAAAAGTGCTGGCAGCTCACCCGGTCTGCGTAGTGTAAAGGATCTCGGCTCCTTGCGGAACGTGACGGACAGGGGGAAGCCCAATCTATAAGTGAATCCCCTCTGTCTCGCCAGCTCCAGGAGCGGGCGGAGAAGGGCACGGCGCTGTAAGGTTGCCCTGGATATGTCCGGGAGTATCTTTATTTGGGCACCAACAAAACAATGTTGCCCATTTTCCAGGCCTTGCGCAGGATGATCTCCTTATGGATGTAATGGTGCACCCGGCAGACGACGTCTCTCGGCCTGTTGGGGTCCGTCGGTCGCGGCCCCAGTGCCCCGTGAATCCTGTCTAGCTCAACTTACTGGGGCAGCACGTCTCCCAACACTAGGTGGAATATAGCTGCCGCCGTGTCGCCCAGTTGCTCAGGGGAAGTAGCCTCAGGTAGGCCCCGGGGGCGCAGATTATTCCGGTGGCTCCGGTCCTCTATTTCTTCCAGATGGAGTTGTAGTTCTGTTGTAGAATCAGCATGGGAAGTCTGGATAGCCTCTGTTCTATCACCGCCAGGGAGGATTCTCCTGCCGTTAGTCTGCCGGTCAAAGTCTGTATATCTTGCTTCACTCGCCTGTGATTTTCTTCCACTTGGCTGATGAGGGCCGAGATATCTGCCTTTGTGGGCAATGCCAACAGCAGCGATTGGATCTCTGAGTTCATCTGTAGCTACATGGGTTGGTAAGTAAAGTCTGTGGACGTCGGTCGGAATATTGCCGGCGTGTCCAGATTAAATTCCGATGGTGATGAGGGAGCCAGTGAAGCCGGAGGGTCTCCTGTATGTGAGGCTTCTGGTTGTAAGGCACATGGCGTCGCCATCTTGGCTGCTGCGGGGGTCTCCGGAGTTCTATTGAAGTATTGTCTGATCTCCCCACCGGCTTGAGCATTCCTGTTGTGTTTAGTATTGCTCCTCGTTCTTTTTTTCCTGCTTGTGAGCATATTGTGGAATATAGGTGCTGTGCGGGCCGAGGAAAAGCAGGGGACATGCGGGAGCTCACCGGGAACACTTCCTCACTCGGCCATGTCCAGACCACGTCCCTCAAGGGGCATATTAATATCCCCAGCTAGTAAGGTCAATCCCTCTGCAAAGTCGGCAAGCCTCCTCAAAACCTGGGATAGAAAGGCAGGTTGGTTTACATTTGGAGAATAAATATTAGCTAGAGTACATGGAACGTTTCCTATGAACCCACGTAGGAAAAGGTACCTACCATAATCATCTGCATCCATTGTGGTGAGTCGGAAGGAGACACACCTGCTGAACCCAATGGCAACTCCCTTGGCTTTATTTGTGTCCGAAAAACTATAGTACCATAGAGGAAAATGCGGGGAGAGAAGCTTGACGTTGGTAGTGTGAGTCAGGTGAGTTTCCTGTAGAAATGCTATAGAGTAGGAGGCTCTTTTTAGCTCCCCCAAGACCTGATGTCTTTTCGCAGCCACATTTAGCCCTCTTACATTATACGTGAGCACATTTAAGTCAGCCATGGGGACAGCGGTGTATCTCCAATCGGGTCACTGAACCAGCCTTGCCGGGGAGGGGAAGAAATAGAAAAAGAAGTAAAGTAGAAAAGAATAGAGGGAAAACAAGAGAAACAATATGCATCAATAACAAAACAATGCAAAACATGTGAATAGTACACAGTAATTTCACGGGTTGTTGAAAAGTCACACAGTTCACTGCGGTGATCCCATACATCGCCGGTGGTGTCCGGCCTCCCGGCCCAGTCGACCCCAAGGGGGGGGCCTGTCACTAGGAGCAGTCGCATGTACCACATCCAGTGAGAGACATCCTTTCAGCAAGGCCTTTAACTGATTACATTATAAACCGTTTATAGAACAATTTATATAACAAAATACCCCTGACAAAGAGGAAGATATATTATATGAATACTTAAAAAAAAAGAAAAAAGGAGAGAACCGTACCAAAGAAATTAAATCTAAGAAACATGTATGTATTGAACTGGAGTATAATGGGCCATAGGTGTATTTGCTGGAGATCAGTGTAGCTGGGTGGCTATGTAGTCATAGTCATATTCCTCCCACCCAAAAGGGCAGCGGCCCGAGGGGGGGTAGAGGGAGAAGCCAAAAGAATGAATGTCCCAGCTATAAGTTGAGATGCTAAAGGGCCCAGTCAATTTAAGAAGTAAAAGAGCATTAATGTAAGGCTTAAAAAGCAGGAAAGATCTCACCCATTGTTCTTTGAGGATGATCCCGAGATTGCGTTGTGCTTCCTTTTAGAGGGGGTCCGGCGTCCGTAGGATTCAGGAATGGGTTGGAAGGAGGGAATTTGATCCTGCCACCCTGGAAACTCCATGTGAGCCATGTTGAGGTCTTTCAGGAATGTCGGAAGATCTTCAGGAAACCTCAGTGTAGAAGAACGACCATTTTTAGTGGCAATCAAGCACGCTGGGAAGCCCCATCTGTATGTCGCACCATCTGACCATAACTGATCCAGTAAGGGCCGAAGTGCACGGCGTCTTTCCAGGGTTTCTTTTGAGAGGTCAGGATAGATGGTTAATTTAGCGCCATCAAAGTCTATGTCAGAGGAACCCCGGAGCTTGACCATGATGGCGTTTTTCTCCTCATAGTAGTGAAGACGGCATATCACGTCTCTAGGCAGGTCTGTATTGAGATTACGGGGGCGTAGGGCCCTGTGGACCCTGTCAAAGTGCAATGTCTCAGTCACCGGTTAACCCATGACAGTATTTAGAATGCCGTGGATCGTGGGTTCCAGATCATCGTCCTTTGTTGCTTCAGGGAGCCCCCTGATGCGCAGATTGTTCCTGCGGTTTCTGTTTTCAATATCTTCCAATTTATATAGGGTGGCACGGTGTGTGATTGCAAGTCTGGTTACCGTGCTCTGCAGCTCTCTGATCGCCTCGTCTTGTATGTCTTGCTGCTTCTCTGTCTCCTCTACACGTGTGAGCAGGTGCGCCATGTCTGTTCGCACAGCCTAAAATTATTTTTTCATAGCTTTTTCGAAGCTGCGGAACATGCCTGCAATTTCCCCTTTGAGTCCACTTACTAGAGATATTAGATCAGATCCTGCTGGGGAGCTCAGGTCCTCCATCAGTTCTGAGCCCTGAGAGGAGGCCGGAGAGCAGCCACGTGAGGAGGCTGTGTGAGCGGAAGGCGAACAACTTGAGCGAGAGGCTTTAGCCTTACTGCGCAGCTGTGTAGGCTCGATCTGTTCTGTGGTGAGGAAACGTTGTATTGAGCCCGAGGTGGCCAATTTTGCTGCCGAGCTCTTCCCCGACTTCTTACTGGAGTTTATGCGGGCGTTAGAGCCTTTGGATGGCATTGTCAGAGGATTAGGAATATAGGCCTGCTATCGGACGGAGCTCTCACTGCACAAGTCCTCACAGCTCCATGCGGAGACTATGCTCCCTGAGTGTAATTAGTTAAATGCACAGTGTCTCCCGAGACAGATTAAGGCCCCTTCTGGTGATCTAGAGTGGGGAGGATGGCTGGTAATCTGTGAGAATTGAAGACAGTAGCATATAGATGAGTGCAGCCTGTAGGTACTCTCTCTGCTGAGTAGAAATGGAGTGGGTGTAGGTTGGGAGTACCAAGATGGCAACTATTCAGGCAGCCTGCTAAGCACAGATTTCACGTTTGTCCTTGTTTTTGTCTCCCTGTGAGGCTGAGTGAGTAGGCCGCAAGATGGCCGCCGCTACGTACGGGTAGGCCTCAATTGAAGCCGGGGCTAAATTTTGGGACCAGCGGCCGATCGCGAGTGGATCTCCGCCGTTTTGGGCTTTTATCGTGCCACCAGATGAAAGATAGGCCCCCTGTGTATCCTCCTAGGCGAGGGAAATCTGCAGATGGCTGATGGTTTTGATCGTAAGTGGCTTAAAAGTCCTGGTCATTTGCTCCCTCAGGTGTCCAGAGAGAAAAAGGAAAACTCACAATTTTTACCCAAAAAGTGCTAGGGTGTGCTAGGGGTCTGGGTTGTAAGTCTTGGATGGCTCACCGTTACTTCTGGATGAAGGATGGTTATGGATTAATCCATAAGAGTCAGGAGCTCCTTTCCAGTGCTGCCTCCTCTCCCCGCGTCAGGCCACGCCCCCTAATCATGGTATTTAAAGGATTTGTGTGTTTTCAATGTTCAATTCACCTCCTATAGATTTAAAAGGGGTTCTGCAAAAGTTTGGGGTTTTATGGATTTCCCACTCCTCCAGCAAACCAAACATATATACAATATACACTATATTGTCAAAAGTATTGGGACACCTGCCTTTAAACACACATGGACTTTAATGATATCCCAGTCTTAGTCAGTAGGGTTCAATATTGAGTTGAGCCACCCTTTGCAGCTATAACAGCTTCAACTCTTCTGGGAAGGCTGTCCACAAGGTTTAGGAGTGTGCTATGGGAATGTTTGACCATTCTTCTAGAAGCACATTTGTGAGATCCGGCACTGATGTTGGACGAAAAGGCCTGGCTTACATTCTCTGCTCTAATTCATCTCAAAGGTGTTCTATCAGGTTCAGGTTAGAACCAGGCCAGTCAAGTTCCACTCACTGCAAACTCACTCATCCATGTCTTCATGGACCTTGCTTTCTGCACTGGTCCAAATCATTTGGTGGAGGAGGGATTATGGTGTGGGGTTGTTTTCAGGGGTTGGACTTGGCCCCTTAGTTCCAGTGAAGGGAACTCTTAAGGTGTCAGCATACCAAGACACTTTTGGACAATTTCATGCTCCCAACTTTGTGGGAACAGTTTGTGGATGGCCCCTTGCTGTTCCAACAGGACTGCACACCAGTGTACAAAGAAAGGTCCATAAAGACATGGATGAGCAAATTTGGAGTGTAGGAACAGGCCTACACAGGATCCTGACCTCAACTCAATAGAACACCTTTGGGATGAATTACAGTGCAGACTGCTAGACAGGCCTTCTCATCCAACATCAGTGCCTGAGGTCACAAATGCACTTCTGAAAAAATGGTCAAACATTCCCTTAGACATACTCCTAAACCTTGTGGACAGCCTTCCCAGAAGAGTGGAAGCTATTATAGCTGCAAAGGGTGGGCCATCTTAATATTGAACCCTACAGACTATGACTGGGTTGCCATTAAAGTTCAAGTGCGTGTAAAGGCAGGTGTCCCAAAACTTTTGACAATATAGTGTATTCACATTCACACAAGTTCACTTAAATCATTCCTCCGTGTCCCTTAGCATCACAAACTAGACATATATTGCATTCAAAAGTTAACTTATATGCTGCAGGTTTAGAGCAAAGTAACAGTTTCACTAGATAGCAGGAATCTTATTGTGCCTTTACTTATCTCCCACTTATTCTTCACCCACCTTGTTTGTCTAGCAAGAAAAGTATGGCACTTCCAGGCATGACTCCATTCCTTGATTTCTGCAATATAGTGCTAGGCGCCTAAGCAGCCAATTACCTAAGACCTGAATGCTGTAATGTGGAGTTGGAGGAGGTTCTGAGTTAAAGCCATCATAGAATTTTTGCAGTATTTTTTTGGAAGCTCCAACAGGTAAAAAGGATGCTGGGGGAGTTGGAGAAAGGTAAATACAAGCACCTAAGGGGTGCTTACTATGCAGAATTAATATAAAAAATATATGTTCTCTTTAAATTGGAAACTATATAATACCAAAAATATTTTTTTATATACAAAATGACATTTTTATGAACAGATTATGTGTGCATTTGAAGACAATACAACATATCAGACTTATTATCGTGGTATTCCAAAGCTGTTTGCTATAATGATTTATTTTTCCTCATGGGGTTTCTTCTATTTAACGATAAAAGCTTCTTGCTTTGTTGAATGCATCCACATTTAGAAAATCACATCTAATTTGAGCAGCTATTCTCTGGAGTAGGAAGAGACTGGAAAGCAGCTCTCAGCTTGTTTATTCATTATAACAGCCAGATAAAGCCTTTCAAAACACAGGAGAACACTTTGGAATAGCATGGAGACCTGTCTGGACTGAAGAGAAGAATTCCCTATTACCTCATATGAAAGAAATACTAAACTAAAATACACATTTCTCTATGCATTGCTAGTGATAAACATAATATATTTCATTTACACAATTGTGATGGCACACTTTACAATGACACAGTTATTTCATCGCATTACATTACTCCAGCCCCTTAGTTCTTAAAGGGCTTGCTGGGCTTCAGGTGCCACACAGAGGCCGGAAGGCAGTCTGGTTAATGGTGGCCCGTCCACTAGGGGCGCATGGGGGCCTCCCCCCTATCCATGCGTCTGGCTCCCAATCCACCTGCAGGGGCGCCGGATACATGGATTCCAATTGGGTTTTGGTTTTTTTAAGTGCGTGATTAGAACCAGAAGCTCTAATAGGCTTCAAAAAAAGGTGGTTTCGGGGAGCAGAGCACTGTGCCCCGAGCCCACCCAGTTGTGTTACAATAGCGAATGAATATTTGCTATTGTAACACTGAATCTCCGCTCGGTCAATCGGCATGCGGGTCACCTGAATGGCCAAAAGGAGATCAGATCAGATTGGCCGGCTGGAGGAGGATGGAAGAGACGCATGGAGGAGAGGAGGATGGAGACAGGAATCTAGCCAACAAGCAGCTGACACTGCCCGCTGTGCTGCCCGTGAGATGGGGTAAGTGCGGGGCCTGGATTGGAGGGGTGCCGTGCCGCCCGTGACCTACGTGACGCCACCGACCAGGGGGAGGGGAGTGGTGGTGTCTGGGTCATAGGATTGTTTTCCACCCCCCCCCAAATAAAAACACCAGCCACCGCTGAGTCTGGTAGTGTGGTAGGACCTCTAAAGCTCACCATACATGTCACAACCTGACTGTACAAGTTCTGTGCAATCTTTTTTAGTCTTACCGAAACTATGCAAAATAGTATGTATCTAAACTATTCAATCAATCTGTGTCCAGTCAAGTAGGTCCTTGCACTGCATAGTTGTTGGTAGATTGTACAGTCAGATTGTAGCGTGTGATTAACATTAGTGGGTAAAGTGATAGTAAGCAAAAGGTAAGTACTGTAGGTAGTAAGACTATAGCAAGCAAAAATAGAATCTAGGTAAGATGAAGTCAACATCAGGAAAGTGTCCTTGTCGTTAATCTTTCTGTGCTCTTAACAATCCTGTGTAGCTGAAATAGCCAACACCAACTCTTTTTGTCAGTGGAATAGTTATTATTTTACCAAAGTATTACTTGTAAAAGTGGTTTCTATTGTGTTGTGTGTTGTTGCTTTGAGAACAAATCCTAGTATTGTCACTAGAGTTGAACGAACACCTGGATGTTCGGGTTCAGCAGGTTCGGCCGAACTTCATGGTAACGTTCGGGTTCGATACCGAACATTATCCAAACTTTACCCCGGACACCGAACCCCATTGAAGTCAAAGGAGACCCGAACTTTTCGGCACAAAAATGACTGTAAAAAAGTCCTGGAAAATGCTAGAGGGCTGCAAAAGGAAGAAAAAGGGGAGATGTTATTAGATCTGCAATCTATCCCTCAAAGCAGTAGTAATCTCTACCTAGCCCAGTATCAGATCCTTCTGTAATCAGATCGTTCTGTAATGCAGGAGGAGAGATCGTTCTGTAATCAGATCGTTCTGTAATGCAGGATGAGAGATCGTTCTGTAATCAGATCATTCTGTAATGCAAGATGAGATGTTATAGATCTACAATCTGTCCCTCAAAGCAGTAGTAGTAATCTCTACCTAGTTATTATCACTGCAATCTGTCCCTCACAGCAGTAGTAGTAAGCTCCACCTAGTTATTAGATCTGCAATCTGTCCCTCAAAATCTGTCCCTCACAGCGCCGGCAGCATCCTCTCCCTACACTAACCTGAGAGCATGTGACATGCAGCACTGTGACTCCAGCCTCATATAGAGGCTGGGTCACATGATGCACTGGGTAATCACAGCTATGCCATTAGTAGGCATGGCTGTGATGGCTTCTAGGGAAAAAATCCTTCACTTACACACTTTTTTCTATGAAAAAAAAAATTGATACAGAACTCATGATTAACAAAAATAATACCATTTTAATAAACTTTATTTTTCTGCCACATTTATGATACTGTCGATAAATGAAACATTTTGCTTTTACAATGTATCACTGGTTTTATATCATCATCCAAGCTTACTCATGGCACACATTATTACATTTTTTTGAAAGTGTATGTCCAGGCAAAATAAAAATTTAAAGTAGCTGAAAACTCTTACATAGACCCAGTGAAGTGACTGGCCTCAAGTGATACACAGAGATTATACAAATCCTTCTACATTATACACTCTGCAGAGCTCAGTGAGGAGAGCTCTGAGAGCTGATTTGAGGGAAGGGATATATCCTGCTCCACACAGCACTAGGGATGGGCCCGATGTTCGAGTCAAGCACAAGTTTGACTCGAACATCGGGCATTAGCTGAATTTAGAACATTATGGGGCATTCGCGACAAATTCAAGCGCCACTGAACACCCCATAATGCACTGTGAGATTTTGGGGAAATTCTGACACCAGCTGATTGGCCATGCATGCTTTGACCAATCACAGCGCACTCTGCTGTGAGAGCCATGATTGGCCAAAGGCATGGTGCATTGGCCAATCATGGCTCAGTGGTCTCAGTCCCTGCCCCACACTATATAAGGCTGCATGTAGTGTGTGAAAGTTGAGCTAGCAGCTAGTTTAGCTAGGTTAGTTAGTGGCGTGTAGGCAGTGTAGTATATAGACACAGTGTAGATTATATACAGTGAGTGCAGGCAGTGTAGTATATAGATACAGTGTAGAGTATATACAGTCAGCACAGGCAGTGCAGTATATAGATACAGTGTAGAGTATATACAGTGAGTGCAGGCAGTGTAAAAAAAAATATATATATATATATGTACTCATAAGTTTACATATCCTGGCAGAATTTAAGATTTCTTGGCCATTTTTCAGAGAATATGAATGATAACACAAAAACATTTCTTTCACTCATGGTTAGTGTTTGGCTGAAGCCATTTATTAACAATCAACTGTGTTTACTCTTTTTAAATCATAATGACAACAGAAACTACCCAAATGACCCTGATCAAAAGTTTACATACCCTGGTGATTTTGGCCTGATAACATGCACACAAGTTGACACAAAGGGGGTTTGAATGGATATTAATGGTAAGTATCCTCACCTGTGATCTGTTTGCTTGTAATTGGTGTGTGTGTGTAAAAGGTCAATGAGTTTCTGGACTCCTGACAGACCCTTGCATCTTTTATCCAGTACTGCAGTGACGTTTCTGGATTCTGAGTCATGGGGAAAGCAAAAGAATTGTCAGAGGATCTGCAGGAAAAGGTAGTTGAACTGTATAAAACAGGGAAGGACTATGAAAAGATATCCAAGCAATTGAGAATGCCAATCATCAGCGTTCAAACTCTAATCAAGAAGTGGAAAATGACGGGTTCTGTTGAAACCAAACCACTGTCAGGTAGACAAACTAGAAATTTCAGCCACAACTGCCAGGAAAATTGTTTGGGGTTCAAAGAAAAACCCACAAATAACTTCAGGACTCTCTGAAACCATGTTGCTTCAAGATGCACAATAAGGAAGCACTTGAAGAAAGATGGGTTGCATGGTCGAGTCTCCAGAAGAAAGCCATTACTACACAAATGCCACAAAGTATCCCACTTACAATATGCCAAACAGCACAGAAAAAAGCCTCAAACCTTCTGGCACAAAGTCATTTGGAGTGATGAGACCAAAATTGAGCTTTTTGGCCACAACCATAAATGTTACATTTGGAGAGGAGTTAAGGCCTGTGAAACACGTTGGTGTTTTGGAGATGTGTGAGCTACAAAGGCACAGGGGATTTGGTCAAAATTGATGGCAAGATGAATGCAGTATGTTGTTATTAAAAAATACTGGAGGAACATTTGCATTCATCAGCCAGGAAGCTGCGCATGGGACGTACTTGGACATTCCAACATGACAATGATCCAAAACACAAGGCAAGTCCACCTGTCATTGGCTACAGCAGAATAAAGTGAAGGTTCTAGAATGGCCATCTCAGTCTTCTGACCTCAATGTCATTGAGCCACTCTGGGGAGATCTCAAACATGCAGTTCATGCAAGACAACCCAAGAATTTCCAGGAACTGGAGGCTTTCTGCCAATAGGAATGGGCAACTTTACCATCTAAGAAGATAAAGAGCCTTATCCACACATACCACAAAAGACTTCAAGACTTCAAGCTGTCATTGATGTTAAAGGGGGGAATCCACGGTATTAAGAACTGGGGTATGTAAAACACTAACCATGAGTGAAAGAAATGTTTTTGTGTTATCATTCATATTCTCTTAAAAATGGCCAAGAAATCATAAATTCTGCCAGGGTATGTAAACTTATGAGCACAACTGTATATATAAATATATATGCTGCGTTCAGTGTAGACTATATACCGTGCATGCTCGGATAAGGGTCTGGCATAGATTTTAAGGGGAACTCCACACCTAAATGTTTTTAAAATTTGGCATGGGGTCCCCCCAAAATACATACCAGGCCCTTCAGGTTTAGTATGGATTTTAAGAGAAACCCTGCACCAATTTTTTTTTTTTTAAAATGGAGTGACGACCCCCAAAATCCATACCAGACCCTTTATGTCTGGTATGGGTTTTAAGGGGAACCCTGTGCCAGAATTTAAATAAAAATGGTGTGCCCCCCCCAAAATCCATGCCAGACCTTTAACCATGCACACAGCCTGGCAGGGTAGGAGGTGGGGACGAGTGAGCCCCCCCTCTGAACTGTACCAGGCCACATGCCCTCAACATTGGGAGGTTGCTTTGGGGTCCCCCCAAAGCATCTTGTCCCCATGTTGATGGGGAGAAGGGCCTCTTCCCCACAACCCTTGCCGGTGGTTGTAGGGGTCTGCAGGCGGGGGGCTTATCAGAATCTGGAAGGCCCCTTTAATAAGGGGGCCCCAGATCCCGCCCCCACTATGTGAATGAGTATCGGGTACATTGTACCCCTACTCATTCAAAAAAAAAAGCGTCAAAAAAGAAAAAAACACAAGAGACAATTAGGGACAAGACCTTTACTAAAAAAGAAAAAATAAATTGTCTCACGATGTACATCAATGTCAATCACAGCGTGTGACGGATAAAAAAAAAAATCCAGAAAAAGCTCCTCCTCAATGGGAGGCTCTCGCCGACCGCTGTTTTTTTCCCATTTGACAGCTCTTATTAAGACTAGGGTGGGGCCACCTGGTGACGTAAATGGGTGACCCCGTCCCCTTCTGATGTCATGTGACATCAGAGGGGGGCGAGGTCCATCAGTTACCTCACCAGGTGGCCTCGCCCTTGAGTATAAATAAATTTTCAAAGCAAAAATAGGTCAGTCGGCGGGAGCCCTCCCATTAGGGAGGAGCTGTTTAGTTTTTTTCTTATTTTTCGGGTCGTTGCACGACATGGATTACATCTAAATATTTTCTTTCAGCAACAGACTGGGAAATATTGGATTGTTTTTTTAGATGTTGGAATGGCATGTTAGAATATGATAGACCATTAAATGGAAATATTGCAGAGGTAGCTCAGAAGCAGATCAACGAGCCTTAAACCGAAATAACAGAATGTATTAGGTCCAGACACTCGAGAAAATTGCTCAGGTTTCTAACTTGTATGAGCATGGGGAGGGGCGCGCCCCTACCCCACCACAGTTTGTTCCCACATGGGGTGGTGGGGTAGTCTGGAGGCGCTCCTTACTCCCCTAGGAGAATTGATGCACTTCCACTATACTTATCACGGTCTATTTATATGGCTTTTGGTGATCCGCAAATGAGCTCCACCTCCATGTTTAACCACTATCTTAGTCTTAATTAACAAAGCAATTGTTATCTATGTCACCACTTGTATAAGCCAAGACATCGGAAGCTGTACTGTGTATTTTCTGTATTTCAAAACCTTAATAAAACATTAAAATTAAAAAAAAAAGATCAATTTAAAAGATTTATTTTGCATTGATTCATGTCCTCTATGGCAGTACCCAGGTCCCCATGCACTTTTTTGGCAATAACTTGCATATAAGCCTTTAAAATTAGCACTTTGATTTTTCATGTTCGTGTCCCATAGACTTTAATAAGGTTCGCATCTTCACACAAATTTTTTGCCTGTTCGCAAATTCTGGTGCAAACCAAACCGGGAAATGTTCGGCTCATCCCTACACAGCACACAGGAACAGAGCTGAGGCTGTCACTCAGCTGGAAATCCCTCCCCTGTCTCCTTTTTTCTCTTTGAATCAGGAAAACATGTCAGAAGTGCATCTTTCTGATAGCAGAGGAACGAGGCAGCAGAGAGAAATGACACTTAGTGCTCTTATTTGAGACACAGTACACACTATAGAGGGCTATGCTGAAGTAATGGCCTCAAGGAGGGAGAGCTCTAGCACAGCCTGGTCTGACACAGTAGCTGCCACTTAATACCACCTGATGTGGTCCACCTGCTGCTCCTGGCCCAATGCCACCAGTGTGATCTTCCATCCTCCAGTCTCCATCAGTATCCTCCATTGGTGTCCCCAGCCTGAGCCACTTGCTCTCAGAGCCTCCTGCACCACTGCAGCTCATATTCCCGAGGTCAGCAGCAGGCAGGGGTGGACTGAGCCATTGGGCACTCAGGCATTGCCTGGGGGTCCCATCCGTGTTTCCAGACACAAATAAATATAGGGATGTTTGTGCTACCTGTCACACCACTGTGTTTCTCTGTTACGTTCTATCAGAGCTTAGTCAGCAAAGAGTCCTCCCTCCACACAAATGGGAGAGGCTGGATCTGTTCTGTCTTACCGCACCCCTCTCTCTCTCTGTCCAAACACACTATGTGAAGCCAATGTGCTGCATCTGTGAAGGAGATGTGGAGGCGGGGCATTTAAACAAGCAGCCAACAAGCTATATTGTAAACATCAAGCTGTTGACTGAGCCACTAAGCCTCCAGGGACCATTCAAGTGAGTGAGATGTGACCAGATGCCTGCCCCTCTCTCCCTTCCTGCCCTTTCTCTCCCAGATCTCTCTCCCTCCCCCTCTTCCCCCCTCTTTCCTATGTTGTCCTCCAGCAGAACCTTTCATTAACTCTGGCCAAAGAGGCTTCATTTTACTGGCCTATGGCATAGTTTGCTCTATCATGTGTTGTTAAAGGGGTTCACACTGGTGCGCTGCAGTTCATTTGCAAACTGTAGACTTCTATTAGTCACATTTTCTGAAAACACACTAAATATCCTGTTTAATGGAACAGCCCAGCACCCAACTTGGGTGCCTCCGTCAAGATATATAGCTTCCTCCAGTCTGGACCCAGGACCCAGGTATTATAGCTGGATATTGCAACCCAAGACTAAGCGACACTAGCTCAGATGCAAACTGAAACTCACTTTATTGAAAAATCACACAGAATATATAGCACAGAATATCAGGTGAGCCTGATCACATTATTATATAAAATGCAAACTGTAAACAGGACTATAATTAGCATAGCTAAGGTACAGCCAACATAAACATAATGCTAATCCACATCTAGCAACTAACAGCTAACAGCGATCTAATTAACATGAACTAATTAACAACTAGCCACCCAGACAGTCCTGCACCCACAACCCTGGATACAAATTACATTATCATAAGCATAAACATCCCACAATGGTTCAATAACAAGGTACAGTGGTCACAATATTAATCACATCTCCAAGAGATGATCAGACAGACAAAAACAATAGGTGACTCAATTAACAACGGGAATGCACACCTAGGAGGCACACAATGAGAAAGACACAAATTTGTGTAATCTGTCCATTAGACAAGTCATCAGAAGACAAACAATGTTCCAGCAGTCTGATACAGTGGAATTAATTTATCTTCATAGATGTCTTGAGGGATATTGTTGATAAATATTTCTGTCCCAGGTGGAGAAGCTTCTCCAACCCAGTCTTCAGGAGGGACACCATATTTCCTCTGACCATGAATCTGTACAAGATTAATATTACCCATTCCATCCACTCCAGAAGGGAAGCGTTTTTGTCTTTATTCAGAGAATTAATCTAAGCCTCACTCTCAGGGTTCATTATGTAGTTGTCCATCATTATAGTATGATCTGCTCGCTCCATGGGCCATAATCAGTGGGTTGGAAGCTTGCCCTACTCCCCTCCAAAAGCCTCTGTCCCAGGTTGGTCTGTCACATCCTGCATGCTGCATCTTTCCTGTGTTTTTAGAAAGCATAGCAAAATCATGCAACCTAATAGAAGTCTATGGAACCATGGCTAAAAATGGGGGTAAAATGCAGAAAAACTGTATATATGCCAGTACTGCAACCAAACAGCAGCACACCAATGTGAACCCAAAGGTTTCTTCACACTTGCAGAAGGCACTGCCACTCCCCTGAAAGTGATCCATACTCAGGTCACTTTTCATAGGCATTTGACAGGCAGTGAGGAGGTAATAATGCATGTCCTCACTGCCTGTTTTAACCTCCTAAATGCCAATCCCTGCAGGTAATGGCATGGTTCATTTCAAACTCCATCTCATTTTCATAACTCGTCTTACACAGCAGCCTAAATGTAATTTAGTTAGGGTTTACATCTCTCCCACCTGTCTCTCTACCCCCTTCTCTTCTCCCCTTCCCTCACTTGCGGCTTAATAATCAGGGGAATTATGTGGGTACAAGGACTGTGGCACATGTGTTCAGTGTATAATCATTTCACTTTAAAGGAGAAGTACAGAAGTAGCTGAAGGCAAATATTAAACAGCCAATTCTAGCATACATCTCTGGCTATATCTGCTTGAGTTTTCAATCCAGTGGCAGAACTGACTGGGTCAGAAAGGTCGCACTTGCGACTGGGCCCTGGCATTCCAGCACCGGGGGTTTGACAAGACGGCAGGAAGGTGACCCCTGTGTGGCTGTAATAAAGGGCCCTGGAATGAGAGTAAAGGGCCGTGGCATCAGTAGAAAGGGCCCCGGGCCCAGAGGGAAGGGCCCCAGGACCAGAGGTCAGGGGAGCCCTTCATGGTTTCTTGCACTGAGGCCCTGAAGGTTGTAGGTACAGAAAATTACCTGTTTATCTGCCAGAAATACAGTGAGCTGCTAACTACCCATAAAGAGCTGACAGCAGTGCCTCTCCTGCTCTAAATGCCCCAACAGAATTGTCAGTACTGCTTGAGTTCTCCTCTTTTCTGATAATATAATGGGGAGGGGGTGTTCTGAAGTCCAACAGGGGAAAACTCAGGCAGGACTGATGGGAAAACTCAGGCAGGACTGATGGGAAAACTCAGGCAGGACTGATGACATTGTTTAGGATTGCAGCGCAACAAAGGAAGCATTTGCCATTCACTACAGTTAGTAGTTCACTGAGTTTTTTTTGCAGCTCAACAGGATTTTTCTGTACTTCTCTGTACACTTTTAAAAAAGGTGAAATATTGGGAAGACTGTATGTGTTGCAGAGGTGTGCAGAATATGTTTTTGCATTATATTTTATTTTTTTGCTCTGATACACTTTAATTCTGAAAAATGAAAAAAACATGTATCTATAACCTTGGCATTGCAGTTAGCCACAAGAGAATAGCAAATGTCTTGTGGCAGAATTATTTTTCTTTCAAAATTGTGCTTTACCAATTGTCTCCCAGTAAGGTATTGCAGTGACATCAACCTCCATTTTGACCCCAGTATCAGTTGCTGTTTTCACTGTACATAAATTATATTGCAAAGCCTCCACAGTTTCAATGAAATGGTTACCTTTATAGACTTTTTGTCCTGTTTCCTGAGGTTTTATCTCTAAAGAATCAATATCTACCATTATTAAAGGACACCAGAATTACTGAGGGATGTCTACTGAGCTTGAAAAGACTTTCACGCTTTCTTGGAGACAATGAATATGTGTATAGAACCAAAGCATAATTTTTTTTTAAACCTATGTATTTTTAAGGGAATGTATGTTAACCATACTCTTTTTCAAAATACATGTTTGAAACAGATGCAAAGTGCATTATGCACTTTGGATGAATTTTCGTGTTGTAAAATGCATTGTGCAGTACAAATAAAGCGAACATATACCAACATGTTTATAAATGCCTCACAGTAATATGCAAAAAACAAATATGTGAATACATCAACATGCAACAATCCCAAAACTAAAACTTGCCCTAATAAAAATACATTGTTTACTGTTTCTGCTTCTTGAAATGTGATAAGCTGAATAGTTGATTTGTACTTTTAAATAATTATTGAGGGTTGCACCATGCGCCACATCCCTAAGGCTCAATAGAAAAATAGTATCATAGAATTATGGGACTTTTTAGCTGCAAAAATATTCTGGATTGGACAACACAAAGCCAATAAAATTACCACATTTTATTATGTATAAACATTAAAAACACATGAAAAATGGCTACTGTGTTTTAGGCAGCGTATGTAGTATTAGACACCATAACACATCTAGTATTCTCCTGTAAATATAGTACAAATCACAGACTTCTAAGATTGGAAAGGTTAAGATTAGAGTTGAGCAAACCCGAACTGTAAAGTTCGGGGTCCGTACCGGACTTTGGGGTGTCCGTGCCCCGAACCCGAACCCAGACATTTGAAAAAAAGTCCGGGTTCGGTATTCGGGTATTTTTTGCGCCTTTTCTATAGCTGCAGGACAGCCAATCAACAAGCGTTTTACTCATTGGCCTTTAGAAGCCATCACAGCCATGCCTGCTATTGGTATGGCTGTGATTGGCCAGTGCATCATGTGACCCAGGCTATTTTTGGCGCCTGTTGAATAGCTGCAGGGCAGCCAATCAACAAGTGTTTCACTCGTTTGCCCTTAGAAGCCATCACAGCCATGCCTACTAATGGCATGGCTGTGATAGGCTAGTGCATCATGTGACCCAGACTCTATATGAGCTGGAGTCACATATGCAGCGTGTCACATCGTCTCAGGCTAGTGTAGGGAGAGCATGCTGCCGGCGCAGGGAGGGATAGATTAACATTCTAATATGATCTCATCCTGCATTACAGACAGGTTCCTGGTGGTGCTATGAGGGGAAAGCTTAGCGTTCTAAAACCATCTGATAGTGGACTAGGTACAGTTTACTAGTGCTGTGAGAGATAGATTACCGATCTAATATCATCTCATCCTGCATTACAGACAGGTTCCTGGCGGTGCTGTGAGGGAAAAGCTTAGCGTTCT
>BLSH010232268.1:126269-140965 GCA_018402905.1 Glandirana rugosa
AGGGAATGTCGTTGTCGTCCTTGGACTGGGATATCTTGATCCTCTACTTCCTGCTGTTGCTGTAAGGGACAGATTATTGTTCTAAAATCATCTCCTAGTTCTATAGGGTCAGGTTCCTGCTGTTGCTGTAAGGGACATATTATTGTTCTAAAATAATTGTGCAGCCCTCTAGCACTTTCCAGGACTCTTTTACAGTAATTTTTGTGCCGAAAAGTTTGGGTCCCCATTGAATTCAATGGAATTCGGGGTAACGTTCGGGTCAAGTTCAGTACCGAACCCAGACTTTTTTCCGAAGTTCGGCCGAACCCACCGAACCCGAACATCCACGGGTTCGATCAACTCTAGTGTAAGACTTTTGCACAGCTTGGCCACATACAGAGGCCCAACATTGAACTAGCACCTTCAGGCATTCTACGAGCATAAATTCCACGTCTCATTTCTCAACCACCTATTACCCTTTTGAAGGTCCTGGAGTTCCAGGACAATGGAATTGCCCACAAAATGACCCTATTTTGGAAAGAAAACACCCCAACATATAATCTATGAGGCATAATGAGTCTTTTGAACATGTAATTTTTTTTCAGTAGTTTTTGGAAAATGTGGGAAAAAAATGAAAACGCTTTTATTTTTACACAAAGTTGTCCATTTATATGATATTTCCAACACATAGCATGTACCTAGGAAAAATGACACCCCAAAATACATTATACTACTCTCCCTGAGTATGGCGATACCACATGTGTAAGACTTTTACAGGTGATGTTTACTGATAGGTGATGACTGGCAGCGGTCACTGATGGGTGACTGGCGGTGGTCACTGATGGGTGAGGGGTGACTGGTGGTGCTCACTGATAGGTGACGGGTGACTGGCAGTGGTCACTGATGGGTGACAGGTGGCTGGCGGTGGTCACTGATGGGTGATGGGTATCTGGTGGTGGTCACTGATAGGTGACGGGTGACTGGTGGTGGTCACTGATGGGTGTCTGGCAGTGGTCATTAATGGGGGCCGGGTCTCTGGTGGTGGCCACTGATGGGTGCCGGGTGTCTGGCGGTGGTCACTGATGGGTGACGGGTGTCTGGCGGTGGTCACTGATGGGTGACAGGTGTCTGGTGGTGATCACTGATAGGTGACGGGTGACTGGTGGTGGTAACTGATGGGTGTCTGGCAGTGGTCATTGATGGGTGATGGGTGTCTGGCAGTTGTCACTGATGGGTGACGGGTGTCTGGCGGTGGTCACGGATGGGTGACGGGTGACTGGCGGTGGTCACTGATGGGTGATGGCAATGGTCACTGATGGGTGACTGGCAGTGGTCACTGATGGGTGACTGGTGTATGGTGGTGGTAACTGATGGGTGACTGGTCACGGTCACTGATGGGTGATGGATGACTGGTGGTGGTCACTGATGGGTGACGAGTGACAGGCCACGGGTGACTGGCGGTGGTCACTGGTGGGTGACGGATGACAGGCCAAGGTCAGTGATGGGTGACAGGCCACGGTCACTGATGTGTGATGGTTGACATGCCACATTCACTGATGGGTGACAGTTGACACACCACGGTCACTGATGGGTGACGGGTGACATGCCACGGTCACTGATGGGTGACAGGTGACACGCAACGGTCACTGATGGGTGACGGGTGACATGCCATGGTCAGTGATGGGTGAAAGGCCACGGTCAGTGATGGGTGATGGGTGACAGGCCATGGTCAGTGATGGGTGACACGCCACGGTCACTGATGGTGACACCCCACGGTCACTGATGGGTGACACCCCATAATCAGTGATGGGTGACAGGCCATGGTCAGTAATGGGTGATGGATGACAGGCCACGGTCACTGATGGGTGATGGGTGACACACCACGATCACTTATGGGTGACATGCCACGGTCACTGATGCGTGACGGATGACATACCATGATCACTGATGGGTGACAGGTGCACTTTATGATGGCAGTCTAATGACAGGTGCACGTTATGATGACAGGTGCACTTTATGGGGGCAGATGAGGTGAGTGTTGGGTGACAGGTGCATTGGGGGGCAGGGGTGAAGTGACAGGTGTGTTTGGTGTTTTACACAGATCAGTGACTCACTGATCCTAGCTCTTCTCTCCTCACACTGGAAACTGTGTGAGAAGAGAAGAGCTGGTGACAGTGAGTTATCGCTCTGTTTACATTACATGAGTAGATCACAGTTGATCACAAGGTAACAGCCGCCGGCCGGCGGCTGATACCAGTGTCGGTGACAGGCAGTGTTCCCTGGGAACACACCGCCACCGATGCGCAGGCGCAGTGTGCTCCCAATCGTGAGCATGCTCCGTGCAAATGGAGGCAGTACCATTTGTGATCAGCCGTGACTTTGTCGCGGCCGATCACATGGTAAACAGCCATGACCAATGGCTGTTCACCCCCCCGTCGGTGATGCGGTGTGTCATATGACGTCCGCCCAGAACAATAGCCATTCCGACGGTGTGCGGACGGCAAACGGTTAAATGGGGCTAATGTGACTACTGTCAGTTTATTAATGATAGACATATATCTCCCCAACTCTGAGACACTAAAACCAAAACAATTTTTCAACTGTATTACCTTTTTGATGACCTGTGGATGCAGATCATTCTGTGTCGGCAAAACTAAGAGACTATTCTAGAAACCTATTGCCATACATTTTGCTATTAAACATCAGTATAAACCAGACACTTTAAGATTTATAGCTCTAGAATGTGTACATCCTATTCCCAGATGAGGCGATTTTGACCACAAGATCTTGCAAACGGAGACCAGGTAGATCTATTCCCTTCCGGCTACTAGACCACCTTAATGATCCAATTCATTTTATTCCATTTTTTTACTCCAGGCTGAAAGGATATCTCTGACATATATACGATCCACATCCCTATTCATATATAGGGTCTATTTGTTTACTGTAACATACTGTATAAGTGTTTTCCATATAATGAAAGTGTTTTTGTCATAAAGATTCTACATTGTACCTTGTGCTCTATTGTAATTAGAAATCTGTAGTATTATTGATGTATACAATTTTTAACTACTGTATATACACACCCCCCCATGTGGTATTTTTGTTGTATATTTATATTTCTAGTGGTTACTGTGGTGGTTGTGCCCAAGTTGTTGGTTCAGTTTGCACTGCTAGCCCTGCTGGTGTTTATACATTTGTTACTTTAGTTAGTTTTGAGTGATTATAGCGTCTCTTTTTCCTATTTTGATTCTGTATTGATTATCTGGATCTGATGCGGATGTTTATTTTATATTATCTCTCACTCTTTTTACCTGGCAATGTACCACACTGGGCCCCACTTTGTGCTGGGACCTGAAGTGACATTTTTCCGGGAGTGCTCGTCGTTCAAGTGCGCACTTCCAGTCCAGAGCCATCTTGGTGCACCAATCGGCTGAGCAGCGTGCTGCATGTATCTGTAATTGGTTGAGGGTCTAGATGCAATGAGCCATGCGGAGTTGTTCTCCATTTGGGTGTGCATTTCCTGCTTGGGTGCCATCTTGGTACACCCGACCCCGGAAGGAGGTAGAGGAGAGGCCCGACAACACGTTGCAGACACATCTGTGGTCCATTGGGCTTACACTGTCCATGGTGTGATTGGTGGCTTTCACAGGACCCATAGGGCATTTAAGGGCCTGATCCTGGGCAATCTGGTGCTTTTAGCTGGTGCTGAAAGGTCACACATGGCATACTGTTGGTGATTGGATGGAAGGTAAAGGATATCTCTGGCTGTTTTGATATCACTGTATACTTTCCTACAGGGGATATCT
Source organism: Glandirana rugosa (assembly GCA_018402905.1). Lineage (NCBI taxonomy): Eukaryota > Metazoa > Chordata > Amphibia > Anura > Ranidae > Glandirana > Glandirana rugosa. Next base: position 130,058 of record BLSH010232268.1, read on the forward strand.
CTGTGTTACCTGTTGTCAACTGGTGGATGTAATACTATTGACAGCCTGCCATTGATGTCCCCATCATCTCTCTTTCCATTTGGGAATACTTACAGCGCCTTGAAAAAGTATTCATGCCCCTTGACATTTTCCACATTTTGTATTTTATTGGGATTTTATGTGATAGACCACCACAAAGTGGCACATAATTTTGAAGTGGAAGGAAAATGATAAATGTTTTTCAAAGTGTTTTACAAATATATGTTTGCAAAAGTGTGGGGTGTATTTGTATTCAGCCCCCCTGAGTCAATACTTTTTAGAACCACCTTTGGCTGCAATTACAGCTGCAAGTCTTTTTGGGGATGTCTCTACCAACTTTACACATCTAGAGAGTGACATTTTTGCCCATTCTTCCTTGCAAAATAGTTAAAGCTCTGTCAGATTGGATGGAGAGTATCTGTGAACAGCAATTTTCAAGTCTTGCCACAGATTCTCAATTGAATTTAGGTCTGGACTTTGACTGGGCAATTCTAGCACAAGAATATGCTTTGATCTAAAACATTCCATTGTAGCTCTAGCTGTATGTTTAGGGTCATTGTCCTGCTTGAAGGTGAACCTCCTCCCCAGTCTCAAGTCTTTTGCAGACTCTAACATGTTTTCTTCTAAGATTGCCCTGTATTTGGCTCCATCCATCTTCCCATCAACTCTGACCAGCTTCCATGTCCCTACTGAAGAAAAGCATCCCCATGACATGATGCTGCCACCACCATGTTTCACGGTGGGGATGGTGTGTATAGGGTGATGCGCAGTGTTAGTTTTCCACCACACATAGGGTTTTGCTTTTAGGCCAAAAAGTTCAATATTGGTCTCATCTGACCAGAGCATCTTCTTCCACATTTTTTCTGTGTCCTCTACGTGGCTTCTCGCAAACTGCAAACTTCTTATAGCTTTCTTTCAACAATGGCTTTCTTCTTGCCACTGTTCCATAAAGGCCAGATTTGTGGAGTGCATGACTAATATTTTCCTGTGGATCTCTGCAGCTCCTCCAGAGTTACCATGGGCCTCTTGGCTGCTTCTCTGATTATTGCTCTCCTTGCCCGGTCTGTCAGTTTAGGTAGACGGCCATGTCTTGGTAGGTTTGCAGTTGTGCCATTTTCTTTCAATTTTCCGATGATGGCATTGAACAGTACTTGGTGAGATGTTCAAAGCTTGGGATATTTTTTTATAATCTAACCCTGCTTTAAACTTCCCCACAACGTTATCCCTGACCTGTCTGGTGTCTTCCTTGGCATTGATGATGTTGTTTGTTCACTAAGGTCCTCTAACAAATCTCTGAGGGCTTCCCAGAACAACTGCATTTATACTGAGATTAAATTACACACAGATGGACTTTATTTACTAATTGACTTCTGAAGGCGATTGGTTCCACTAGATTTTAGTTAGGGGTATCAGAGTAAAGAGGGTTGAATATAAATGCAGTCCACACTTTTCAGACATTTATTTGTTAAAAATGTTGAAAACCATTTATCATTTTCTCTCCACTTCGCCAATGTTGGTCTATCACAAAGTTCCAATAAAATAAATTTACGTTTTTGGTTGTAACGTGACAAAATGTGGAAAATTTCAAGGGGTATGAATACTTTTTTCAAGGCACTCTATATCACCTGTACCCCACTATTGAGATACTTAGCATTAGTGATGGGCTGAGCACCCGGTTCGGTACACACCAGAAGGTGACCATTGTGACATCACCGATCGGTGCATGCTGGGTCGGTGATGTCACATGGGGCGGTGCTACCAGGTGATGTCACCAGGTGGCCCCACCCCTTGCCTATTTAAGAGCTGTCAAACAAGCTACCTCATCTATTTATGTATATAAATACTCCATTCCACATATTCCTGTCCTGTTAGATCTTTAAGCATTAGCAAAGCTACTTGTATAATCAATAAATACTATTCAGAAAAAAAAAACACCTATCATCAACAACTACCATCTTATTTTGTGAGGCAAACCTTGACTAATTTAAATGAACAGCCCTATGGCAGAAATGTCTTCCTGACCTGATCTGCACTACCCAATGTTTTCAGGAGACTTTCTTTCCTTTAATACAGGCCATGCATTTGCTGTGCATGTGCTTCACAGACACCATGTACTTCAGAGCACACTTTTTTATTTCTTAGATTTTATATTTTTTGCCTTTTTTTTTTCTTTTTGAGACTTGGAATGTGTCTGCAGTATGAATACTAGAAATAAAATGATCACTGAGCTTTTTATATGTTAATAAAACGGTGGACACATTTGCTAATTTTTGGTTACCTTTATCAGTTGTGCTTCCACCTAATTGTCAGCAGATCTGCCAGTTCACTTACTACTGTTCTCTGAAACCACTAAGTGTTTGTACGTACAGCTCTTTTTGTGTTCATCCCACAGGAAGAATAGCTTGTTTCATCTTAAAAGCTTTTTCTGCTTGTGTCTCTGAGGCAGCTTTGGCAAACGATTCTCTTTCAATGTCTCCTTATAAAAAAAAAAAATTCTACTAAGGATTGACCTTTGAGCATTATATTGGTTTTTCTTTCTAAGCACCACCAACTGGTAATTTACTCTTCTGTCCATGCCATCCTTTCCTGGCTATTCTGCTGTCAGAGGTAAAGTTACTGTGGCTTCTGGTCCCTGTGAATTATCTGAATTGCGGTAGCCCGTTCCCTAGACATCTATGACTTAATTACTTTAATTAAAACGCTGCAGAGCACTGGGACATGGTAATAGTAACACTACCATTCCTGGACAAGGTTTGACAGTGAGATATTCAGAAAAGGACACCACAGAGGTAAGTGTATATTGACAGTAAAGTTTCCTCTTAGAGCACTTTAGGTTTATGATTCCATGTGTTTTTATTCAAAAGCATTTTGTGAACAGTTATTCCTGTTTTTTGTTTATTTAGCCTGGCTTCATAACTGTGCATTGTTGTTTTACCACACCAACTGCAATACCTGCTACTACCTGTATGTGCGTTTATTTAGAATGGCCTCCCAATGCACACTTGCAGTAAATGCCTCCACACCATCGTAAGGCTATTTTCACACTCAAGTTCCTGTTATTAACGAGGACTCACCAGTGATAAGTTCTCTTGAATATACGGTAGTTACATAGTTAGACTGGCTGAAAACAGACACAAGTCCATCCAGTTCAACCCACAGAGGAAAAAAAAACACACAACAAAACAAAAAAATATTCTTCTAGATCCCTGAAGAGACTTTTAAATGTTCCCTGGAACAACATTACCTCTACATATTAGTATCCAGTTATAATTTACGCATTTAGGAAAGAATGTAGGCCAGATGTAAGGAGTCCCCTTTGTACTAGGTGATGACCTTGAAGTGAATAACTGTAAACCAAGTTCACTATATGGATCACTTATAGTATGTATTATACAAGTTGATCATATCACCCCTTAATCTCCTCTTCTCAAGAGGAATAAATTCAGTTTAGCTAATCTTTCCTCATAGCTGAGCTCCTCCCCCTTCTCTGCAACTGATGCCCAAAACTCCATATTCTAGACCAGGTCTTACTAATGATTTGTACAGGGACAACATTATGTCTTTCTCTGCAGTCAATACCTATTTTATATTTTAATATTTTAATTGATATTGCAGAGAAATCATAACATTTAAAAGAATAGAAATCTCTAAAAAACATGACAGGGAATATAAATGGATAAGAAAATGGAGATGCAAGCCATGGACTCCCAAGAAACACAGAAACTAAAGTAAACATGAAGAAGGATGGCAGTACATACAAATGAAATTTTCATTGGGTATAAAGTACTGTCATTCAGTTGAGTTTGCAAAAACTAACATCAAAAGGATCATGGTCCAACCACTTCCTCTTATGAGTAAACTGAACCCATGAAAAAGCTACTGATATGTCCAAAGACAAAAATATTCCATAACATGGTGATCAAACTATGAAAGAAATGATCAGTATAAAAGAAAGCCAGACATAGAAGAAAGAAAGATGGACAGATAAAGCATACAAGAGAAGAAGGGTAGGGCACCAAAGAATCTTACAGAGTAAGTTTCAGTGCAACAAATCATGGAGGCAGCTGTATATAATTCTTTCAAGGATCCCAGACAGCTTCTAATTTAAAGTGTTACTAAACTTACAATAGTAAAATCAGTCTGTATATGCAGCATAGCATGCATGTTATACTCACTGTGGAACTTAAGGGGTTAATCCTCTGCATTGTGTAAAAAGGCTGTTTTATCCTGTATGCATAGATCTTACCCTCCCTGCACTGTCTATCTGGGGAAGGCAAGCTCAACACAGGCAGGGTAGTCCTCCTGCACATGCTCAGTTGTGTCTTTTATGCTGGAGAGAACATGTACTTGTTTTAGAGCTAGCCAGGTCACATGATATTGGCATCACATGTGGGCATGTATACAGGCTGTAGTGGAGATCTCCTCCTACCTGAAATCTCAGCACTGGAGAAGCTGCTCCAATTTATCACTGACCGTGGTATACAGATCAGCCAAAAAGGTATATAATTGCAGAGGATTTATAAGCTGTGGCACTGTGGGGAAGGGGGGAGGGGACAGATTAACTATTTTCATATTACTATGTTTAGTAACACTTTAACGGAGGAATCTAGTAGATAACTAGCTGTCTTCTCCTGAGTGATTATTCAGGGAATGTCAGCTGTTTCCAGGCATGGGCTACCCTAATCTTAGTATCACAACTCCTAGGGTCTGGTGACAGGTGCACACCACTGGAGAGCGAATTGCAGCAAGGGTTGCGTAGCACACCACAAAGGTTGTGGACCTATGGCTGATTGCTGCTAATGAGAGGGCCCCCTGGAGCATGGACACTGAAACACAGGGAGCTGGTGCACCAGTTTTCCCCAGGAGTCTAAGAGCCAGTGGGTGTTCACTAGTGCCTCTAGTGGTGAGGATGGATTTGGCTGCAAGTGGATCCAGGTAGCAGCCCCCGGGTTCCCCTAGCTCATGCTCGGCTGGCTACAGGTGGAAGAGAGTAAGCAGCAGCACAGGAATAGCAAAGAATAGTCAGGATAGCAAAGGGTCAAGGCTACAAGCAGACAGGAGGAACAGAGAATAAGCCGAAGATCGAGGTATCAGGCAGACAGGGAAAGTCAGACAAGCCGAAGATCGGTACATGCAATAAGACTCAGAGCAAACAAAAGGAACAACCACACACAAGCCAAACAAGTACAAACTGCCAGGTGTTATATCCTGTTCCCAATTAAGGCCTGGGGTGGAGACCAGCTGAGGAGGGCCTACTAAAGCACACAGGTGAGGGAGGCCGGCCTTTAAATGGACACATGCAGCCAAGGTAGGCAACAGATAAGCCATGAATGTATGCTGTGTTTTCATGACAGAATGTTTACTGTGGTTTCATGACACTTAGCCCCCAACAAAATAAAATGGATGAGTTTCTGAAGGGATTTGGGACATCCAACTGGCCTACTATTCAGTAAGGCCATCTCTGTTTTTTGCAGGGTTAGACCAGTTACTTTTCGGAGCAAACAAAAGATCCTTTTCCAGAATTCTAGGACATTCCCACCAGGTGTGTAAGAAGGAACCCAAGAGGCCACATCCTCTGAAACACAGCAGAGAGGAATTTGGAAAAATGCTTGCCAGACGGGAGGGAACCAGATACCAATGAGTGATATTTACTAATACTAGCCTCCATAAGGGAGACATTTACCATCCCCTTAATGGATTTTTAAAATAATGAGAACCCAGTCTTGGCCCCAGAAACTGACCTCCATATCCCATTCCCAACTCAGAGCATAAGAAGGTTTTCAGGGTTCTCTGTCAGTGAGGCATAGATCAAAGATGTACCTCCTCTCTGATCCATGATTTCAGAACACCATTTTTCATATGCAGTAATTCTTGGTGGATCCGGTTTCATTTCCCAGAAGGAAAGAAGGAAATGGCAAATTTGGTGTAAGCAGAATCTTTGGGTGCGGGCATGTCCAGCAAACTGATACAATAACTTGCCATCAAGGGTCCAATAGAGGAAAGGAAGTGACCAATCCTGTACAGACCTTTATTCATCCACCACTAAAATGCCCTAATATCTTGACCTGGAGAAAACTAGGGGTTATGAAAGAGGTGTGCTAGCAGATAAAGTACCAGAGAGGGAGACTTATATAATGTATCACATATGGCCATTGAATGAGACAGAGTGGGGGCTAGGATTGGAGGTAATTTTAGAGGGAACCCATACCTGAAAATCAATGGTGTAAATGCCTGAAACCTGTGCTATTTGGGCTGCCTAAAAATACTTCCAGAGATTGGCTAACCCTAGGCCTCCTTGAGTGCATTTTCTATATAAGACACTCTTATATAAGGACACTGGTAGTCTTTATTTTCCCAGATACATTTCATTATCTGAGATTGAAGCTTCTGCAGGTGTAATTTTTGGGCTGGGATAGAAAGGGAACAAAATAAATATAGGATCCTTGGGAGGAAGGTCATTTTGACAGAATGCACCCTACCCATCCAGCAGAGGTCGCCCTGCCCCCAGCTGGATAGATCTGCATTAAACTTTTTGAACATTGGGGGATAGTTAACACTATAAAGCTGGTCGATGCTGGCTGCCAAGTTGATATCCAGATAAGGGATGTGTGTGGAGCTCCAGGCAAACGCAAAGTGTCCTGAAGCCGCCCAAACAAAGGGCCGGCAGTGGTAATATTTATCATAGCCAATTTGGTCACATTTACTCAAAGTCCAGAAACCCTCCCAAACTCCCGTAGGAGTTTAAAAATAATCAGAGTAGGGGGCGTGGCCTGTCGCATGGAGTGAGCAGACATGGCTCTCATAAGCTCCGCTTATCTAACGGCTCCAGACACAGTGAACTCCGGCCGAACACACTGGTAATGGGGGGGGGGGAGGCAAGGGGATCCCCACAAGACCCCGAGGCAGCAAACAACTGGTGAAATCGGCAGATTTTTCGCCTGCTCGGGCCAAACGCAGAATGGCCCCTCTTCTCCCTAGATGTCGTCGGCCCGCTGGAGTACACACCACTCATCCTCGCAATGGGTGAGTCCCCCGCTTTCCTTGTCACAGATGAGGACCAGGCAGCGGGCTCCCTCAGGTCCGGTTGTCATTCCCTTGACTCTCAGCATTCCGGCTCCACCTGGGACATGGAGGCCCACATCAAGGCCCTCCCCATGTGCCATGATTTTGAGGCCTACATCCAGAGACTAGAGCTTTCCTATAAGCAAGAATTCTCTGAACTCCTCTGCACAGGGCGGACATTGAGCACACCATGGATGACACGATCGCAGCTGTTAATAACCATGAAGCAATTTTACATGAACACACAGACCAAATCCAGCACCTTATACTACGTCAGGATGATCAAGAAAATAGGGCCCGCAGAAATAATATTTGCATATGGGGCCTTTCAGAAACGGTATCATCAGTGGACCTCCCCTCAGCGGTCAAAGCCATTTTTAATGAGCTTTTGCAGAAACCTAAAGATGACCCACTGGAACTGGACAGAAAACATAAGTCCTTAGGCCCCCAGAACCCAAACCCAGCGTACCCTAGAGATGTCATCAGTAGAGTTGAGCGAACCCAGACTGTAAAGTTCGGGTCCGTACCGAACTTTGGGGTGTCCGGGACCCGGACCCGGACTTTTCAAAAAAAGTCCGGGTTCGGGTCCGGGGTTCTGGTAATTTTAATGAAAAATCTTAAAAATGCTGTAAAAAAGTCCAGGAAGGTCCTGGAGGTCTGCAAAAGGAAGGAAAATGGGGGTAAGGGTGGGACAAGTGCCCTACAAAGAAATGGGGACAGGGAAATAACTAAATATTTAAAAAAAAAATAAAAACATAAAAAATGCAAAAATGGAGATCATCTTCAAAATGGGTCTGAAAAGAATTAATTAACATTAGAGGCCATAGAACTGTTCTAAAATCATCTTCAAACTGTGTCAAAAAAGTATAAATAAGCCGGGAGTACCCATATCACTGTTTTGCAAAATGTGTGTGTCACTTTAAATGAAACCGGGAATCAGTGCACATCTCTTCTGCACAATTATTTAAAGTCTGTGTGTCACTTTAAATGAAACCAGGAATCAGTGCACATCATTTCTGCACAATTCTTTAAAGTCTGTGTGTCACTTTAAATGAAACGTCAATCATTGCACATCTGTTCTGCACAATTTTTTAAAGTCTGTGTGTCACTTTAAATGAAACCGTCAATCATTGCACATCTGTTCTTCACACTTCTTTTTTTTTTTTTTTTTTAAATCATATTTTATTTGAGTTTTATCTTTACTAGATACAAAGTAAAACATGTCAATAACTGTTACATATTACATATTTCTTTGGAGGTAACCTTTTGCGAATCTGAGTTCGTGGACCTGAGTGTGTAGGTTGCTCTATAAACATGAGGGGGGGGGGTGTCGAAGGATTGTCCTTGTGAGAGAAGCCCCGTTCAGCTTTGTAGGTTCCATGTTGCGTGGGTGGTTAGTAACCAGGGGTGGGGGGGAAAGGAAGGGGATGGGTAGAGTAATAATGGAATCTCAGTTAGTAGCTGTCTGGCGGGTGCCGGGGACAATGCACTGGGTGTTTTCGTTGGGAGTTTGAGTTTGTCCCGGATATGGTTGAGCCCTCCCTTTGCCTCTCGGCAGAGTCTTACATATTGAAGGTAAAGTCCGATCTTTCGAGAATCGCTCACTGAGAGGGGATGGGAAGATGATTAGGAATGGAGTAGTCTGATGTTGATGTGAAGGGTTTAAGCCTCTTCCTAGAGAAAGTATGGATCTGGTAGCTTAGGTTTCTGGAGGCAGTGTAGGTCGGGTGTAGCTGTTCCATTTCCGCAATCTGCGCTTGGGTGATGTATTGTCCGAGATTTCCTTTTGGTAAAGGTTAGCTAGGTCCTGCTGCACCTCTAAAATTGCAGGGGGGGAGGGTGAAATCCAGTGACGGAGTATGACGCGCCTTGCTATCATGAAGCATGTCGCATGCCACTCTTTGTGGTGATGGGCGGGTTGTTGTTTTCTAGACTTGTAGGTGGAGGGTTCTTCTTCCAGGTAGCCAAAGAGTAGCGGATAAATGTCTTTTAAGGGGAGGCGGCCCGTATTTAATCTGGTGAAACTCTCGACTTGATCCCAGAAGTATGACACTGCTGGGCATGACCAGAATCTGTGCAGTAGAGACGGAGTAGGGTCTTTGCACCAGGGGCAACAGGCGGGGGTCTGGGTATTTCCATTTCGTAGAGAGGGCACATATGCTCTATGTATGATTTTGAATTGTTGCTCCCTCCAGAATTCATTTGTGATGCTGACGAGCGTTGTGTTGTAGCCTTTCAGGATTTTGTGGGCCGCTGATGGAGAGTCCAGGTCCTTGTTCCAGACCTTGAGAAGGTTGGAGGTTTGCGGGTAGCAGATTATTTTGTGGAGGGGTTTGTAGATCGTTGATATCTTGATTTGTTGCGAGGTGATAAGGGTGTCCAGGAATGTGCCGTGAAACCTCAGGTATTTGTCTGGTAGGAGATCTGTAGCATATCGTACAGCTTGGTGAATTTGGAGAAAGTGGCTCACAGGGAGTTGGAATTTCTGGGTTAGGTCAGACAGATGAAGTGGGGATCCCGTAATTTCATCAAATAATTGGTGGAAGGTATGCAGGCCTTTAGAAGCCCAAAGGGCAAATCCTGCTCCTGCTGTAGCCTGGCTGAAGTTTGGGTTCTTGTGTATGGGGAGATGTTTGGAAATCCATGGAGATGTCTTCAGCATCCGCCTTGTTTCCCTCCAAGTTACCAAAGTGTCTCTGAAAAGTAGGTTGGTCTTGAGGTCTTGGGGCAGGGAGCGGATCTTGCTGTGTAGCAGTGCCGCCAGACCGTAGGGGCCTGCCAACTGGGACTCCAGTTGGAAGTTTGAATATTTTGATGTCTGGGATAACCAGTCTAGACAGACGCGTAATATGCATGCAAGATTATACACTCGAACATTAGGTAGGTTCGTCCCTCCTTCGCTCCTAGGCAGATATAGCTTTTGTATTGAAATGCGAGGTTTCCGTCCTTGCCAGAGGAAACTGGAGATAACTCTCTGCAGTTTCTGCATGTCGGAATGTTTTAGAAGTAGAGGGATTGTTTGTAGGGGGTACAATAGCTTTGGAAAGCTGACCATTTTGAATAAATGGCATCTGCCGAAGAGCGAGAGGGGGAGGTTCCGCCATGATTCCAGTTCTGCTGTTATTTTAGCAATCACTGGGGAATAATTCAGGTGGTATAGCCCGCTTGGCACCTTACTAATTTTGATGCCTAGATACGTAATGAATTGTTTCGCTATTGAGAAAGGTGCCGAGGGTGCCCACTGTGGGGTTCTGAAGTGGTGTAGGGGGAGAACTTCACTTTTTCCAAAATTGATACGTAGCCCGGAGCAGGCTCTGAATTGTGTGAATATGTCTTGAATTATAATCATATCGGTCTGAGGGGCTGAGGTGAAGATTAGAATATCGTCTGCGAATAGTGCTATTCTCAGGTCTTGTTGTCCTATTGTGATGCCATGGAGCCTGGGATGTGCTAGAATGAAACGGGATAGGGGTTCTATGGCCAGGTTGAAGAGCAGAGGAGATACACTTCTTTTTAAAGTCTGTCTGTCACTTTAAATGAAACCGTCAATCATTGCACATCTGTTCTTCACACTTCTTTTTAAAGTCTGTGTGTCACTTTAAATGAAACCGTCAATCATTGCACATCTGTTCTTCACACTTCTTTTTAGTCTGAGTCACTTTTATTATTGCCGCTAATCATTGCACATCTGTTCTTCACACTTCTTTTTAAAGTCTGTGTGTCACTTTAAATGAAACCGTCAATCATTGCACATCTGTTCTTCACACTTCTTTTTAGTCTGTGTCACTTTTATTATTGCCGCTAATCATTGCACATCTGTTCTTCACA
>BLSH010232268.1:141313-157260 GCA_018402905.1 Glandirana rugosa
ACTTTGGCCCTTAGTCACGTGTAGTCCCGGTTTCATTTAAAGTGACACACAGACTTTAAAGAATTGTGCAGAAATGATGTGCACTGATTCCCGGTTTCATTTAAAGTGACACACAGACTTTAAAGAATTGTGCAGTAATGATGTGCACTGATTCCCGGTTTCATTTAAAGTGACACACAGACTTTAAATAATTGTGCAGAAGAGATGTGTGCTGATTCCCGGTTTCATTTAAAGTGACACACATATTTTGCAGAACAGTGATATGGGTACTCCCGGCTTATTTATACTTTTTTTACACAGTTTGAAGATGATTTTAGAACAGTTCTATGGCCTCTAATGTTAATTAATACTTTTCAGACCCATTTTGAAGATGATCTCCATTTTTGCATTTTTTATGTTTTTATTTTTTTAAAAATATTTAAATTTATTTCCCTGTCCCCATTTCTTTGTAGGTCACTTTTCCCACCCTTACCCACATTCCCTTCCTTTTGCAGACCTCTAGGACCTTCCAGTACTATTTTCCAGCCTTTTTTGTGCCTAAAAGTCAGTGTCCCCATTGATTTCAATGGGGTTCGGGGTCCGGGACAAAGTCCGGGTTCTGTCTGGACCCGAACCCGGACTTTGTCCCGAAGTTCAGCCGAACCAGCAGAACCCGGACTTCTAGAAGTTCGCTCATCTCTAGTCATCAGTAGGGTTCACTTCTTTGCCATTAAAGCTGATATCATGCAAGCTGCACGTACGCAAGACATCATACAACTCAATGACTCTCAAATTGTTTTACTCCCTGACCTGTCCAAGTTAACTGTGGGCATGAGATGCTCGCTAAAACCCCTTACCAAACTCTGTCCGATAAGCTGGTTAAATACTGTTGGGGTTTCCCCTTTCAGCTATCTGCAACCCATGAAGGCAAACCTGCGGTCTTCCGCACTCTAGGAGACCTCCCCAATTTTCTGGGAACTTTTGATTTACCCCAGATCCATATTCCGGACTGGCCCCTACCTATACCCAATGCTCGTCTCCCTATCAACCACGGATGGCAGCCACGCTCGAGAGGAAAGAAGAAAAGGTCCAGATCAAAAATGTCTAATGCCTCTGAGGGATGAACCCTGTCTGATAACTTTGTGGGCTTTCACATACGCCCCACTATACTTAACAGTACACCTTACTCATACTGAGACCTGTTTCCCCCGTTCATGGTTCATTTAGCTACCCAAGTTACCTCTGTTGGCTCAAATGGCAGTGTTTGCGCCCCCCCCCAGGGCAGTGAACCCCATGTTTCTGTTTTGATCTACACAATTGCCTGCTGTACTGGGCCTCAAATGTTCTAGTTGCCCCACCTACTGAATTCTCACTGTTTTCAGTTCCGTTGTTGCTGATATTTTTTCTCTCCTTGTAGGCTGGAGAACTGTGCTGACTTTGGCCCATGGCCTTGATACTGTTTTTGAGCAAAAATTGTATATCTGTAGACTGTTTGAGGTCATGGGGCCAAGCCGTTACTTTATAATACTTATCAGTCTGTGATTTATATTAGCTGATCGGTGCGGGCCACCCTGTGTACCAGTCATGTACCCCACTTTAGGGTTCCTGGCACCCATGGTGGGCCTTTTTGGAATATTCTTAATTATTTTGAATAATAGACCCTTAAGGTCTTTTTTGTTGTTCTTCTCTTCTTTCTTCTCTTCTTCCCCTAGATACTCTACTAGGGGTCCTTGCTATAATTCACTGTATAGGAATAACCATGCTTGTGAGTTTTCTAGGTGTTATTATCTTATTAATGTCTTGAGCGCCACCTGGTGGATACACATGGCGACTCTCACTGACCCACCCACAGGTTTTCTGCCTAGGAGCACACACTCAAGTCTTTTCCTCTCTTATTCCCTATATATTCTGCAGTATATCTTCCCCTTTTCTTCACTCACGCCTCTTTTCCCTAATTTACCCCCCCCCTTTTGATGGGTGTGGCGAGCTTCCCCAATACACATTTTCACCCTTACCACTTAGAGCCTTGGGAATGAGTCCTAACCACTATGTAAAGATTTCCTCCTTAAATTGTAGGGGATTCAACACCCCAGAAAAAAGGAGTCAGATCCTGTATCACTTTCACATATTGCGTACGCAAATCCTACTGCTGCAGGAAACACACTTTAGGGCTGACACTATCCCAAAACTTCCACTTCGACATTATCCAACATAGTTTCATAGTACCAATCCCACTGCCCATTCAAAAGGACTATCCATAGCCTTCCATACCTCTTTTTCTCCTGAAATCTTAGATTCAACGATTGACCCTTTGGGTAGATATATTTTTCTGAAGATAAGGTACTCTCAGATTATATACATGATCATTAATGTTTATTATCCCTAACCAGGACCAATTGGGATTCCTTCTCTCGATGACATCCAATCTTCGCAAGTTTGGTGCCATTAACATAATCATGGGTGGAGACCTGAATTGTGCTTTGATCCCTCATTTGGACACATCGTCTGGTAAGTCTTCCTTCTCCCCAAACTACTTGACTAAAATCCGTACGTTGCTGGCAGACCTCTCCTTGGTGGATGTATGGCGAGTTTTGAACCCTTCAGGCAGGGACTTCTCATATTATTCTCCAGCACATTCCTCCTATAGTAGGATAGATTATATTTTTATATCTCAAACCCTCTTAGACTCTAAACCTGACGCTACAATAGTGATGACTCTATGGTCTGACCACGCTCCCGTTCACCTCTCCTTGGGTTCCCCGCCACTATGTCAGCGGGAGTTCACTTGGAGACTGGACGACAACTTGCTGAGAGACTCGGTCTGTTCCCAAGCTATTTCCCAGGCTATCAGATACTTTGCCGCAGGTCACGCTAGGGATGATACACCCCCTCTCATTAAATGGGAAGCCCTAAAGTGTGTGCTGGAAGGCATTTTTATGTAGCACAGATCACGCCTTAAAAAGGCGAGGCCAGGAGAAATATCTTCACTTCTCTCTAAGATATCCTTGTTAGAGGTCTCCCATAAATGCACATTGGACATTGGACAGTTCTCCTGAGGCTTTTTTCAGAGCGTACTTTATTTGCTAGGGATAAGGGCAGGGCTATGCATTACTCTCAGGCCAATAAATGCGGTAAACATCTGGCCCGTTAATGGCACCCAATCCTCTCAGTTAACAATTGCTAATGTTACTAGGCAGGGGTGTCCTTTGTCACCCCTCCTATTTGCATTGATGATCGAACACCTAGCCCAAGCCTTTCGAGCAAATCCGGCAATCCATGGCATTCATACCCCCTCTGTCCATAGTAAAATCGCATTTTATGCTGATGACCTCTTACTATATGTTACACAAACCCTCATTAGTATACCCTCCATCTTAAAAGAAATTTGTAGGTTCGGGACGTTTAGCAATTACCAATTGAACCTATCCAAAACAGAAGCCCTTAATATATCACTCTCGTAGCACACGCTCACTCTTCTCTAAGCTGACTACCGTATCTGGGCACCACCATACCGACCCGTTTCTCAGACATCTGCTCCCTCAATTACAGTCCCCTCTTGTCCTGAAAATGGACATTTTTCTGAAACTTTCAGACCCTCCCCATCACTCTCCCAATGTCATTCTTTCGCAATCTCAAGTCCTTAGCAATCAAATATGTCTGGCAAGGGAATCATCCCAGTCTCAAACACCAGCTCTTGCTCAAACCTAGTTTGATGGGAGGGCTGGGACTCCCAGACTTTGACATTTATCATTCAGCTGCTATATTTTCCCGGCTCATAGAATTGTTCCCATGCCCATTACTTAAACTCTCCATAACAGTGGAACAGGATATGTCACCCGTGGACCTTCGCTCCCTCCTTTGGGGTAATGTCCTCACTATAAAAAACTCCACACTCTATCTCCTTTGATCATGTCCACTTTGCAACTATGGTATAAGAGACAAGATAAATATGCCCTATCCTCAGACCCAAGCCTGTTATCTCCTTTGTTTGATCATCCTGAGGTACCGGAGGGCATAAGGGTACAGACCCTCCCTGCTTATGATAGATCATCGTGGCCCACGGCATGACAATATGTCCACCAATGAACCGGGGACTTCATAGTGGGCTCCTTTACTGAGCGGACCGGGATGTCCTGGCTAACCAGATTCCACCTTAACTCTTTTTGTAAGACTTTACATGCCACTAAGCAAACTCACAGAACTCTCAAAACTTATGAACACCTACGTACCCTGCCTGAGGTTCTTCGCCATTCGCTCTCTGAGATCTATAAAATTATCCAAACCAATGTTAATGAAAAGCTGCCCACGTATACTAGGATATGGTCTGAGTCATTGGGGACGGAGATATCGGAAGTGGACTGGCAGAAAGCTTTTTTATTTACGCACAAGTAGAGTTGAGCGAACACCTGGATGTTTGGGTTCGGCGGGTCTGGCCGAACTTCGTGAAAAAGTTTGCGTTCGGTACCGAACTTGACCCGAACATACCCCGGACCCCGAACCCCATTGGAGTCAATAGGGACCCAAACTTTTTGGGGAAAAAATGGCTGTACGGGCGTGGCCTGACAACACTGCTGAATGGCTGCTTAACTCCATAGCTCCTGTGCTAAACGGCTAGAATCCACTGATTTTCGACCGACACCGGGTTTTACACTAGCTCTACCTGTACCCGACAACCTCTAGCACCCCCAGAGATGACCAAAAGAAGAAAGGAATTTAAAGCTCCTAGGAAATTGACAGACTTTTATTCCGCTCCAGGCCTCATGGGGACCCAAGATGACGCTGACCCCACTGCAGGGGATGCAACTATGATCTCCTCTCCGCTCTCTGGCGAGTCACACGGAACCTCCACTCCTCCGGGGGCAATGGGTGAGTTGTCTCCCCCACCCTCCCCCACTACCTCTAGCCCAGCGAAGTCCAGACTTAGAACGGAGGAACCCGAAGCCGCCCGATCGATCGTATCTCCGTTCGTTCAGACCGAAGCAACGGTCGCGCACTCGCTCGTTCCTCCGATCGCTCTGTCTCTCCCTTCGTTCCATGCCAGCTCAGCACTGGATGACCTCCCAGTATCTGACCAACCTGTCTCTGAACAGGCCATGAAAAACATGTTATTATGTCTAAGACACACTCTGCACCTGCACCCCTCCTCAGTAATCTCCCCCCTGATGTCCACTGTACAGAAACATGAGCAACACATCCAGACCATAGAAAAGACGGTTAGAGAACTTCCAAGGGCCCACAATGACATGGTGGATGCGATCACCACACATGAAGAAGACATCCAATCGATCCATCTCAAACTGGCAGAGTTAGAGGATCGTTCACGCAGAAATAACATTAAATTCCGCAATGTTCCGGAGTCGATCCAACAGTCAGACCTAAAGACCTTCCTACAATCTCTAATGCGGGCGTTCATCCCGGACCTGACAGACAGAGAATTGGAAATAGGCAGAGCACATAGACTACCGAAACCTTCGCACCTTCCCCCGGCCACCCCCAGAGACGTACTGGCCCTTATACATTTCTTCAACACCAAAGAAAGAGTTATGCATGCATCGAGAAGAGGTAACAGATTGCTGGACCCCTTTAACGCCATTCAACTATATGCAGATCTGTCCAAAACTACAATGGACAATCGCCGCCAGCTAGCCACGATCACAAAAGCCCTGTTCAACCACAAGATTCCCTTCAAATGGGGCTTTCTGAATAAACTTCTGATTACCCACCTCAACTAAAACATTCGTGGCACGCACGCTACAAGAAGGCCTCTGCCTCCTCCATACCTGGCATATCCTGCCACAGGACACGACCACCATCCAGGACGGTACAACCCCCCCATGGACACCAGCGAGTTGCAACAGATGGGATGAAGAGGTCCAGCCCACCTGGTTGTCCATTCACCAACTGATGCCGACAGCCCAGGACCCCACTCAGCAGTACCGTTTGCCTGAACTGTTTCACTAGGTCTTACCCTCTAGTTCTCGTTTGGTAGACCTAGCACCCCCCTTTGCCTTTTTGAGCGCGGCGGATAAGCCGTGCACTGAGGCCGTGATCTTCTGCCTCACGGTCTCTCCCTTTTTACTGTTACTACCCGGGTACCAGAAGTGTTCTCACCCCACCCAAATAATTCTAGAGCATAGCAGTTACTTACAACACTTCCAGGTTGAATGATGCCACTTAAAATCCTATCTCTGAATGACTCAACTCACCATACAAAAGATCTTTACTAGCTAAAGAAGTGAACAAAGCAAAGGCCGACATAATCATGGCTCAGGAGACCCACTTTTCCACCCAAAAGACCCCCCAATTCACATTGGCGAACTACAAACGAATCTTCCTGGCCTCCAGCAACAAAAAGAAGAAAGGAGTTCTCATAGCTCTGAGAGACTCTCTAACAATTTCAATGCAACAGACCACCGTGGACCCCTTTGGAAGATTCATCATCCTCTCCTGTGTATTCGACAATATCCCATATACCCTTGTAAACATTTATGGGCCGAACAAGCATGCCCTCCGGTTCTTCAAAAATCTATATCACAAAATACCCCTGAACACAACTACCAGAACCATCATAGGGGGAGACTTTAACCTAATAGGGGACCCAGCCTTGGACTCCAAACCCGCCACACGACACCGCAGACCGGCCCTCAACCCACTTCTCCGCTCTCTTGGACTGTATGATGTTTGGAGATGTCAACATGGATCGGAAACAGACTTCTCCTTTTTTTCACACTCCCAACTCTCATATTCCCAAATAGACTATTTCCTCGTTGATAAAAGAACTCTACAAGAAGTATCAGAATCGTCTATTGGCCCCATCTCCTGGTCGGACCACTCTCCCATTTTCATCACAGTAGGTCCCCGTTCGCGAACTGTAACAAATTCCTGGAAACTCAACTCCTCACTTCTGGTGGATCCTGCCCACATCCGTACCATCAGGGAAGAACACCAAGCATTCTTTGAGATAAACGAGACACCCGATGTGAACTGTTTTACTCTCTGGTTAACTTACAAAGCATATATGCGAGGCGTCCTATTGAAATTAAGTGCTATTACTAGGAGGCAGAGGACTCAGCAGATTGACGAGGCACTCACAAAAAATTACTCTCTTGAGAGAATAAACAAACAAAACTCCTCTCCTCATACATCTGCAGAACTCAGTGAGTGGAGGATCAAGCTTAGATCCATCCTCACCTATAAATATGAAATTGAGCTTAAGAGAAAAAAGGCAAACTATTACGCCCTTAACAACAAATCGAGTTCCCTTCTGGTCCGACTAACCAAACCCCCAACCCCAAAGTCTAGAATTCCCCTGATTCATCACCCCACAACCCAGAAGCCATTAACCAACCCGCAAGAGATAGCAGACGCCTTTAGCGACTATTACCATGCCCTATACAACTTAAAAGAGGACCCACACACACACCGCAACCGACACTATCCCACATACAAGAGTTCTTTCAATCAATAAATCTCCCCAAAATCTCTTCCGAGCAACTAGAGCACTTAGCACTCCCCTTCTCACCACTAGAAGTACAGAAGGCAATCCACTCTCTCCCCGGCAACAAAGCCCCTAGGGAAGGTGGGTACTTTAATGAATTCTACAAGGAACTCAAGGAGCTTCTATCACCCAAACTTGCTGCCGTCTTCAATGCTGCTGCCTCCTCTGCCTCCTACCCTTTAGAAATGTTGAAATCCACTATTGTAACAATACCTAAACCAGGGAAAGATCCAACCACCACTTCTAGTTACAGACCAATTTCCCTCCTCAACACAGACATCAAACTGTTTGCTAAGGTCCTGGCCTCTAGACTTCAGCACCTACTCCCCGACCTGATCCACCCGGACCAGGTCGGCTTTATTCCGAACAGGCAGGCTCCTGACGCCACCAGGAAAATGGTCAATCTAATCCACCAGATCACGGGGACTCGAACGCCTTCTCTGCTCCTATCCCTGGACGCAGATAAGGCGTTCGATAGGGTCCATTGGGAATTTCTCAGGGAGGTCCTCCTTAAATTTGGAATTGAAGGCAGATTCCTAGATGCGATTTTGGCCCTGTACTCCAACCCCACTGCTAGAATTTTGACTGACAGGATGCTCTCCAAACCACTCCAGATCTCTAATGGCACCCGCCAGGGGTGCCCCCTATCCCCTATCATTTTCGCCCTCTTAATGGAGCCCCTAGCAACCAAAATAAGACAAGATCCGCGAATCCACGGCATCTACCCCTCAGGAACAGAAAATAAAATAAGTCTTTTTGCAGACGACACAATACTTATGTTCTCACACCCAGAACGTTCACTTACCGCAATCCAAGAAATTCTCCATCAATTCTCTCTGATATCGTACTACAAGTTGAATTCAACTAAATCTATCATTCTCCCTTTTAACATTCCAGACAAGTTGGCCGCAGTGGCGATTCATCCATGGGTTCAGGGTGTGCAGTGAACACGGGCCCACACCATAGGGGGCCCACTGCTCCCTGGCACACACTGCCCACATGGAGAAGTCAAACTGGTCTATAACATTTTCTTGGGCCCCATGATTTCAATCAGAGGGGCCCAAGCGGTGGGAGCATCGATGGACTTTTTTATTTTTCGCTCTCAGGCAGAGGCAGACAGAGCCGCATTTTCCGATGCTCAGATTATAGTCCCGGCATCCAGGAGACTCCAGGGGGCGGAGCTCGGGTGATGGGGCCGTGCTGCATACACAGCAGTGTGTAGTGTGGCTGTTCCCTCCTCCCTGTGTGCCCCCTGCACTGGGTGTGATGATCGGACACAGCAGACAAATTCTTGCTTCACAGACTTTAGCTGAGCTTGGTTCTCTGTCAGCTGTCACCTGGAAAGCAGTCTGTGAAGGAAGACTTTGTCTGCTGTGTCCGATCTGTGATCAGTGAGCCTTATCAGCAGCACCGCTGAATGGGAGATAAGGGGAGGATGTCAGGCTGCCTATTACACACACCCAGGTCAGCAGCAGGGGGGAGGGGGAGGGGGGACAGTGAATGGATGGGCTCCATGGCTTCCTGCTTGCTCTTCCCTGACTGCCCACCATTACATTTGTATAGTAATCTGCAAGTGGGGGGCAGGGGACTGACACAGAGGGTTGTGTTGTAGGGGTGGGGGGGGGGGGCTCTAAGAAGTCACACACAGCACACTCTTCAGACTAGAGAAAGGCAGGACAGAGAAGGGAAAAGTCTGTATTGGGGATAATTCAGGGGTAGATTAGTCTGTACTGGGAATGGGAGGGTGGTGGTCAATATTTGTATACTGGCCAATGTGCTATCCATCTAGCCTAGGTTCACACTTGTGTGATCTCAGAGATCGCATGTGATTCGCACCCGCAACGCAGGTGACAATCACATGCGATCTCTGAGAAATGCAAGTTCAGCCATACATTTGAATGGCTGAACTCGCATTGGATTCACAGGAAAAAGGTGCAGGGACCTTTTTTTTTCCCGCAGTGGAATCGGATTGCATGGGTGTTCTCACTCATGCGATCAGATTCATGTGTGAGTGCAGAGTTCGCACTGTGATCTGTGAACAAAACTGTGGGTGTCATTAACTTTATAATGACACCCACAGTGGATCGCAGAGGGCAGTGTGAACTGCCTGCGGGAAGACTGCGATGTGGGAACCGACTCTGGAATCGCGTTGATTTCCTCATCGCTCAAGTGCAAACCTGGCTGAGCCAGAGGAATATCATCACTGGGTGCAACATATGCACTGCACCCATAGATGAGACGTGTCAGACACTACAGCTGCACCTGTCACTAAGTGCAGGGTTCCCCAACCCCTGCACTGCTTACCGGTACCAGTCCGTGGCCTGTCAGATGCTGCCTCTGGGAGGAGAGAGGCTGTTTGTTTCCACTGTGTCCGATTCTGTGACCCAGGTCACTTCCTTTGAGATCAGTGGTGCATTAGATTCTCATAGGAGGGGAGCCCTATTGTCAACTGTGCATGTGCCATTTGCAGGGTTCCCTCCTTGAGAATCTAATGCCTGCTGATCTGGCCGAGTGTGTAGCACTGGGGAGAGGCTGCATAGCCATACATTGAGAGGTTTTATTGCAAAGACAAAATTGCATATGGTGGCATGTGGCAAGTGGCATGCTACATCTGGTGGTAGGCTATGGGTAGCAAGGGGCATGCTGCATCTGGTGGTAGGCTATGGGTAGCAAGTGGCGCGCTGCATCTGGGGGTAGGCTATGGGTAGCAAGTGGCACGCTGCATCTGGGGGTAGGCTATGGGTAGCAAGTGGCACGCTGCATCTGGGGGTAGGTTATGGGTAGCAAGTGGCACGCTGCATCTGGGGGTAGGCTACAGGTAGCAAGTGGCACTCTGCATCTGGTAGCAGATGACAATGGCAAGTGGCATGTTCCATCTGGTGGCAGGCAACAATGGCGAGTGATGAACTGCATCTGGTGGCAGGCGACAATGGCAAGTGACATGCTGCATCTGGTGGCAGGCAACAATGGCAGGTGACATGCTGCGTCTGGTGGCAGGAGACAATGGCAAGTGACGCGCTGCATCTGGTGGCAGGAGACAATGGCAAGTGACACGCTGCATCTGGTGGCAGGAGACAATGGCAAGTGACACGCTGCATCTTGTGGCAGGAGACAATGGCAAGTGACACGCTGCATCTGGTGGCAGGAGACAATGGCACGTGATACGCTGCCTCTGGTGGCAGGAGACAATGGCAAGTGACAAGCTGCATCTGGTGGCAGGAGACAATGGCAAGTGACACGCTGCATCTGATAGCAGGAGACAATGGCAAGTGACAAGCTGCATCTGGTGGCAGGAGACAATGGCAAGTGACACGCTGCATCTGGTAGCAGGAGACAATGGCAAGTGACAGGCTCATCTGGTAGCAGGAGACAATGGCAAGTGACAAGCTGCATCTGGTGGCAGGAGATGATGGCAAGTGACACGCTGCATCTGTTGGCAGGAGACAATGGCAAGTGACACGCTGCATCTGGTGGCAGGAGACAATGGCACATGATACGCGACATCTGGTAGCAGGAGACAATGGCAAGTGACAAGCTGCATCTGGTAGCAGGAGACAATGGCAAGTGACACGCTGCATCTGGTATCAGGAGACAATGGCAAGTGACACGCTGCATCTGGTGGCAGGAGACAATGGCAAGTGACACGCTGCATCTGGTGGCATGCGATGGTGACAAGTGACACGCTCAGGGCTCCCACTGATTCTGCATTATGGTGAGTTGAACTATTTCATTTTATATTACAATGTAGTAAATTAAATAAATAATGTGATTCAATCATCCTGACACCATATTGAGCATGGCGTCGGGATAATTGAAGTGCTAACCCTAGCCATTCACCCAACAAATCAACTGCTGCCAAATCCCCCACACCCCTTCCCCTCCCCCACCCCCCAGTCCTTGGCAAAATTTGGTGCCAAAAAAGTTGAGGACTACTGACTAAGTACATACAGCGCCGCTAACTTTAAACACCACCAACCTCGACTCTCCTCTCTCCAATGCTGCCTGTAAAAAGATGTCTACAGGGTGGAGGCAGGGCTGCCTGTTGCCGCTGACAAGTGCTGGCTGGATGGGAGCTCATTGCCCGAGTTCCCGCTGGGAGGGATTCCAGCTGCAGGAGTTCATTCTGAGAGAGGTGGAGGGAGAATCTAGGCCAACAGTGTATCAACGTAGCGGCACTGTATGTATTTAGTGAGAGGCGGATGTGTAGGGGGAGCTAAGTTGGTGGGGTTTTGTAGGACGTCAGAAGGGACTTGTGTGCAGGGACTTGAGGAAAGAGATTGGGATGGCAGGAAGGGGTGAGAGCAGTGTCTGCAGGATGGTGGGAGGCCAGGACTGCTGCTGTGTGCCTGTAGCCACCGTACGTTGCTCCATGAATGCCACTGCCCAGTGGCCTCTGTAGTGCTAGAGCAATTAGAACCATATACTTTCCTACCATCTGCACTCCTCTGCCTGCACTAACTACCCACCTCCATACACTCCGCACTCCTCTCCTGCACATAATACCCACCTCCATACACTCCACACTCCTCTCCTGCACATAATACCCACCTCCATACACTCCGCACTCCTCTCCTGCACATAATACCCACCTCCATACACTCCACACTCCTCTCCCTGCTCCTGCTACCCACCAGTATACACTCCGTACCCCTCTCCCTGCACATACTACCCACCACCATAAACTTCTCTCCCTGCACATACCCACCTTCATTTACTCCTCTGCTGTATATTCTACCCATTACCATATACTCCACACTCCTCCCCCTGCACATACTACCCACCGTCATACAATCTTCACACCTCTCCCCTCACATACTACCCACCACCATACACTCCACACTTCTCTCCTCTCCCTGCACATACTACCTACTGCTGTACACTCTGCACCCCTCTTCTGCACATACCACCCACCGCCATACACTTGACACTGTACATTCCCTATTTAACATTAATGCATTCTGCACAATGTAATCATCGCAGACACTATTAACTACACCCCTTTAAGCCACACACAATATTTAGCGCAATCTAAAGCATGCCCACCATTCGCCGCGGCGCGCTTAGCATGCCGCATTTTTTCTTTTTTACATTGGGGGGGGCCCACTTTTGATCTTGCACACGGGCCCACTGAATTCATGATACGCCCCTGGTTGGCCGCTCATCTAAAAAGAATACTACCCTACATCTGGTTGGACCAGTCCATTCCCTACCTAGGCATTAGACTAACACCCTCACCACATAAACTATTTGAAGTTAACTGCAAAACGTTTCTGAAACAGCTTCCACAACTCCTCAAGGGCCTACGCTCTCAATACCTCTCTACGCTGGGAAGAATCGCTGCATTCAAAATGCTGATTCTGCCCAAGCTACTCTATCTTTTCCGAACCCTCACCATTCCAATCCCCCAATCCTTCTTTCGCACACTACAAAAAACAGTATCGCAGTTCATCTGGGCCAACAAACCCCCACGAGCTCCCTGCACCACACTCATCCGCCCCCATCACAAGGGAGGAACCAACATGCCCCACATCCAATCCTACTTCAAGGCTACTGTTCTAGATCAAATATATTACTGGTGGCACCCCACCAGCAACAAACCCTGGTCCCTGATGGAGGCCACTGGCTCACCAACCAACAAATTAACAAACTCACTCCTACTCCTATCAGCAGGCCAAAAATTACCCCAATCGGCGCTCCCCCTACTATAAAAGCCTCTCTTCAAGTTTGGCAAAACCTCCCGCCTAATAAATCTCCCAAACAACCCCTTCACAAATACCTCATCCCTCTCTCAGCTATTGAAACCCTAATCCCAGACATCTCCTTAAAAAAATGGACTTCACTGGGCATCCACCACATAAAAGACATAAAAACTAATATGACCCTTAAACCCTTTACGGCCCTTCAACACCAATTTGACTAACCACAGATAGAGTATTGCACTTACTCAAGAATTGCCCACGTCATGAAAACCCTGAATCTACCGACCTCTGCATCCATCCCAGCACCACTCCACACATTCCTATCCCAACCAACCCACCCAAAACATAGCATCTCCACACTCTATACTTTCCTCTTGGAAGAGCTCTCGCAAAAGCAACCGCCCTCGCAAATGAAATGGGACACAGAACTGAGTAGAACCACACCGACAGAACAATGGAACAAAGCCTACCTATACACCTACAGAGCCTCCCACTGCACCAACCATTGGGAATTATTCCAAAAAACCACACATAGGTGGTAACTTACCCCCTATCTAAAATATACTCAAACTCCCCAAATACCTGCTGGAGAGAATGTGGTTCCATTGGCTCCCTCTCCCACATCCTCTGGTCCTGTAGAACCCTCACCACATTTTGGAAACAAATCTTTACCTTGATCTCCTCAATTATGCAAAAACCGCTATCCCCAATCCTGAACTTGCTATCCTGCACCTCAATATGAACAGCATTCCCAGTAAATATAGGACAGTCATAATTCACATACTACTAGCTGCCAAACTAAACATCACCAGAAAGTGGAAGTCCCCTGACCCTCCCTCTTTCAAAGAAACAATTACAGACCTGAACTGGCAATGCAAAATGGAAAAAATGTTGGCTAGGAAAAACCTGTCCCTCTCTAAATTCCTATCTACCTGGGAGCCTTGGCTCTCTCACCCGAAATGCACAGTCAAATCTTAAATTCCCCGGACATAGCCCATTAATACCCTACTGGAACACTGGTACCCCCCCATACCCTTCCCCCTCCATCTGGTAACACCCTATCATTATCAGTATCTCCTGTAACCCAACAAGTTTGTTTGTTCCCTGTTTACACACCACCCATGAAGGTTCATTGTACATAGGCATTGTTACTCTCTAATGCTGCCAGACGGAACTACTGTATGATTCATATGTACTGAGCATGTTAAATAACCTGTAACATTGTAAAACCTAGTAAAAATATTGAAAAAAAAATGGCTGTAAAAAAGTCCTGGCAACTGCTAGAGGGCTGCAAAAGGAAGTAAAATGGGGGTAAGAGTAGAACAAGTGCCCTACAAAAAATAGGGATAGGGAAAATAACTTAAAATCAAATAAAATAAATAAAAATGGGAAGGGGGGTGAATGTGGAGTAGGAGCCTAGAGGTTGACTAGGCCGTGGCCGTGGCAGTGTAGGTGGAAGTGGCAGTGGTGGAGGAGGAGGAGGAGGTAGCCAACACTTTTTGTTGTTTGGTTGTTTGGTTTTTCTAATTGGGGTAGCCCCCAAAATATTGAGGCATATTCAAAAAAAAAAAGTATACCAAGGAGTAGGCAATTATTGTAGAAAAATAATCTTTCCCTTACAGGACCAGTAGGAACCTCTCCCTTTAGAACTAGGAGATGATTATAGAACAATAATCTGTCCCTTACAGCAACAGCAGGAATCTGACCCTATAGATGTAGGCAATGATTTTAGAAAAATAATCTGTCCCATACAGGACCAGCAGGAAACTCTCCCTTTAGAACTAGGAGATGATTATAGAACAATAATCTGTCCCTTACAGCAACAGCAGGAACCTGACCCTATAGGAGTAAGCAATGATTTTAGAACAATAATCTGTCCCTTACAGCAACAGCAAGAACCTGACCCTATAGAGCTAGGAGATGATTTTAGAACAATAATCTGTCCCTCTAAGCATTGGACTCTACCTAGTCCAGTCAGATTGTTCTGTAATGCAGGATGAGATGTTATTTGATCTGAAATCTGTCCCTAAAAGCAGTAGTAGTAGTAGTAGTAGTAATCTCTACCTAGTCCACAATCAGATCGTTCTGTAATGCAGGATGAGATCTGCAATCTGTCCCTAAAAGCAGTAGTAGTAGTAATCTCTACCTAGTCCACAATCAGATCGATGAGATGTTATTATATCTGCAATCTGTCCCTCACAGCGCCGGCAGCATCCTCTCCCTACACTAGCCAGAGAGCATGTGACATGCAGCACTAAGTGACTCCAGCTTATAAAGAGGCTGGGTCACATGATGCACTGGCCAATCACAGCCATGCCATTAGTAGGCATGCCTGTGATGCAGCGGCGGCTGGTGTGTGAGGGTGCCAGCTAAAGAAAAAAAAAAAAGTCAGCCCCGCCTCCCTACAGGTGGCGCCGCTACATTGACTTTCTTTTTTTTTTTTTCGGCTCCTTGGCTGTCACCTGACAGCCAAGTAGTGAGCCTATTGGTCGGCCATTACAGCCCATTAAAGCCTATGCAGGTGCGCTTGATCCGGCGCACTTGCATAGGCTGATTGGCTGCCCTGAGCTGCGGCTCAGTGTGATTGGTTGCGGTGGCAGGGGGCGGGTCACTGTGGGAGCGGAAGCGACTTCCGCTCCACAGAGACCACGAACGCCCGGTCACCGACGAGGGGGGAGGGGGACAGCATGCTCTCCGCATGCCGAACTCTGCAACAATCCTGCTATTGGATGGGGTAAGTGCGGGGGGTGGGTCTCTGCAAACTGCCCCCA
>BLSH010232268.1:183290-213041 GCA_018402905.1 Glandirana rugosa
CCAAAAAAAAAAAAAAAAAAAAAAAAAAAAAAGGTTTAGTTAAAAATAACTTCGTTAAAGAATTATGTCATTTGTTCTGTACTCTGAGTACTTAATGTTCCGTTTACTTGTATCCTCTAGTTACTCTATCATGTAGGTACTCAATATTCATCCTTTGTCACCTAATTGCTTTGTGTAAATGTCCATAACCAACGACAACAACAACAACAAGAGTGACCATAGATACAACTTGGTAGTGATGAGCTCACCCCTCCCATTCGTATATCACTGCCCTAACGCAGACATAAGTGCAATACCCCCACAAATATAGTGAAGCTCATAGCTTATAGCTTACTCTTCCGGTAGGGGCATGGGGGCCCGCGGGGTAACCCTTGTGTAAACGCGAGCTCTAAAAAAAAAAAAAAAAAAAAAAAAAAAAAACCGCAGTGGATGGGAAAAACAAAACAAACCTGATATATGTGCTGGGTGAACGTGTGCGTGAATGAAGAATATAAGATAAGGAGAGGGAAGAAAGGAAACATGAATGGTTGAAAATAGTAAGGGGGTGGAATGAATGGGGGATGAAAGAAAGACAAATATTAAAAGAAGATCAGAAAGTGTGGTGTGTACCTGTATGTGGTAGCCTAAGGGTGAATGCTAGTATGTGCAACGTGGCCGGTGTGCTCCATCCCATCCAGGGTGCCACCTGATATAGGTGCTCCCGCCTGTGACCCCCCAGCATCATGCTGCAGCGCACGTGTTAGAGGGAGGCGCCACACACTGGGACTACTGATCTACAGCGTCATCCTCAACCTCATGTGCGTCCGCAAGCATGGAAAGCCCACAAGATGGCATGGCACAACACAGAACACCGCCCACACCAAGCAGGTGGCGTGATGCAGATGCGCAGTGACAGGGATCCCCACCCCCCGGCCCGAGGGTGTGAGGGGGGGAAGGGAGCCCGCAGTGCACATCACAGCTCCCAACCGCTCAGAGACCGGGTGGCCAATCCATCACCGCATCCACAGCCAGCGCACCCTAGCTGCAGGTTTCAAGATAAAGAGAGAGTTGGATAATAAGGCTGTCAAGAGAATAGCAACAATAATTAAATGATGGTAAAAAATATATATGAATAGAACCTTGGGGGAGAGGTACATGGCCTAGTATGAAACTGTAAAGACTATAAAGTTATATTAATGTTACACCACCAAATGCTTCCGTCCCTAGTTAATTATTAAGAAGAAAAAGGGGAGGGGCACATTGAGACTTTATATAAAGTGAAATTGTGGCCTGGTAAGGCTGAACACTTCCATCCCTGTTTATATATTAAAAAATGCGTGAAAACGCTGGGGAAAATGAGTGGGACTTTATATGAAGTGAAGTGGTGGATGATAAATACATTTATGGATTATGATAAAAATTCCTAATTTATTGATAAACACATAAAAAAGGATATACATGTTTGACATTTGATATATAAATTAATATTTCATATTCATTAGTAAAGATATTATCAAGAAATCCCAGTAATACATAATGCATAGCCCAATCCATCAATATTTAAATTTATGTTCATGTCCACGTAACAACCAAAGTGTAACTCAAATATAAGAGCCTGGCCTGTGACCCTCATCACCCCAGAAGGTTAAATCCATTAGGATAATATTGTCCATAGACCTGATAAGGTGAGTAATACATGGCGTTGGAGGCTCTACGCGTTTCGTGTCAGATTTGGGCCACTTGTCAGGAGCAAACGGTGATATGACTAAAAAGTTAAAGAAAAAGATTTGTATGTATAAAAACTTGCAGAACATGCCAATACATTAGGAGGCGGTATAACAGCCTCCACAAAACTTTGGGAAATAAGACTTACAGCACCGGGGCACCGGTGGCAGGCTGCCGAAGCAGGAAGGCCATCCAGAGGTGAGCAGATCGGGAGCTGAGGGGAGAAACTAAGGTGAAGGCGGTCCACACCGGTAGCACCCAGAGTGGGAGGGGAGCACCCAGTTATGTTGTGACTCAGTGAAGCATGAAAACCACAGTGGATGAGAAAAACAAAACAAACCTGATATGTGCTGGGTGAACGTGTGAGTGAATGAAGAATATAAAATAAGGAGAGGGAAGAAAGGTAACATGAATGGTTGAAAATAGTGAGGGGGAGTGCACATGCACAGGAGCTCCGAGATGGTCGGTTGATCCAGGAGCTCTGCGCTTACCCCGGCAGTCGGCACCTCTAGCCCCGTCAGAACCCGCAGAAGGGATCCAGCCGAGAAGGGGAGAACCCCCCGAAGTGGGGAGAGCACCACGGCAGCCCAGAGAAAGCCCCGGAGGGCTTATCCAACCTCGAGGTACACCCTTCTTTCTCCGCCGGGGTGTACCAATATGGCCGTGGTCGCGGCCTAACACTACGAGCGGTCCCCACGGAGGAGGAGAGGTCCCCTCACTCTTCATAAACGGCCTCAGTCAGGCCCAGCAACCTCAACTAGGCGGTGGAGGGCCCCCCAGGTGATCCCCCCGCTGAAAAAGGGAGATACAGAAAACACTGCAAACCCTGAATGGACCAAGATGGCTGCGGCCGCGGCCTAACCTAACGAGCGGTCCCCACAGCAAAGGAGAGCCTCCCCTACTCTTCAGAAACGGCCTCGGTCAGGCCCAGCAACCTCCACTAGGCGGTTGGGGGCCCCTCCAGATGATCCCCCCCATTGAAAAGGGAGATACAGAGAATATAGCAAACCCTGGGTGGACCAAGAGGGCCACCGATATGGCCTAATAGACATTTTAAGCATCCAGTCCGCCCATCCTCTACTTAAAGACCTTGCCAGGGAAGGGAGCAAGTCTTTATAGGACTAAATAGAGACTTTTGAGACCAGGAGCATCAGCAACGCAATAACCTTAAAGACCATCACACATTTAATCTACAAGATCAGAACTGTCAGGGACGGTAGGGGACCCTCAGCACTGAAGAGCAACCTTTTTCTCCAGAGGCCTGCAAAAAAAAAAAAAAGAAAGAAAAAGGGGATAATAAGAGGACAAAGGAGCCCCCAAAAAACACCTCATATGCAGGGTACTTGTGCTAGGAAGACACTGGTATTCTCCTCCACAGATCCAGATCCAGACAACCCCCTTGTAATGGCCTCAACTGGGGCCAACTCAATTCCTTCACCTCAAGAAGTCTCTTCGATACACAGACATCATTTCTCCAGCTACCCTTAACCTTACTCCAGGGTCCAATTTGCCAGCTAACCAGCTTCTGCCAGCTTCCCAAGCCTCTACTGAGTCCCTTTTGCGACACGTAATGGAGGACTCCCCCTTCTCTCTGACAGCCTGCCCCCCTCTACAACAACAAGAGATGAACACTCCCAGCCCTACACCTCAGGATTCTGTTCTCAATACAGCAGACTTGTTCATGAAACTCTCCAACCTCCTAGAAAGGGGATTATCAAACACAGCCGCGAAAATTACTGGGGACATAAAAGCTGACTTTAATAATCTTGGCTCCAGAATGGACGCTATTGAACAGAAATTGGACTTTACTGTGGCCAGAACTAACCAAAACTCTGACCACTTACAAGTTTTACAGGACCAATTGGATATTGCTTTAGCAAGAATAGACGACCTGGAAAACAGATCACAACGATAAATTTCAGGGTGAGAGGCCTCCCGGAGAACATCACCGAAGCAACACCTGCCATTCAGGAGCTGATTCAATCCGTCATTCCCATGTACCTAAACACAGGCTAGAATTAGACAGAGCTCACAGAGCCTTGGGGCCCCCTAGAAAAGATGGCTCCCCCAGGGACATCATAGTTAAACCACATTTTTATGCTATCAAAGAGGAACTGATGAGAGCCTCCCGATCCAATTCTCACATTTCTTGCATGGGTCACCAAGTCCAGATCTTTGCGGACTTATCCCCAAACACTATCCAAAAGAGAAGAGCTCTCAAACCGCTCCTCCTGATCCTGCAATGAGCAGAGCTCAAATATTGGTGTGCCTTTCCGTTTGCCGTTAAATTTAATCTGAAGGGGAAAACATACTCCTTTACCAATCTAGCAGAAGGGGGAAAACTCCTTCTACAACTCAAACTTATTTCCCAAGAAGCACAGATGGATCTTACCGACCCGACTAGCTCCCACACTAAGAGACCGCTCCCTTCCAGCCCGGTCTCTCCGCTCTGGTCCAAGTCAAAGAGCAAGAAGGCTAAAGACAATAGACCTCCATAACTCGTCAGAAGGCCTGTCGGGTTTTGTTCTTTTCTCCCTGTTGGGCTTGGGACCCCCTTGGGGGCTGGAAATACTCTCATATTCTCAAGAGTAATGTTTTGCAAATGGAGCTACCTGGCTCCTTTTTGCTTGATTTTTGAACAATAACTCCTCTAATGTTCTTTATTGCTCCCCTGGTTCTATAACATAGTCATTTATGGTTTGCACATGATGTTGAATGAGTCATTTTACTCCTACCTAGAGTATACGTTTTTGGACTCCGCATAAAGCCATCATTTAGTATTTCTGTTCTAAGCTTTCCTTTTGTCTGTTGCAAGATTTAAGTTCAATCTAGGGGTGACCCAGCCAAGGTAAGTCCCCATGCACCTCCACTTTCCCAGGGGATCTTCATGGATTTCCTTGGGTTAAGTTGTCTGCCCTTGATGGGACAGATAATTGCAATTCCCATTTACTCTGTTGTTGTTTGTACACCTCCTAGGAGGATATGGTTGGCAGGCCAGGGGGGTCTTCTATCCCTCCTGACATCGCCCCTTATAATTATTTGTAGATGTAAATGTCTCAGCAGTTTCTCTTTCTTCTGTACCTTCCCTATTCTTTCTTCTCCCCTATGGTTAAAGCAGCTAACTCTTTTTTATGTTCCAGATGTCTTCGGGTCTATCAGTTATGGTCCAGGGTTACAGATCTCCCTAGGATGCTACCATACCCATTTGGGGGTCTCCGATCTCAGGGTGAGTGCTGCCGTTGATATAAGCTCTGACTTCCAATTGCTCCATGGCTAAGTCTTCTGATAGACATATCCAAATAGCTACCCACAATGCCCAAGGGCTTAACTCCCCTTTAAAAAGGAAATAAATGTTCTCCCATTACAAAACACTTAACTTAGATGTTGTTATGATACAGGAAACTCACTTTCCCTTGCGGCACAGCCCTAAATTCCTCCACTCACACTTCCCTACCTTTTTCCTGGCCAACGCAGAGTCCAAAACCAAAGGGGTTGCGATCCTGTTTTCCAAAACCTCAGGCTTTTCCCTCCTGGGGGAAATCAAAGACCCAGAGGTAAGATACATATTAGTTAAAGGCTTCATTGATGGGATTTTATACACATTTGTATGCTATTATGCCCCTAATAAAGGACAACTAAATTTTTTTTAAACGCTGTTTGAATCCATCCAGCCTCACCTGGAAGGCAGGATCATTCTGGGCGGCGACTCCAATATCGCCCTTGATCAAGGGCTTGATAAGTCTAAGCCTCTGGGGCACCAATTAACGAGACCGTCTAGAGTGAGCCTTAAACTGCCTAAATTGCTTCATTCATTTAATTTGTCAGATGTCTGGAGAAAATCGAACCCAACCAGGAGAGATTATACTCACTTCTCGTATCCTCACAACTCGTACGCGAGAATAGACCACTTGCTAATGGAAACCCATGCTACCCCGCTAGCAATGAAATCGCGGATAGTTGATACCCCACTCTCCGATCACTCACTAGTTCTCATGCATATTCGCTCTGACCCTCTCCATACGAAACAATTTCTGTGGAGACTAAATGAATCACTGCTAACTGATCCAGTTAGAGTCTCTGAAATCAATAACTCCCTAAAGGAATACTTTCTTTTAAATAATAAAGAGGGGACTTCAGCAGAAGTCCTTTGGACAGCTCACAAAGTATTTATCAGGGGAAAGCTTATACAGCTAGCCTCGCAAATAAAGAAAGAGAGAGCAGCAGACCTGACTAGGTTGGAGAAAGCATTCGTGTCACTACAGGCGTCCCATAAGTTTAACCCCTCTAAAACTCTCACTGCCCATCTGGATAAAGCTAGGTTAGAACTCAATATGGCCTTAACAACTAAAGTAGAGAAATCAATCTGCTGGAGTGGCCAAATGTTTTACATACAAAACGATAAACCAGGGGCAATGTTAGCAGCTAGACTCTCCCCGCAAAGTCGTTTACACTATCTTCCTAAAATCAGAATTCCAGGTCACGGCCTTTCAACTAACCCGCAGAAAATTTTGGAGTCCTTTCATAAGTTTTATGCGGACCTATACAGCAATCCTAAGCGGGATCATCAAGACTCCCTCTCAGCATTTCTTGAGAATATCCCCCTCCCCTCCCTGACTCTTGAGCACACACAGATTTTAGAGGCCCAATTTTCAGAGGAAGTGGTGGGGGAGGTCATTAGGAATTTAAAAAAGGGATCGGCCCGGGGCCTGATGGCTTTTCTACACCTTATTATAAGGCCTTCGCTGAGACACTCATCCCCCATATAACTAGATTTTTTAACTCTAAAACTCGGGGCAGCCCCTTGGACCCACAGCTTAACATGCCCTATATAACGGTTATTCCAAAACCCGACAAAAATCCTGAAGAGGTAGGCAACTATAGACCCATTTTGTTGATTAACAATGACATCAAAATCTTAATGAAAATCCTGGCAAATAGGCTATCCTCTGTTATCAACTCTTACATCCATAAAGATCGGGTAGGGTTCGTACCAGGACGACAAGGTCCAGATCAGACACGCAGGGCTATTGACCTGATTTCCATCCTACAATCCAACTGGGAGGGCGGGGTTAAACAGCGAGGCATGGTCCTATCCCTTGATCTCCAGAAGGCCCTTGACTCAGTTTCCTGGAACTACATACTTACGATTCTGGAGAGATGGGGATTTGGCTAGCGCTTCTTATTTATTAAGGCCCTCTATTCCTTTCCCTCAGCTCAAATAAGGTTACAAGGGTACCTCTCCAACCCGATAGCTATAGCCAAAGGGACAAGACAAGAATGTCCTCTCTCCCCACTGATCTTCGCCATAGCTATTGAAACCCTAGCAATCGCTATACGTCAAAAACATTCAAGGGGTCTCCTGTGGTCCCCAAACCCACAAATGTGGTCTCTTCGCAGAGGACATCCTGATATTCATAACTTCCCCTCACACCTCCCTTCCCAACTTAAGTCGATTATTAGACAACTTTGCTAAGCACTCAGGATTAGCAGTGAACTATTCCAAATCGCATGCGCTGAATATTTCCCTCCCGCTGGAAACAGTCTCATCACTGGAAGACTCATTTCCTTTTAAATGGAGCTGGTCCTCTATTAAATACTTGGGGATTAATCTGACGGCAAAAATAGAGGATTTATATGTGGGTAACTTTCCCTCCATTTACCGAAAATTAGAGGAAGACCTAAAACTATGGTCGAAGGGCAATCTCTCCTGGCTGGGTAGAATCAATGTAGTCAAAATGACTATTTAGAGCCCTTCCCATCCCTATTAGGAGAAATCACTTAAGGTCCCTCCAGAGTAAAATCCTCAAATTTGTATGGGGCAACTCAGGATTTAGGTTCTCCCAAAGCACGTTATTTCACCATAGGAAGAAAGGAGGTTTGTTCCTTCTCTCCTCAAATACTTCCAAGCAGCTAGACTGGCTCAACTCTCCCGGGTCTATACGAAGTTTGAGAAACTGGACTGGATTCTGATAGAACGGCAGGCAGCTCCACAGTTCACTATAGACTTCCTTCTCTGGACTCATCTGAAAAAAACCCTCTATATTATCCCCAACCCTTTCCCACTCATTTGCACTTTGGGATTCACTACAAAACCATTCTGCATTGGTTTCCACTTTAAATCCCCTAGCACACATCTTCCACAATCCAAACTTCCTACCCGGCTTAGATATTAAAGCGTTTCAATGGTGGCTGGACAAGGGGCTGTACCGCATAGGACATTTCTTTACTCCTTCAGGTCCAATTTCTTTGGGCTATTGTATAAGTATTGTATTGTATTGCATAAGTAAACTGGATATCCCTGCTTCTGAAAAATTTAGATTCCGACAAATCTCCCATTTTCTTAAGCATATCTGGAAAGAGAAGCCTCTTCCCCCTAAAATTACCGCCTATGAAACAAAGGGGAGGCATAGTTTATGCGGCCCTCACTCAGATAATGGATAAGACCCCATACATGAAGCAGTGGGAGGAGGATCTCCAGATCTCATGGGACCTAGAAACATGGCACGTTGCACTCTCCAACTCTTCCCGAGGCATCTTGAATACGGTCCTCAATGTCACATATTTGGTGGGAATGCCCAAGGATCAGACCTTTTTGGAGAAGAATCTTCAATCTTATCTTATTGTAAAGCTCACCAAGTCTCAGGTCCCTAGATCCCCTGAGATCGCCCTCCTTAACGCCCACATTCCGAAACTGTCAAAGCCCGGCAGGAAATTGGTTCAATTCATTTTAATCGGAGCCAAACTTTCCATTGCCAAATCCTGGAAAAAATCAAGGGTGTCTTTTGCAGCAACAGTTCGGAAAATCTCTTGGATCATGTCTCAGGAGAAGATGGCCAGTATCCTATCGGACACAACCAAACAGTTTGAGGGGATCTGGGAGCCCTGGGCCAATTATATAGGGGTCTCCTTCGTCCCAGGACTTATCCTCAGGTATAACCCGATCTGAATCAAGGTGCTTCTTTTCTTCCTCTTTTTCTTCCTTTCTTCTGTTCTCCTTTTTCATCTCTGTTCACTCCTTTCTTTCTCAATACTTCAGACTATCTCTGATATTAGTCACTGTTGGTTTTCTCTTTTTTTAAATTAAATTGATTCCATTAAGAGCCTAATACCCCGCCCTGTGGTCGCTATTCATACATACCCTATATTTTAGCTTTCATCAGAAGCAGGGGGCAGGCTACTGATCCACTTGCTCCTTTTAAAGCATCTTACCCTCTCCACGCACAGTGTGTTCCCATTATGGGGTGCATGGAGGATGGGGATTTTCCAGCATTTCACTTAGGTTTATTAAGCTACTTGTTATGATGCCTTGCCTCGCCTCTGAACAATATCTCTCTGATGGATATAGCGCTGGGTGTGTTAAATGTGGTATCAATGATGATATAATTGTCTGGGGTACTCCCGCGCTACCACAGAAGTGAATGGGTTAAAATGAATACTGTGATCCACTGCTGCAAACACCTATGGGTGAATCAGTGCCCAGGTGAGTGAATATAGTGTGTAGTGGTGTTGTGCTGTGATCTGAGATGGTATGTATGTGTGGTAATACAAGTGCTAAACACTAAGTAAATGGCAAAAATTATAATACAGTGTCCACACACAGTCACAAAGTGCTAATTGGCAACTAATAAGAAAAAAGTCCAGTGGGCTATAACAAAAATAAAGCCTCACATCAGTGAGCGTGCATAAATGGATGAACAAACTATGTGCTTAATAAACAAAACTCCATTTTGAGAAACTGGTGCAGTCCCAGCATAAACAACACAAAATATATATATATATATATATATATATATATATCTTCTTATGTTGGTCTGTGTGGGTAAACAGACTATGTGCTTAATCAGTAGAACTCTATTTTGAGATACTCTGGTGCAGTCAACAAACAACACAGGAAAATGAAAAGGAATCTTCCAATGCTATTCCATGTGGGTAAAAACAACAGAGGTGTCACTTCTTCCACAGTGCAAACACCTATATGCAGGGTGGCCTCTCACCTTAGTGCTGTGGGGTAACAGCATGTGTGGGTGCACAGACCCGCAAACAATTTCTTCTGGTCACTCCTAGCTGTTCCTCCCAGTCTCCGGTAATGTCTAGTGGTGAATGGTGGTCATATGGATATCACTCTCTGATGGAAGGTGGCTGTATCCTACACACTCCTCAAATATCGCTCCAATGGAGGGTGAAAAGGGGGAGGAAGGGAATGCCTAAAATAGTGTGATATCGTTTATAATAAAAACACTATTTATTAAAATCTCCATAATATACACTCACATTTAAAAATTAAATACAGTGCAAAACTCCACGAGCTGCGAGCTCGTCCTACCGCATCACTTCCGGTATGCTAGTGGTCCAATCCCTACGCGTATCGTCATGATGATATAATAATATTTTGCTTGATCACTTTATCTTTATACTGTTACAATGTATGTTACTTGACTTGTATAAATTTCAATAAAATCTTTGAAAGAAAATAGTGAGGGGGTGGAGTGAGTTAAAGTGAGTGAATGGGAGATGAAAGAAGGGCAAATATGAAAAGAAGATCAGAAAGTGTGGTGTGTACCTGTATGTGGTAGCTATAACTTCTATAGCTGGGAATATACTGGAGAGTTTAATAAAAGACCACATAGATGAGTTCTTGCTGGAAAAAAATGTTTTAAGCAACAGACAGCATGGATTCATGAAAGACAGAAGTTGTCAAACAAACCTGCTTTCTTTTTATGAGGAGGTAAGTAAAACCTTGGACAGAGGGGTGGCTGTGGTGTACTTGGATTTTGCAAAAGCATTTGACACCGTTCCCAACACACGGCTAATGTGTAAGGTAAAGTCTACAGGCTTGGAAAGATCAGTTTGTAAATGGATAGAAAACTGGCTAAAAGATCAAATTCAGAGAGCAGTGGTTAATGATTCTTATTCTGAATGGTCTAAGGTTATCAGTGGTGTACCCCAAGGTTCATTGTTGGGACCCTTACTTTTCAATATATTTATAAATGATATAGGGTCTGGGATTAAAAGTACCATTTCAGTGTTTGCAGATGACACCAAGCTATGCAGTGGAATAACGTCCTTGCAGGATGTCTCCAACTTACAAGCAGATCTCAATGCACTGTCTAATTGGGTGACTATGTGGCAAATGAGGTTTAATGTTGATAAATGTAAAGTTATGCACTTGGGGGCTAAGAATATGCATGCATCGTACATACTAGGGGGGAGTACAACTGGGGGAATCCATAGTGGAGAAGGATCTGGGGTTTTGGTAGATCATAAGCTTAATAATGGCATGCAATGCCAAGCTGCGGTTTCCAAAGAAAGCAAAATCCTTTCCTGTATTAAGAGAGATGTGGACTCCAGAGATAGAGACATTATTTTGCCCCTGTACAAATCACCAGTAAGACCTCATATGGAATATGCAGTTCAGTTTTGGGCACCAGTTCTTAAAAAGGATATCAGTGAACTGGAGAAAGTGCAGAGAATGGCAACCAAACTAATAAGAGGCATGGATGAGCTCAGCTATGAGGAAAGATTAGAGAATCTGAATTTATTCTCTCTTGAGGAGAGGAGATTAAGAGGGGATATGATCAACATGTACAAATATATAAGTGGTCCGTATAGTGAACTTGGTGTTGAGTTATTTACTTTAAGGTCATCACAAAGGACAAGGGGCACTCTTTACGTCTAGAGGAAAAAAGATTTCATCTACAAATATGGAAAGGTTTCTTCACAGTAAGAGATGTGAAAATGTGGCATAGACTCCCCCCAGAGGTAGTTTTGCCCAGCCCTGTTGATTGCTTTAAAAAAGGCCTGGATTCTTTCCTTAATGTAAATAATATAACTGGGTACTAACATTTTTAGGTAAAGTTGATCCAGGGTGTATCCGATTGCCTCTTGGGGGATCAGGAAATAATTTTTTCCCCCGTTATAGCAAATTAGATCATGTTTTGCTGGGGTTTTTTGCCTTCCTCTGGATCAACTGTGGGTGAAGGATTGTATTTGGGATTGTTTGGTTATATATAATTTTTTTTTTTTTCGGTTGAACTAGATGGACTTGTGTCTTTTTTCAACCTAACTATGTAACTATGTAAGGGTGATGGCTAGTATGTGCAACATGGCCGGTGTGCTCCATCCCATCCAGGGCACCGCCTAATATAGGCGCCCCTGCCTATGACCCCCCAGAGTCATGCTGCGGCGCATGTGCTAGAGGGAGGCGTCACACACCGGGCACTACCAACCGGCAGCGTCATCCTCAACCTCATGTGCGTCCGCAAGCATGGAAAGCCCACAAGATGCCATGGAGTAACATAGAATGCCGCCCACACCAAGCGGGTGGTGTGACGCCGATGCACAGTGACAGGGATCCCCACCCTCTCTGGCCCGAGGATGTGAGGGGGGGGGGGAAGGGAGCCTGCAGTACGCAGCACAGCTCCCAACCGCTCAAAGACCAGGCGACCAATCCATCACCGCATCCACAGCCAGCGCACCCTAGCTGCAGGTCTCAAGATAAAGAGAGAGTTGGACGATAAGGCTATCAAGAGAATAACAACATTAATGAAATGATGGTAAAAAATATATATGAATAGAACCTTGGGGGAGAGGTACATGGCCTAGTATGAAACTGTAAAGACTATAAAGTTGTATTAATGTTACACCACCAAATGCTTCCATCCCTAGTTAATTATTAAGAAGAAAAAGGGGAGGGGCACATTGGGACTTTATATGAAGTGAAATTGTGGCCAGGTAAGGCGAACACTTCCATCTCTGTTTACGTATTAGAAAATGTGTGAAAACGCTGGGGGAAATGAGTGGGACTTTATATGAAGCAAAGTGGTGGGTGATAAATAAATTGATGGATTATGAAAAAATTCATAATTTATTGATAAACACATAAAAAAGGATATACATGTTTGACATTTCATATATAAATTAATATTTCATATTCATTAGTAAAGATATTATCATGAAATCCAAGTAATACATAATGCATAGCCCCAATTCATCAATATTTACATTTATGTTCATGTCCAAGTAACAACCAAAGTGTAACTCAAATATAAGAGTCTGGCCTGTGACCCTCATCACCCCAGAAGGTTAAATCCATTAGGATAATATTGTCCATAGACCTGATAAGGTGAGTAATACATGGCGATGGAGGCTCTACGCATTTCGTGGCAGGTTTGGACCACTCGTCAGGAGCAAACTGTGAGTGAATGAAGAATATAAGATAAAGAGAGGAAAGAAAGGAAACATAAATGGTTGAAAATAGTGAGGAGGTGGAATGAGTGAAAGTGAGTGAATGGGAGATGAAAGAAGGGCAAATATGAAAAGAAGATAAGAAAGTGTGGTGTGTACCTGTATGTGGTAGCATAAGGGTGATGGCTAGTATGTGTAACCTGGCCGGTGTGCTCCATCCCATCCAGGGCGCCGCCAGATATAGGTGCCCCCGCCTGTGACCCCCCAGCATCAAGCTGCGGCAGACGTGTTAGAGGGAGGCGCCACACACCGGCACTATCGACCGGCAGCGTCATCCTCAACCTCATGTGCGTCCGCAAGCATGGAAAGCCCACAAGATGGCGCGGCGTAACACAGAACGCCGCCCACACCAAGCGGGTGGCGTGATGCCAATGCGCAGTGACAGGGATCGCCACCCCCCCGGCCCAAGGGTGCGAGGGGGGGAAAGGGAGCCCGCAGTGCGCATCGCAGCTCCCAACCGCTCAGAGACCGGACAGCCAATCCATCACCGCATCCACAGCCAGCGCACCCTAGCTGAAGGTCTCAAGGTAAATAGAGAGTTGGATGATAAGGCTGTCAAGAGAATAACAAAATTAATGAAATGATGGTAAAAAATATATATGAATAGAACCTTGGGGGAGAGGTACACGGCCTAGTATGAAACTGTAAAGACTATAAACTTGTATGAGGCTGGGTTCACACCTATGCGAATTGGATGCGGCTTAAACCACATCCAATTCGCAGGACACTTGAAAACACATTGTTTTCAATGTGTCCAGTTCACATATGTGCGGTGCATTCGCACTCCGCATTGCACAAAAACCGCACACGTTTTTTGTGCAATGCGGTGCGAATTCCCAGCCCGTTGAGTCCAGTGGGAGCGCATCTAACACGGAGATGCACTCCGCACTGAACGGGGATATTTTCCCCTGCTCGCGGCTCCTCCCCCATCTCTCCCCCCGCAGCTGCTGCGCTTTGGGAATGGACAGGAGCCGCCGAACGGCGGCTCCGTCCCTTCCTGGCAGCAGAGAGGCTGGAATTCGCACCGCAATGGTGTGAATCCAGCCTTAATGTTACACCACCAAATGCTTCCATCCCTAGTTAATTATTAAGAAGAAAGAGGGGAGGGGCACATTGGGACTTTATATGAAGTGAAATTGTGGCCTGGTAAGGCCGAACACTTCCATCCCTGTTTACGTATAAAAAATGTGTGAAAATGCTGGATAAAATAAATGGGACTTTATATGAAGCAAAGTGGTGGGTGATAAATAAATTGATGGATTATGATAAAAATTCATAATTTATTGATAAACACATAAAAAAGGATATACATGTTTGACATTTCACATATAAATTAATATTCCATATTCATTAGTAAAGATATTATCAAGAAATCCAAGTAATACATAATGCATAGCCCCAATCCATCAATATTTACATTTATGTTCATGTCCAAGTAACAACCAAAGTTTAACTCAAATATAATAGTCTGGCCTGTGACCCTCATCACCCCAAAAGGTTAAATCCATTAGGATAATATTGTCCATAGACCTGATAAGGTGAGTAATACATGGCGATGGAGGCTGTATGCGTTTCGTTGTAAGTTTGGGCCACTCGTCAGGAGAAAACCGTGATATGACTAAAAAGTTAAAGAAAAAGATTTGTATGTATAAAAACTTGCAGCACATGCCAAAACATAAGTAGGGGGTATAACAGCCTCCACATAAGGTTGGGAAATAAGACTTACAGCACCGGGGCGCCGGCGGCAGGCTGCCAGGGCAGGAAGGCCATCTGGAGGTGAGCAGGTCAGGAGCTGAGGGGAGAAGCTAAGGTGAAGGCGGTCCACACCGGCGGCACCCAGGGTGGGATGGGAGCACCCAGGTATGTTGTGTCTGAGTGAAGCATGAACACTGCAGCCTGGATTCTCCTCTTCTTGGGTTCCTCTTCTGTACTCCTTGCCCCTCCCTGCTGTTGAGCTCCCCCACTGCAAGCAGCTTGCTATGGGGACACCCGTGCCGAGTCACACCTCCCTCTGTCCATTTAGACATGGAGCTGTGACTTGGCTCTGCCCCCTCTCTCTCCCAATTGGCTGACTGACTTTAATAGACAGCAGTGGGAGCCAATCATGCTACGCTGCTGTCTCAGCCAGTGAGGAGAGAAGTCCCGGGCAGCTTAGACACTCCTGCAACATCACTGGATAAAGACGGGCTCAGGTAAGTATTAGGGAGGCTGAGGGGAGCTGTTTCACACAGAAGACTTTTTTTATCTTAAAGAATAAACACTCAACATAAATATATATAGAAAGATACAAGAATGGTGCAATCCTCTCCTACCAATCAAACAGCTTAATTAATCACTGCAGATAGACAGCACCTTTGTGAATATATAGTCTTTTGGGAAACCGATACATCTTATACTAACAAGATAAAAACATATACAGCATCTCACAAAAGTGAGTACACCCCTCACATTTTTGTAAATATTTTATTATATTGTTTCATGCAACAACACTGAAGAAACTACACTTTGCTGCAATGTAAAGTAGTGAGTGTGCAACTTGAATAACAGTGTAAATTTGCTGTCCCCTCAAAATATCTCAAAACACAGCCATTAATATCTAAACCATTGGCAACAAAAGTGAGTACACCCCTATGTGAAAATGTTCAACTTGGGTCCAAAGTGTCAATATTTTGTATGGTCACCATTATTTTCCAGCACTGCCTTAACTCTCTTGGGCATGGAGTTCAACAGAGCTTCACAGCTTGCCACTGGAGTCCTCTTCCACTCCTCCATGGCAACATCATGTAGC
This sequence comes from Glandirana rugosa, assembly GCA_018402905.1. NCBI lineage: Eukaryota > Metazoa > Chordata > Amphibia > Anura > Ranidae > Glandirana > Glandirana rugosa. Next base: position 199,027 of record BLSH010232268.1, read on the forward strand.
TGGTGGATGTTAGAGACCTTGTGCTCCTCCCCCTTCTGTTTTAGGATGCCCCACAGATGCTCAATAGGGTTTAGATCTGGAGACATGCTTGGCCAGTCCACCACCTTTACCCTCAGCTTCTTTAGTAAGACAGTGGTCGTTTTGGAGGTGTGTTTGGGGTCATTATCATGTTGGAATACTGCCCTGTGGCCCATTCTTTGAAGGGGGGGATCATGCTCTGTCCAGTATGTCACAGTACATTTTGGCATTCATGGTTCCCTCAATGAACTGTAGCTCCCCAGTGCCGAGCAGCACTCATGCAGCCCCAGATCATGACACTCCCACCACCATGCTTGAGCTTAGGCAAGACACGTTTGTCTTTGTACTCCTCACCTGGCTGCCGCCACACATGCTTGACATCATCTAAACCAAATACATTTATATTGTACTCATCAGATCACAGGACATGGTTCCAGTAATCCATGTCCTTAGTCTTCTTGTTTTCAGCCAACTGTTTGCCGGCTTTCTTGTGCATCATCTTTAGAAGAGGCTTCCTTCTAGAACGACAGTCATGCAGACCAATTTAATGCAGTATGCGGCGTATGGTCTGAGCACTGACAGGCTGACCTCCCACCTGCACTCGTACATCTATTTCCCAAAGACAACCTCTGGATATGACGCTGAGCATGTGCACTTAACTTCTTTGGTCAACAATGGTGAGGCCTGTTCTGAGTGGAATGTGTCCTGTTAAACCGCTGTATGGTCTTGGCCACGTTGCTGCAGCTCAGTTTCAAAGTCTTGGCAATCTTCTTATAGCCTTGGTCATCTGTATGTAGAGTAACTATTTTTTTTCTCAGATCCTCAGAGAGTTCTTTGCCATGAAGTGCCATGTTGAACTTCCAGTGACCAGTATGAGAGAGTAAGAGCGATAACACCAAATTTAACACATCTGCTCCCCATTCACACCTGAAAACTTGTAACGCTAATGAGTCACATGACACTGAGAAGGGAAATCTCTAATTGGGCCCAATTTGAACATTTTCCCTTAGGGGTGTACTCACTTTTGTTGCCAGCCGTTTAGACACTAATGGCTCTATGTTGAGTTATTTTGAGGGGACAGCTAATTTACACTGTTATACAAGCTGAACATTCACTACTTTACATTATAGCAAAGTGTAATTTCTTCAGTGTTGTAATATGAAAAAATATAATAAAATATTTACAAAAATGTGAGGGGTGTATTCACTTTTGTGAGATACTGTAGACACTGTGACATTATGTGAGGCACGATAGTGGACGGGCAATATTTGTCACCTCGCATGTGTTCACTTGGAGTGGACTAGTGAGAGTCCAACCCAGGTTTTGCCAGCCTCCATGGCAGAGCAGGTTCCGGCCTGGAGTTTCTGGTCCACCCAAATCCCTTTTCAGCTGCATTTAATGACCAGGAAGAAATCTCAGTTTTGCTCTGGCCTGGGACTCAGTATGACTTCACTGAGAGAGCTACACCTGGGGAGTTGGCTGCTCTAGGGACTGCAAGAGAAAAGGTTTGCAATTGTTTTGTTTGAAGGTGTCAGGAACAAGCCCGACATCATATAGAGAGGTATCCTGATCTGCAGTAGTTTAGCGGACGGCAAGGTTTTGTTTTGATGTTTTGTTTGTTTTATGACATTTTCCCAGGATAAGGTGATCCACACTAGCTAATCTCCCACAATACATATAAGTATTCATCAAATAAGCAATAGGACCTATAAAAGTAGGTATGAAACATAATGCATTGGATAATCATAGCTACATAATTTTTATTGCAAAAACAAATTTACATCATATCTGAAATTCATACCCTGTGGAATTCTTGTACAGAGGTTGAAAATCCACCAAACCTCGCGCTCCAAGAGCTTGCGATGCATATTACCTCCTCGGAGTGGACTCTCAACCATCTGTAAAGCATAGAATGTAAAGGATGACATATTTCCAGAGTGGACATAATTAACCACTTCGATACTATGCACTTAGAACACTTTCCTACCAGACCAATTTTCAGCTTTCAGTGCTGTTGCATTTTGAATGAGAATTGCGCAGTCGTGCGACGCTGCACCCAAACAAAGTTTTTATCATTTTGTTCCCACAAATAGAGCTTTCTTTTGGTGGTATTTGATCACCTTTGCGGGTTTTTATTTTTTGCGCTATAAACAAAAAGGACCGAAAATTAAAAAAAAAAAAAAAATTCTCTATTTCTGTCACAAAACACAAATAAGTAAATTTTCTCCATCACTGATGGACACTGATGAGGCTACACTGATGGGCACTGATCTGGCAGTACTGATTGGCACTGATGAGGTGGCACTGATGATGAGGCACTTATATGCAGCAATGATGAGCACTGTTAGGCGGCACTGATAAGCAGCACTGACGGGCACTGATATGAAACACTGATGGGCACTGATATGCAGCACTGACGGACACTCATAAGCGGCACTGACGGACACTGATAAGCGGCACTGATGGGCACTCATAGATGGCACTGATTGGCACTGATAGGTGGGCGCTAGTAGGTGGCATTGGCGGGCACTGATATGTGGCCCTGGTATGCACTGATAAGGGCACTGGTACACACTGATAGGGGCACTGGTGGGCATATGTACATATATGGTCTAGGGTGGCATCTGAAGGTGGCAATAAGTGCCATTCATATTGGGCACTATGCCCCTTACCTGGTGGTCTAGGCTGGTCTCCCTGGTGGTCCAGATCGGCTCCCTGGTCGGCTCTCTGGTGGTCCAGGGTGGGGACATTGTTGGTGGTCCTTAGGCAGGCTCCCTGGTGGTCTAGTGTGGTGATCCGAGGGGGGGCTGTGCTGATAAATCATCAGCACAAACCCTCCCTGTCAGGGAAGCAGCCGATCGGCTCTCCACTCCGCAGGTCTGCAGACCTGAGTACAGGAAAGTCGATAAATGGCTTTCCTGTGTTACTGTGACCAGCTGTGATTGGTCACGGCTGATCACATGGTAAAGTGCTTCGGATCGCCCACACCACTGATCGCCCCCGGGCGCGCGGCGGTTTGTTATCCTGAGGATGTCATATGACGTCCAGTCAGGATAACTAAACCACTTCCCGGCCGTCATTCTGCATACGGCGGTCGGGAAGTGGTTAAAGTGTTTTGAGACATTGGACAAGCCCTTATCTGACTCATATGAGGCACCATGATAGTGCTCGCTTACCCTAGTCCTTAAAGGTCTTTTTGTGCAGCCAACATATTGTAACTGACATGAAACACATTATATTGCGTACACCACATTAGTCGTGCCACAGTTAATGTAGTTTTCGTAAAATGAATTTTTTGTCAGTAGCGCATGAGCGCACCATATGCAATTTTTCCTGCAGAACCTATGTGTATTTCTTCCACAGGAATAAGACCCTGTAGTATGAAGCCATGTGGCTCTGTGTTTCTCTTATTGGAAAAAACTGAGAGAAAGAATGTCCCCCAAAGTACTGGTACATCTACTTGAGAACCTACAACCTCCTTTCATAATCGCAGTGAGGTCATTATCTGTAGACAAAATTGGAAGATGTTTCCATACAATGTTCACAACTTGATTATATTCACATGAATATGTTGTGACAAACTTGATGGGATTGTATTTCTTGATTCCAGCCTTTTTATGTGTGTCTTGCAAAAGAGTATCGCAATCTCTGTCTTTGGCTATATCCGCAGCTCTATCGATAATCCCTTATTTGATACCCTCGCGCCTGCAATCTGGAGGACACTACTTTGCATTACCTTGTAAAACCATTTAATGTTGGACAGTTCCGTCTAGTTCTAATATGTTCTCCTACAGGCACCAATTGTATAGTATGCGATGGGTGGCAGCTAGTAGCCAGCAACAAGGAATTACCCACACATGGCTTTAGGTAGGTACAAGTACAAACATCCCCTGTAGATCCAAATGTGGTTTTAAAAAAACATTTTTCTGCAGAGCTTGAACAGACCATCTCTCTATTTGCTGTTCCCCAGGGTGATACAATGGTCCAAAATACTTTTGACTTTCAGGATTTGATTATGCAATCCACCCTGGAGAACTTGCATTCGAGACAACAGGCGGACTACATGGCGCAGCAAAATCTAGCACACATGGCAGTAACTGGTAATTTTATCCGGTTCAGACACAGAGTGCAGCTATTGATATGTTTCAGACACTTGTTGAACAAGATTTTGTTTTACTTAAAGACAAAACGAATAGATAATCTCAGTTTACTAAAGACAATCTTACTAAAGCAGAATGCAGAGAGGGCTGCAATCAAAACTTTAAAATCCCGGAAAAATGTAATAGTGAGACAAGCTGACAAAGGAGGATCAGTTGTGATCTTGGACTCGGCAGATTATAAAACTGAAGCTTTACGTTAATTAAGCAATGAATCTACATACCACATTTTATCTAAAAATCCAACTGCCGATTTCAGGAAACAACGGCCCCTCCTGTTAGACATTGGACATGACACGGGGGGTCTTAACATTTCAAATGATGGATTATCTTTTGATTGATGACCCAGTGAGCCCTGTCTTTCATTATTTGTCCAAATTACACAAACCACCTATTCAGGGGTGGCCTATTGTGGCAGGCATAGGATCACTTTTTGAGAGACTGGGTCACTGAGTGGATCATTATTTACAGACCCTGGTTACCAGACTACCTGGATTTATTAAGGACACCTCAACTGTTTTAGCAAATAGAAAAAATGTCCGGTGGTCGGTCAACTTTAACTGGGCTAGCATGGACGTTAAGTCTTTGTATTCGTGCATTCCGCGCAAACTGGCATTGGAAGCATTACAATTTCATCAGTATAGCTTTTATGATAATGAGCTACAGATAAAGACCTCACTGCAATTATTAAAGCAGGTTGTAGGTTCTCAAGTAGACGTGCCAGTAATTTGAGGGACATTCTTTCTCCCAGTTTGTTCCAATCAGAGAAACACAGAACCACATGGCTTCATACTACAGGGTCTTATCCCTGTGGAAGAAATACACATAGGTTCTGCAGGAAAAATTGCTCATGCGCTACTGACAAAAATTTCATTTTACAAGACTACATTAACTGTGGCATGAGTAATGTGGTCTACGCAATAGAATGTGTTTCATATCAGTTACAATATGTTGGCTGCACAAAAAGACCTTTAAGGACTAGGGTAAGCGAGCACTATCATGGTGCCTCATATGAGTCAGATAAGGCCTTGTGCAATGTCTCAAAACATTTGAAATATGTCCACTCTGGAAATATGTCATCCTTTACATTCTATGCTTTACAGAAGGTTGAGAGTCCATGCCCGAGAAGGTGATATACATTGCAAGCTCTTGGAGCACGAGGTTTGGTGGATTTTCAATCTCTGTACAAGAATTCAACATGGTATGAATTTCAGATATGATGTGGATTTGTTTTTGTGATAAAAATCATGCAGCTACCTTTATAGGTCCTATTGCTTATTTGATGAATACAAAGGTGCTGTCTGTCTACCGTGATTAATTATGCTGTTTGATTGATGGGAGAAGATGACATCATTCTTGTATCTTTCTATATATATATGTATGTTGTGCATTTATTCCTTGGATATGCTGTGAACAAGGCTCACGCCGAAACACATCTGCGTATTCTTTTATGTATGGTCATTTGAAATAAACATTTAGACCCCTTTCACACTTGTGCAGTTGTCCTGCGATTTGGGACTGCAAAGTCGCATGACAAGTCATGCTGACTTCAAAGTAGCCCCTGCATTACTTTGGTTCAACTTTGATGAAACTTGAGGTCCATAGACTTCAATGTTAAACCCTCAAAGTGGCATGCAAATCGCAACTGAATAATATACTATTTCTGTACGACTTTGAAATATGTTTTCATTGAGCCAAAGCCTTAAGGCCCCTTTCACACTTGTGCGATCCCATTTTACCAGGATTTTTTGCCGTGATTTTATCACGATTTTGACGCAATTTGGGATCAGTACGACTTTGGTCTGACTTTGTTGCAACTTTGGCTCAATGAAAACATATTACAAAGTCCTACAGAAGTAGTATAGAAGTCGCATCTATATTATTCAGGTGCAATTTTCATGAGACTTTGAGGGTTTAACATTGAAGTCTATGGACCTCAAGTTGCATCAAAGTTGGACCAAAGTAATGCAGGAACTACTTTGAAGTCATCACGACTTGAAAGTCGTACAGATATGAACGGTACTCATTGGAAATAATGGGGAATGACTTGTCCCACGACTTTGCAGTCCCAAAACGCAGGACAACTCGCACAAGTGTGGAAGGGGTCTAAGACTGAGTTTCCAGAAGTGCTGGCTCTCCAGTTTTTCTACATGTTTACTTCAAGTCTGGATGTGGGAGGAACATCCTGAGCCAGAGCACCTGCACTAGGTATGCCTATCTTTACCTCATCATTCGGCTTTACCTGCTAGAGTGGTGTTTCTTTGGGTTGTACATAACATCTGGGTGCCTTTAAAATCCATTTCTAGAGTGCGCATGTGAGGGAGCTCCAAGATGGACGTCTGATCCAGGAGCTCCACACCGACTCCAGCCATCGGTGCTCCTGGCTCCCACAGCACCCACTAAGGTGACTCAGGATGAAGGGGAACAAACCCCTAAGCATCACAGCCATCCGCGACTGCCCGGAGAACAGCCCGGGGGCCACGTCTAAGCCTGCAGTCCGATGCATTGCTCCCGCCGGGTGTACCAAAATGGCCGCAGCCTAGTTCATAATACGGACTCCAGCTCCCGGTAGGAACTGCCCAGAGCCCCCTCCTTGGCTCCAACCTAATCCGCCACCCTTCATAGCGCAGAGGCTATCAAGGGCCAATCTTTTCCAGGCTCCCCCTCATCTACAACAGGCGATGTTGAAGCAGTTGGGTGGTCCAAGATGGCCGCCGATAAGGCCTAACGTGCGACTCAGGCCTACAGATCACTGATTCTCCATTTAGAGTAACCGCTAGAGAGGTGTGCCAGCCCCCCACTCTTCCTAGGAAGCCCATTGAGCCTAGAGGAGCGGACACTACATTTCTCTCAAGGACCCCCATCCTCTTATTATGCCACTACTGGGCCTCTGTGGAAGGAAGATAGGCCTCACCCCCCCTTCCCTTATCAGCCTCAGTGAACTTTATCCCTCTCCAGAAGATGATAGAGGGGTGTGGGTAAAGAGGTCACAGTATCGTACACTGCACTTCAAAAATATCAGTAGTAGGGCCCTAACAGCTCCCCATATGCAGGGAGCGAATGTCAGGAGGGCGCTCGTGCATCTCTTCATAGAGCCTGAACAAGTCCTCCCCTCTGAAATGGCCACAACTGGGGCCCCCTCAATATCTTCACCCCAAGAGGCTTCATCGGAGCATAGACCAATTATCTCCCCGGCTACCCTCACCCTTACCCCGGGGTCTAAATTACCCACACACCAACTTCTATCTGCATCCCTGGCTTCCACTGAGTTGCTCTTACGCCTCACAATGGAAGAGTCCCCGATATCCCCGGCGGTTCGCCTTTCCTCCACCCAGCAAGACATGAACAACCTTAGCCCCACAACTCAGGAACCTTTCCTCAATACTGCAGACTTGTTCATCAAATTCTCCAACCTTTTGTAAAGGGGCCTGGCAAACACAGCCGCAAAAATGACGGGGTATATAAAAGCTGACTTTCACAATCTTGGGTCCAGAATGGATGCTATTGAACAGAAATTTGATTTTACGGTGGCCAGAACTCTGACCATTTACAAGTTCTACAGGACCAACTAGATATCGCCCTAGCAAGAATAGACAACCTTGAAAACAGTTCGCGGGGGGCCTTCCGTAAAATATCACTGAAGTCCTCCCTGTGGTCCAGGACCTGATCCAATCCACCATCCCAAATGAGCCTAAACACAGACTAGAGCTGGATAGTGCCCAGAGACCCTTGGATCCCCCAAGAAAAGATGGTGCCCCAAGGGACATTATAGTCAAACCGCACTTCTATGCCATCAAAGAGGAAATAATGAGGGCCTCCCGGTCCAACTCTTCCATCTCCTGCATGGGGCACCCAGATCTTTGCGGACCTATCTCCGAATACTATTCAAAAGAGAAGAGCCCTCAGACCGCTTCTTCTAGTCCTACAACGAGCAGAGCTCAAGTACTGGTGGGCCTTTCCTTTTGCCATCAAATTCAACCTGAAAGGGAAAACATTTGCCTTCTCAACCCTGGCAGAGGGGGAAAAACTCCTTCTACACCTCAAGTTAATTTCCCAAGAAGCTCTAATGGACCTTAATGACCCGGCTGGTTCCCACACGAAGAGACCGCTCCCCTCTAGCCCAGTCTCACCGCTCTGGATCGAGTCTAAGAGCAAAAAGGCTAAAGACAACAGACCTCCTTGACCCATTGATTGGGCCGCTTGAATCTATCTATGTCTAATTGGTTCTGGCCTCTCTTTGGGATATGGAAGTGATTTTCTCTTTCAATATTTGAAAAAGAGTTACAAAGTCAGTATAACAAAGCAATACATAACGTTTCATAAAAAACAGAGCGAGTGATGTGGAATAGAGAGGGTATTTTTAAGGACAGGCCCCCAAGGTAGCCAGGAGAAGGGCGGACCCGAACGACCCTAGAAGGGATCGGATCCCCCCTTCCTCTGATACCCCCACCCGGGAGAGAATCTCCCTATTCCGAACATAAAGTCATTGCGTAGAGTTACCGTAAATAAAAGGTAAAGGGAAGAGTAAAGGAAGAAAGCGAGATAGAGAAAAGGAGATGAGAAAGGGAAGCAAGCTAAGAAACTAAAAAAGAGACAGATAGAGAAGAACGAGTCCAGCGAACCTCCAGACATTAAGATGAGTCCGGGATATGACCCGGGTAGACTGGGATTTTCATGTACCGAGCCCATGGGTCCCAAATTGTTTCGAACCTGGTCTCTTTATCTAGTAGTTTGGCCACTATGAGTTCCTGAGCCATTACCCAAGAGATCTTTCTCTTCGTAGCTGGAAGGGATACTTTAGGGCTCTTCCATACTCTGGCAATGGTTATCTTAGCCCCTGCTAGCATGAGGTTGAGGAGGGATTGTTTATATTTGGAAAGGCCCGTTACCCCCTGCATGAGGAGAGCAACCTCCGGAGAGGGTGTAATGTTGTGTCCCAAAACCAGCTTTGCCATGGTAAAAAATCTTTTCCAATAGGATCTAATATGTGGACAAGTCCACCAGATGTGAGACATTGTTCCCCCAAGCTCACAGCCCCGAAAACACAAAGGAGAGGAGGTGGGGTACATCTGGGCTAGTCGTGCTGGCGTGTAGTACCATCTTGCCAGAACCTTAATGTGATATTCATGAGTCCTTTTTGTGCTTTTTGGATTGCCAGGTACCATGACCCTGAATGCATTTGAATATTTTGTTCTTTTTCCCAGGCTTCAGCGTAAGCTGGTTTAGAATTGCCTTGGGTCAATAGTGTGTATATTATAGAGATGCCTCCCCTTTGTTCTGTGGTTTCAGAGCACCATGTCTCGTACTCCGTCTGAGTTAGGGACTTGTCTCTGTCCACCCAAATCCCCTGTAAAAAGTGGGAGATTTGTGAGAACCTAAACAACTCACTGGAAGGCATTTCAAGTTTAGAAAAACAATACGTTTTGGAGATCGGGCCTTGTCGAGTAAAGAAATGGCCAATTCGAAATAATCCTTTGTTGAGCCACCATTTGAAAGCTTGGGCATTGAGCCCTGGGGGAAATGCTGGGTTGTTAAAGATATGAGAAAGTGGTTTGCATGAAGAGGTTAGAGCGTGTGTCTTATATAGTTTGCTCGTCAATGCCACAGAGTGAGAACGAGTTGGGGCCATGATGGGAGGAAGAGTATTGGTAGGAGACCAAAGCAAAAAGTTTATTGTGTCATTAGGAATTGCTTGCCTTTCCATTGCTACCCAATCCGGTTTGGGGCCCTTAGAATATACTACCGAAATCTGTGCAAGTTGTGCTGCCTGATAGTATGACCAAAGGCAGGGTAAGCCCAGACCTCCTTGTTTTCTTGTACGAAGAAGTGTTTCCCTACGGCATCTATATCCCCTCTTACCCCAAACAAAAGAGATAATGTGAGATTGAATTCTTTGAAGCTGTGCCCTACACAGAGGGATTGGGAGTGATCTAAATAGGTATAGTATCCGTGTTAAAACATTAATTTTGATGGCATTTATGTTTCCTATCCATGATAGGCCTGAAGACGACCACAAATGTAAATCCGCCGCAATGTTTTTGAATAAGGGGGGGTAGTTTGCCCGGAACAGTTTTTCAATTGAGTTTGTTAATTGTATGCCTAAGTAAGGGAGAGATAGGGGAGCCCAAACAAAAGTAAAATGAGTCTTCATTTGTTCCATTATTGGTGGTGGGATTGAGATATTGAGAGCCATCAATTTTGCGGTGTTTACCATAAGGCCCGAGATCTTACCGAACTCCCTAAGAAGCTCGAGGACATTAGGTGTTGAGATCAGGGGGTTAGTAACAAAAAGCAGGAGATCGTCCGCGAAGAGAGCGCATCTGTGTTCCTGAAGACCGCAACGTACCCCCTTAATATCTGGGTGTGTTCTGATTGCAATCGCTAGGGTTTCTATTGCTATCGCAAAGATTATAGGAGATAGCGGACAACCATGTCTGGTGTCCTGTGTGATGGTGAGAGAGTCAGAATATTGCCCTAGTAGGTGAACCTGTGCGTTAAGATTGGTATATAAGGCTGATAAGGAGGATATCAAGTGAGGACATAAGCCCCATCTGCGTAAGATTTCAAATAGATATGGCCAAGAAACCTTGTCAAATGCTTTATGAAGATCTATGGAAAGTAAGAATCCCTCCTGATGGGGTCCGCCGTCCCAGTGAGAATTTAGCAAAGAGATAACATCGATGGCTCTCCATATCTGATCTGGGCCCTGTCTCCCCGGTATAAATCCCACTTGATCTTTATGAATATATTGAGAGATGAATTTAGATAGTCTGGTTGCTAGGATTTTTGTCATTAGTTTGATGTCATTATTTATCAGAGAGATCGGGCGATAATTTGCAATGTCGCTGTGGTCTTTACCCGGCTTAGGGAGAACGGATATAAATGCTGCGTTTAGATCTCTGCTAAGTGAATTACCCTTCCTAGTGTTGTTGAAGAAGCGAGTTAAATAAGGGGCAACCGTGGGGCCAAATTTTTTGTAGAAGATAGTCGAGAAACCATCTGGGCCTAGAGCAGATCCCGATTTCATGGTTTCGATTGCTTCAAGGATTTCGGCAACATTAAATGGGCTTTCTAGAGTATTCCTATGTTCCTGGGAGAGTTGTGGGAGGGGAAGGTCTTTCAAGAATTCGTCTAATTTATGTTGTTGGTTAGGATTTGTATTCCCCTTATAGAGGGATTCATAGAAAGTTTGAAATTCTTTCATTATTTTATCTGGGTTTTGGGTGAGGTCTCCTGCCCCAGTGCGTATTTTCGGAAAGTGTTTTGGGCGATGTTTGGGAGAGAGAGTACGGGCCAGTCTAGAGCCTATTCTATCTTTTTGCATGTAAAACTTTGCCTCCGACCATCTGAGATATTTTTCAGCACTGGTCGTTAGCGCTAGGTCCGTTTTAGCTGCGTCTAGTTGGGCTAGGGTTTCCGAAGTTTGTGAGCGCTTGTTTAGTAGACTAGCTTGGTGGAAACTACAAGTTAAAGCTTGGATTCTGGCTCCGTGTTCTCTTTTTAATTTGGAGGCAAGCTGAATTAAGTGCCCCCTCATGACCGTTTTAAAAGCGGCCCAGAGGGTGGTGGGTGAAATTGAGTACGAATCATTCAACTTGAAAAACTCCTCCATTAGCTTAGTGAGGTGGTCGCAGTGGACCGGATTATTAAGGAGAGTTTTGTTCAGCCTCCACCTAAAGGGTCCTGGTGGGGTATGAGAGAATTTGAGTTTTAAAGTCACGATAGCATGATCTGAAAATGGAGAGGCTGTTATAGTCGAGGAAACTGTATTGCTGGTTGTTTTGGCTTGAATGAATATGTGATCAATTCTGGAATAAGTTCTATGCGGTATGGAGTAGTGAGTGTAGTCTTTGGAATGCGGGTTCAGTTCCCGCCATATGTCTATCAGGCCCAGGGAATTTAATTTTTGTGCTATATGAAGGCTATGTCTGGAGGGTCTTCTTTGTCTGGGTCTTAGGATGTTGGATTTGTCCAGGGACTGGTCTAAGGGTGTATTTGTATCCCCTCCCATGATGACAGTGCCTTTCAGATGAGGCGTTAGATGGGTCATCATTAGAGATGAGCGAACTTCTAGAAGTCCGGGTTCTGTTGGTTTGGCCGAACTTCGGGACAAGGTCCGGGTTCGGGTGCGGACAGAACCCGAACTTTGTCCCGGACCCCGAACCCCATTGAAATCAATGGGGACACTGACTTTTAGGCACAAAAATGGCTGTAAAATAGTCCTGGAAGGTCCTAGAGGTCTGCAAAAGGAAGGAAATGGGGCTAAGGGTGGGACAAGTGACCTACAAAGAAATGGGGACAGGGAAATAACTTTAAATATTTTTTAAAAATAAAAACATAAAAAAAGCAAAAATGGAGATCATCTTCAAAATGGGTCTGAAAGGTATTAATTAACGGTAGAGGCCATAGAACTGTTCTAAAATCATCTTCAAACTGTGTCAAAAAAGTATAAATAAGCCAGGAGAACCCATATCACTGTTCTGCAAAATGTGTGTGTCACTTTAAATGAAACCGGGAATAAGTGAACATCTGTTCTGCAAACTTATTTAAAGTCTGTGTGTCACTTTAAATGAAACCGGGAATAAGTGCACATCTGTTCTGCAAACTTATTTAAAGTCTGTGTGTCACTTTTAATGAAACTGTGAATAAGTGCACATCTGTTCTGCAAACAGAACATCTGTTCTGCACACAGAACATCTGTTCTTCACACATCTGTTTAGTCTGTGTCACTTTTATTATAGCCGCTAATAAGTCAACATCTGTTCTTCGCACAGAACATCTGTTCTGCACCAGAACATCTGTTCTTCACACAGAACATTTGTTCTGCACACATCTGGAAATAGTTTAGAACACTTTACCTAATACCGGGAGGAACCATACACCTGCTCTTCATAGATCTGGAAATAGTTTAGAACACTTTACCTAAAACCGGGGAGGAACCATACACCTGTTCTTCACACATCTGGAAATAGTTTAGAACACTTTACCTAAAACCGGGAAGGAACCATACACCTGTTCTTCAAACATCTGGAATCTGTGTGTGAAACTACAGCATAGAGAAGAACAGGCATATGGATCCGCTCTTTACACACAGTTTGCAGATGTTTGAAGAACAGTGATATCATATCAGTGATATAATATCACTGTTCTTCAAACATCTGCAAACTGTGTGTGAAGAGCGAAACCATATGCCTGTTCTTCTCTATGCTGTAGTTTCACACACAGATTACAGATGTTTGAAGGACAGGTGTATGGTTCCTCCCCGGTTTTAGGTAAAGTGTTCTAAACTATTTCCAGATGTGTGAAGAACAGGTGTATGGTTCCTTCCAGTATTAGGTAAAGTGTTCTAAACTATTTCCAGATGTGTGCTGAACAGATGTTCTGTGTGAAGAACAGATGTTCTGGTGCAGAACAGATGTTCTGTGTGAAGAACAGATGTTATGTGTGCAGAACAGATGTTCTGTTTGCAGAACATATGTGCACTTATTCACGGTTTCATTAAAAGTGACACACAGACTTTAAATAAGTTTGCAGAACAGATGTGCACTTATTTCCGGTTTCATTTAAAGTGACACACAGACTTTAAATAAGTTTGCAGAACAGATGTTCACTTATTCCCGGTTTCATTTAAAGTAACACACACATTTTGCAGAACAGTGATATGGGTTCTCCCGGCTTATTTATCCTTTTTTGACACAGTTTGAAGATGATTTTAGAACAGTTCTATGGCCTCTACTGTTAATTAATACTTTTCAGACCCAGTTTGAAGATGATCCCCATTCACCTCCATTTTTGCTTTTTTATGTTTTTATTTTTTAAAAAATATTTAAAGTTATTTCC
>BLSH010232268.1:216495-263152 GCA_018402905.1 Glandirana rugosa
CGTTTATTGATTGGGTTGCGCAAAAGTTATAGCGTCTACAAACTATGGACATTGATTTATGGCGTTTTTATTATTTTATTTTTTTTTTACTGGTAATGGCGGCGATCTGCATGATTTTTATCGGTAATGCGATATCGGGGCGGACATGTCGGAGGTTTTTGACACTTTTTTGGGACCAATGACATTTATACAGCGATCAGAAATTTAAATGTCCACTGATTACTGTGTAAATGTCATTGGCAGTGAAGGGGTTAACCAGCAGGGGGCAGTGAAGGGGTTAACTATGTTCCCTGGGTGTGTTCTAACTGTGGGGGGGCGGGGTTGACAGGGGCATGACAGATCTAACTGATCCCAGTGACAGGGATCAGTAGATCTGGCATGCCCCCCTCACAGAACGGGGAACCGCTGTGTTTACTTCGGCGGTTCCCCGTTCCTCCTGTCTGTAAGGAGATCGCGGGTCTCCGGCGGACATCGGGTCCGCCCGACCCACGGGCACACTCCCGCAGTGTGCGGCGGCACGTGTACGCGCCGCTCGCGCCCGCGGGAGCGCGCCCAGCACGAGCCGAATGGGAGGACGTCTATTGACGTCCTCCCGGCATTTTAGAGCCGCGCTGTAGCCGTCATTCGGCTATAGCGCGGATGCGAGGAAGTTAATACTTTTCAGACCCAGTTTGAAGATGGTCCACATCCACCTCCATTTTTGCTTTTTTTAGGTTTTTATTTTTTTAAAAATATTTAAAGTTATTTCCCTGTCCCCATTTCTTTGTAGGGCACTTTTCCCACCCTTACCCCAATTCTCCTTCCTTTTGCAGACCTCTAGGACCTTCCTGGACTTTTTACAGCAATTTTCAGAACTTTTGTTAAAATTACCAGAACCCCAGACCCGAACCTGGACTTTTTTTGAAAAGTTCGGGTCCGGGTCCCGGACACCCCAAAGTTCGGTACGGCCCCAAACTTTACAGTCCGGGTTCGCCCAACTCTAGCTGTAAGTGTTTTCAACCCTTTCTGGAGGTGGACCGGCCTACCACCAGGAAGAGTATGACAAACCGTATAGGCCTTTCGGCTTTCAAAAAAAACTGCGTCTGAGAAGAAACAGGAGTAACCCTCAGAGGCATGAGAAGGCACATGGGCCTCACCGACGTCGCCCAGCCCTTTGAGGACTAAAAGTTCTAAAGACAGTCCTTTATTGACCTTCTGCTGTTTGTCGGAGTCCTACTAGGAAATGTTCAGGGCTGAATGAAGAATCGCGGCATCGAGGCGCCCCCATGTCCAAGGAGGACAGTTGGCGCTGGATGATGTTATGGACCAGAAAGAACAGGAACGATAACTAAACAAAAACTGTTCCTGAACATTATCTTGTGTGAAAGATTTGGTCAAACCTTTTAATATAAAATAAAATTCCAACTTGAGAGATATCAGTCCCGCTAGGGAAGTCCATTTCTGAGAATGGGATAAGGCACCTGCCAAGAGCAAGGAGAACAATCAAAAATCATGGGTGAGTTTCAGGGGGGTAGAGCTTCCTTGGATCTCTTCGACTGTTGCTTCTGCCATGCCGGCGTGAGTGGGCTTTGAGGAGAGGGTCTTTTTGTTGAGGGATGTCCTTTTCCAGTAGATACAGAGGGGGGTTCCTGTGAGATTAATCCTAGGTGAAGTAAGAGCTTCTCACCTTCTGGGATCGTAGAAAATCCGTAAGCTTTATTTTTGAAGGAAAAGTTAAGTCTGAGGGGGAAGGACCAGCGGTATGTAATGTCATTTTGAGCCAGGATTTGAGAAAGGGGTTTCAGGGCTCTCCTTTTTTGGATTGTATAGGGTGAAATGTCTGAGAACAGCTGGATTTTGTGTCCCAGAAGTTGAAGGTTTTCCTTTTTTCATAACCTCTTCTTTTACCGAGTAGTAATGAGGCTTAACTATGATGTCTCGTGGGAGACCGTCACTTCTGGGAGGTTGTAGAGCTCTGTGAGCTCTATCCATCTCTAGGCGATGGGCTTGAATGTCAGTATCAGGTCTTTGATCAGGGTTGTTACTGCAGAGCTAGTGTCTTTAACTGATTCTGGGAGACCTCTGATGCGGAAATTCAGTCGCCTCGAACGGTTTTCAAGGTCATCGATTTTGGATATAGCTGCCTCCAGGTGTTCTTGGAGTTCCTGAATTCTGTCAGAGTTTTGGTTAATCCTGGCTATGGCTTGCTCAGACTTATTTTCTATAGCTTCCAACCTGCTGCCTATAAGCTGCAGGTCAGCCTGAATTGCTGCTGTGATTTGTGCTGCATTTTGGACGAGGCCTTTAGTCAGCATATCAGAAAAAGCAGTCATTAGGGTAGGGAGATCCATAGGTAGGGGGAGGCCGGTTGTAACCTCTGTAAGTGAATGTCCGGAGTGGATAGGACATCCCTTAGGGGTGAATAGTTGTGCTGTCCCATAGATCTCCTTAAGAGAGATTCTGTATCTGCTGGCGAGATCTCTCGCTGCTGTATTAGCAATCCCCTACCTTCTGGAGAAGTGTCTCCGGTGTGCGGCTTGTTCCCTGTGCTCTCCTCGATCGTGTTCATCTCCTTTCCCCTCTCCCTCAGCGGGCCGCATGGAGAGGCGGACACCGCCGCCATCTTGGAGGGGTCAGGCTGAGGCACGGCCTCACCAAGAATACGGGTGAGGTCCCTCCTTGCCGATCCTGATGACATCTGTGTGTGGCTGGGGTTTGGCTCTGTCTCCCGGTCTCGTCTGATGTCGTCTGCGGGGCTCCGATCCGTTGTTATCGGGCTGAACGAGCAGCTGTGGAGCGGAGCTTCAGGGCTAAGTGGCCATCTTAGCCGAGTCTGCGCATGCGCCTATGGAAGTGATTTTCATACACTTAAGAGATAGCTGTGAAACTGCAGCTTCTTTGCTCTTCTCCATTGAACATTTGATCACAGTTGTTCTTTGACTGTATTTAAGTTAGTTCTCTGGGACTCATAAGTTCACAATTTAGTTTAGTGCTCTATATGAAAAGAATCTTCAACTCTCCAATTTGAGTTTAAGCTTATGTTCCTTAAAAGTTCTCAATACTCATACATGTTCTGGGTTCTTCTTTTTTTCTTTTTTTGAGGATAAAGTTTAGCGACCCGGCTGGGGTAGGTCCCCATGCGCCTCCACTTACTCCAGGGACTTCCTAGGAACTCCTTGGGATAAGTTGTCTGCCCTTGATGAGTCAGATAATGGCTCACTTCATTTGTTCTATTTGTGTTGTGTTCCCTCATAGGAGGGCAGGGATGGTGGGACAGAGAGGGGCCCGATCCCCCTCTGGCACCGCCCCCTACAGCTATATATAGGTGTAAATGTATCAGTTGTGTTTCTCTCTTCTTTTCCTCCTTTTTCCTCTTCTCTTCCTCCTTGAAAAAGCACCTAGCCATTTTCCAGATGTTTGCAGAACAGTGATATGATATCACTGTTCTGCAAACATCTGCAAACTGTGTTTGAAACTATAGCAGAGCGAAACCATATCCCTGTTCTTCTCTATGCTGTAGTTTTACACACACTTTCCAGATGTTTGCAGAACAGTGATATGGGTTTGACCCGTTTTTTTTTAAAGTGTTACACAGACTTTCCAGATGTTTGCAGAACAGTAGTTCGGTTATTCCCGGTTTCATTTAAAGTGACACACAGACTTTCCAGATGTTTGCAGAACAGTAGTTCAGTTATTCCTGGTTTCATTTAAAGTGACACACACACAGTTTCCAGATGTTTGCAGAACAGTAGTTCAGTTATTCCCGGTTTCATTTAAAGTGACACACAGACTTTCCAGATGTTTGCAGAACAGTAGTTCAGTTATTCCCGGTTTCATTTAAAGTGACACACACATTTTCCAGATGTTTGCAGAACAGTGATATGGGTTCTCCTGGCTTATTTATACTTTTTTGACACAGTTTGAAGATGATTTTAGAACAGTTATATGGCTTCTACTGTTAATTAATACTTTTCAGACCCAGTTTGAAGATGGTCCACATCCACCTCCATTTTTGCTTTTTTTAGGTTTTTTTTTTTAAAAAATATTTAAAGTTATTTCCCTGTCCCCATTTCTTTGTAGGGCACTTGTCCCACCCTTACCCCCATTTCCCTTCCTTTTGCAGACCTCTAGTACCTTCCTGGACTTTTTTACAGCAATTTTCAGAACTTTTGTTAAAATTACCAGAACCCCGAACCTGGACTTTTTTTGAAAAGTCCGGGTTCGGGTCCGGGTCCCGGACACCCCAAAGTTCGGTATGGACCCGAACTTTACAGTCCGGGTTCGCTCAACTCTAGCTGTAAGTGTTTATGACCCTTTCTGGAGGTGGACCGGCCTACCACCAGGAAGAGTACGACAAACCGTATAGGCCTTTCGGCTTTAAAAAAAAACTGCGTCTGGGAAGAAACAGGAGTAACCCTCAGAGGCATGAGAAGGCACATGGGCATCACCGACGTCGCCCAGCCCTTTGAGGACTAAAAGTTCTAAAAACAGTCCTTTATTGACCTTCTGCTGTTTGTCGGAGTCCTACTAGGAAATGTTCAGGGCTGAATGAAGAATCGCGGCATCGAGGCGCCCCCATGTTCAAGGAGGACAGTTGGCGCTGGATGATGTTATGGACCAGAAAGAACAGGAACGATAACTAAACAAAAACTGTTCCTGAACATTATCTTGTGTGAAAGATTTGGTCAAACCTTTTAATAAAAAATAAAATTCCAACTTGAGAGATATCAGTCCCGCTAGGGAAGTCCATTTCTGAGAATGGGATAAGGCACCTGCCAAGAGCAAGGAGAACAATCAAAAATCATGGGTGAGTTTCAGGGGGGTAGAGCTTCCTTGGATCTCTTCGACTGTTGCTTCTGCCATGCCGGCGTGAGTGGGCTTTGAGGAGAGGGTCTTTTTGTTGAGGGATGTCCTTTTCCAGTAGATACAGAGGGGGGTTCCTGTGAGATTAATCCTAGGTGAAGTAAGAGCTTCTCACCTTCTGGGATCGTAGAAAATCCGTAAGCTTTATTTTTGAAGGAAAAGTTAAGTCTGAGGGGGAAGGACCAGCGGTATGTAATGTCATTTTGAGCCAGGATTTGAGAAAGGGGTTTCAGGGCTCTCCTTTTTTGGATTGTATAGGGGGAAATGTCTGAGAACAGCTGGATTTTGTGTCCCAGAAGTTGAAGGTTTTCCTTTTTTCATAACCTCTTCTTTTACCGAGTAGTAATGAGGCTTATCTATGATGTCTCGTGGGAGACCGTCACTTCTGGGAGGTTGTAGAGCTCTGTGAGCTCTATCCATCTCTAGGCGATGGGCTTGAATGTCAGTATCAGGTCTTTGATCAGGGTTGTTACTGCAGAGCTAGTGTCTTTAACTGATTCTGGGAGACCTCTGATGCGGAAATTCAGTCGCCTCGAACGGTTTTCAAGGTCGTCGATTTTGGATATAGCTGCCTCCAGGTGTTCTTGGAGTTCATGAATTCTGTCAGAGTTTTGGTTAATCCTGGCTATGGCTTGCTCAGACTTATTTTCTATAGCTTCCAACCTGCTGCCTATAAGCTGCAGGTCAGCCTGAATTGCTGCTGTGATTTGTGCTGCATTTTGGGTGAGGCCTTTAGTCAGCATGTCAGAAAAAGCAGTCATTAGGGTAGGTAGATCCATAGGTAGGGGGAGGCCGGTTGTAACCTCTGTAAGTGAATGTCCGGAGTGGATAGGACATCACTTAGGGGTGAATAGTTGTGCTGTCCCATAGATCTCCTTAAGAGAGATTCTGTACCTGCTGGCGAGATCTCTCCCTGCTGTATTAGCGATCCCCTACCTTCTGGAGAAGTGTCTCCGGTGTGCGGCTTGTTCCCTGTGCTCTCCTCGATCGTGTTCATCTCCTTTCCCCTCTCCCTCAGCGGGCTGCATGGAGAGGCGGACACCGCCGCCATCTTGGAGGGGTCAGGCTGAGGCGCGGCCTCACCAAGAATACGGGTGAGGTCCCTCCTTGCCGATCCTGATGACATCTGTGTGTGGCTGGGGTTTGGCTCTGTCTCCCGGTCTCCTCTGCGGGGCTCCGATCGGTTGTTATCGGGCTTAACGAGCAGCGGTGGAGCGGAGCTTCAGGGCTAAGCGGCCATCTTAGCCGAGTCTGCGCATGCGCCTATGGAAGTGATTTTCATACACTCAAGAGATAGCTGTGAAACTGCAGCTTCTTTGCTCTTCTCCATTGAACATTTGATCACAGTTGTTCTTTGACTGATATGATATCACTGTTCTGCAAACATCTGCAAACTGTGTTTGAAACTATAGTAGAGCGAAACCATATCCCTGTTCTTCTCTATGCTGTAGTTTCACACACACTTTCCAGATGTTTGCAGAACAGTGATATGGGTTCGCCCCGGTTTTTTTTAAAGTGTTACACAGAGTTTCCAGATGTTTGCAGAACAGTAGTTCAGTTATTCCTGGTTTCATTTAAAGTGACACACAGACTTTCCAGATGTTTGCAGAACAGTAGTTCAGTTATTCCTGGTTTCATTTAAAGTGACACACACAGTTTCCAGATGTTTGCAGAACAGTAGTTCAGTTATTCCCGGTTTCCTTTAAAGTGACACACAGACTTTCCAGATGTTTGCAGAACAGTAGTTCAGTTAGTCCCGGTTTCATTTAAAGTGACACACAGACTTTCCAGATGTTTGCAGAACAGTAGTTCAGTTATTCCAGGTTTCATTTAAAGTGACACAAGGACTTTCCAGATGTTTGCAGCACAGTAGTTCAGTTAGTCCCGGTTTTATTTAAAGTGACACACACAGTTTCCAGATGTTTGCAGAACAGTGATATGGGTTCTCCCGGCTTATTTATACTTTTTTGACACAGTTTGAAGATGATTTTAGAACAGTTATATGGCTTCTACCGTTAATTAATACTTTTCAGACCCAGTTTGAAGATGGTCCACATCCACCTCCATTTTTGATTTTTTTATGTTTTTATTTTTTTTTAAATACTTTTAGTTATTTCCCTGTCCCCATTTCTTTGTAGGGCACTTGTCCCATCCTTACCCCCATTTCTTTCCTTTTGCAGACCTATAGGACTTTCCAGGGCTTTCTTACAGCCATTTTTGTGCCTAAAAGTTCGGGTCCCCATTGATTTCAATGGGGTTCGGGTCCGGGACAAAGTTCGGGTTCTGTCCAGACCCGAACCCGGACTTTGTCCCGAAGTTCGGCCGAACCAGCAGAACCCGGACTTATAGAAGTTCGCTCAACTCTATTCATAAGCTCCAAGGCTAAGGCATCCCACAGACGTCTCAAAATAACTACCCACAATGCTCATGGTCTGAACTCTCCTGTAAAAAGGAGGAACTTGTTCTCTCAATACAAAACACTCAATTTAGACGTTGTTATGATTCAAGAGACCCATTTCCCGTTACGCTACAGCCCCAAATTCCTCCATTCACACTTTCCCGCTTTCTTCTTGGCTAATGTGGATTACAAAACAAAAGGGGTAGCGATTCTGATTTCCAAAACATGCGGCTTCTCCCTCCTCAGGGAAATTAAAGACCCAGAGGGGAGGTATATCCTAATCAATGGAACCATAGATGGGATCCTATATACACTCGTCTCCTACTATGCCCCCAATAAAAGTCAAATTACCTTTTTTAAAGCACTGTTTGACACTATCCAGCCTCACTTAGAGGGCACAGTCATTCTGGGAGGTGACTCTAATACTGCTTTTGATCAAGGACTTGACAAATCTAGACCTATTGGTGACCAATTGACACGCCCGACCAGAGCGAGCCTGAAACTGGCCAAATTGCTACATACATTTAATATGTCAGATGTAAGAGACATTACACTCACTATTCTTACCCTCATAATTCTTATGCTCGAATAGACCACCTGCTAGTAAAGACACACTTAACACCTCTAGTAATGAACTCACGAATAATTGACACTCCATTGTCCGATCACTCCATAGTCCTCATGCAATTCTGTTCCGACCCTCTCTTCGCGAAACAGTGACAGTGGAGATTTTTTAAACAAATCACTGCTAGCTGATCCCGTAAGACTGACTGAAATCAATAATTCTCTTAAGGAATATTTCCTCCTCAATAACAAAGAAAGGACATCTGCGGAAATTCTCTGGGCCGCCCATAAAGTTTTCATTGTCCGATCACTCCATAGTCCTCATGCAATTCTGTTCCGACCCTCTCTTCGCGAAACAGTGACAGTGGAGATTTTTTAAACAAATCACTGCTAGCTGATCCCGTAAGACTGACTGAAATCAATAATTCTCTTAAGGAATATTTCCTCCTCAATAACAAAGAAAGGACATCTGCGGAAATTCTCTGGGCCGCCCATAAAGTTTTCATTGTCCGATCACTCCATAGTCCTCATGCAATTCTGTTCCGACCCTCTCTTCGCGAAACAGTGACAGTGGAGATTTTTTAAACAAATCACTGCTAGCTGATCCCGTAAGACTGACTGAAATCAATAATTCTCTTAAGGAATATTTCCTCCTCAATAACAAAGAAAGGACATCTGCGGAAATTCTCTGGGCCGCCCATAAAGTTTTCATTAGAGGAACACTCATACAGATAGCTTCTCAAATAAAGAAAGAGAGATCGCCTGATCTGGTCAGACTGGAAAAATCATTTGCGTCTCTGCAGGCGTTGCATAAGACTAACCCCTCTAAAACTCTCACTGCACAACTGGATAAAGCTAGATTAGAACTTAATATGGCCTTAACAGCCAAAGCAGAGAAATCTATCCGTTGGAGTGGCCAGAAATTCTACACTCAGAATGATAAACCAGGAACGATGTTAGCAGCTAAACTCTCACCCCGATATTGTTATCATCACCTACCCAAAATTAGAGTCCCAGGTCAAGGTCTCACTACCAACCCTACGAAAATCCTCGAAACTTTCCATAAGTTTTATTCTGATCTTTATGGCATTCCCAAATGGAGAAGCTCAGATTCCCTTTCAGCCTCTCTTGAGGACATCCCCCTTCCCTCCTTGACATCTGAACACAAACAATTATTAGAGGCTCACTTTACGGAGGAGGAGGTATTGGGGGTTATCAAGGATTTAAGAAAGGAGTCTGCTCCAGGCCCTGATGGATTATCTATCCCTTATTATAAGGCATTCGCTGAGACACTGACCCCTCATTTGACAACATTTTTTAACTCCAAAACTCAGGGCACTCCCTTAGACCCACAGCTTAATTCTGCCTTCATATCGGTGATACCGAAACCTGATAAGAACCCTGAGGAGGTTGGTAACTATAGACCCATATCATTGATAAACAATGACATCAAAATTTTAACGAAGATCCTGGCAAATAGGCTAGCCACTTTCATTAACTCTTACATACAAAAAGATCAGGTGGGCTTTATCCCGGGAAGGCAGGGCCCGGACCTGATCTCCATCCTACAATCCAATTGGGAGGGCAGTTCTAAACAGCGAGGTATAGTCTTATCTTTAGACCTTCAAAAGGCCTTCGACTCAGTTTCTTGGAAGTACATACTCACGATTTTAGAGAAATGGGGATTCAGCCAGCGCTTCATGGGGGTCATCAGGGCCCTCTACTCCTACCCTACGGCCCGTATAAGGCTCCAGGGATACCTTTTGAATCCGATAACTATAGCCAAAGGGACAAGACAGGGGTGCCCCCTCTCACTGCTTATCTTTGCGATGGCTATTGAAACCCTAGCGATCGCTATACGCCAAAACCCAGATATCAAAGGGGTCTCCTGTGGCTGTCAGTACCATAAATGTGGTCTGTTCGCAGATGATATCCTCTTATTCATCACATCCCCCCATTCCTCACTCCCCAACTTAGGTCGTCTACTAGACTCTTTTGCTGATCACTCAGGGCTAACCGTGAAGTACTCCAAATCCCATGCAATGAATGTTTCCCTCTCCCAGGATACAGTAGCCTCCCTGCAACACTCCTTTCCTTTTAAATGGAGTATGTCATCTATTAAATACTTAGGCATTAATCTGACGGCCAAGATTGAGGACTTATATGCTTGTAATTTTCCTTCCATTTACCGGAAACTTGAGGACGACCTAAAATCCTGGCCGAAGAGTAATCTCTCCTGGTTAGGTAGAATCAATGCGATCAAAATTACTCTTCTCCCGAGGATTCTATACCTGTTTCGAGCCCTTCCAATCCCTATTAGGAAAAGTCATTTAAGGTCTTTCCAGAGCAAAATCCTCAGATTTGTCTGGGGCAGTATATCGCCACAGGAAAAGGGGAGGTGTTACGTACCTGGTGGTTGAGTCTGACTTATGCAGTGGGTAACCTCCCTTACGACCCTGACTCGGGAACCCCTGGTAGAGTAGACAGGTGGCTCAGGAGTGCAGGATGGGTCACTGGTGATGGTAGAAGTCCGTTGGGGCACTCGTGCACTAGACGAATGGTCGTACAGGCTGGGTCGTGAAACAGGCTGGCGGTGCGGTACAAGAGGATCAGGCAGGCGGATAGTCGGGTTCAGGCAGGGTCATCAACAGGTGGGCAGGCAAGGTACAGGAGGGCTAGGCAAGAGAGTGGTCGTAGGCAGTCCAGGGGTCGGTGCAGGCAGAAATCAGCAGTCAGGCAATCCGGGTCACAGGAACAGAGAAACAGATACAGGTTGCTCAGGAACATGCACACTACATGCTGTAGAACAGACAGAACTTGCTGCAGGGCGTGCAGGATTGAATTAGAGCCGTTTGGCGCCTGCAACAAAGTCCATTTTGCAGGATTTCCTCTAACAGGAGGGTTGGGCTTACCTCTTCTTCTCAAATACTACCAAGCAGCAAGATTGGCGCAACTTTCCCGAGTATACTCGAGGTTTGAGAAACCGGACTGGATCCAAATCGAGAGGCAGGCTGTACCGAATTACACTATAGACTTCCTCCTTTGGACTCATCTGAAAAAAAGACTCCCTATATTATCTCCTACCCTTTCCCACTCATTTGTCCTCTGGGACTCACTGTGTCACCACCCCGAATTAGTTTCAACCCTGACTCCTTTAGCGCACATATTTCATAACCCAGATTTCCCTCCCGGGCTGGACATCAAAGCGTTCAAGTGGTGGTTGGACAAGGGGCTGTACCGTATAGGGCAATTTTTTACTCCCTCAGGCCCCATGTCTCTGGGCTACTGCATAAGCAAACTTGATCTTCCAGCCTCAGAAAAGTTCAGATTTCGACAAATTTCTCACTTTCTACGGCATATATGGAAAGAGAGGCTTCTTCCCCCAAAAATCTCGGCTTATGAAACTTGGTGCGGCCAAGCCATCGAGCAGAGGGGAGGCATCTCAGTAGTTTACGCAGCTCTCACCTGTCCATCGGCAAAGGCTCCCTACATGAGGCTCTGGGAGGAGGATTTTCAGTTCTCATGGGACATGGAAACATGGCACAGAGCTCTCTCCGACTCATCCAAAGGCATTTTAAATACTGTCCTCATGGAGGCGAGCATCAAGGTTATCACTGGGTGGTACCTCACTCCTTCTAAATTGGCCCACATCTATCCCTCAGCTAACCCACAGTGTTTTAGAGGCTGTGCCCTTTTGGGTTCCATGCCACATATTTGGTGGGAATGCCCAAGGATAACACTTTTCTGGAGAAGAATCTTTAACCTCATAGAAAAGTTGACCAAAACCCAGGTCCCCAGGTCCCCTGAGATCCACATTCCAAACCTATCTAAGTCCAACAGGAAATTGGTACAATTTATTTTAATCGGGGCCAAGCTCTCCGTAGCGAAAGCTTGGAAAAAATCAAAGGTGTCTTTTGCAGCAACAGTTCGAAAAATCTCCTGGATTATGTCCCAGAAGAAATTATCCAGTATTCTCTCGGACACCTCCAAGAGGTTCGAGAAGATCTGGGAACCCTGGTCTGCTTACATAGGTGTTTCCTTCATACCAGTACCGACTTGTCCCTAGATGGGGCGGACCTGAACTGAGTCAAGGTGCTTCTCTCCCCTCTCCTTTTTCTTCTATTCTTTCTTTCTCTTCTCTCTCAGTACCTCCGTCTATTTCTGTCCTATGGTAATATTGGTTCCTAGTTTAAATGATTGCCGTAAGAGTGAAACGGACTTGCTTCAGAGCCATCACTTCTTACCCTATTAAAGGTATTATTCCTAAAGCAGAAGGTAGGCTTCTAGCCCAAACTCTTCTAGTGAAGCGAAACCCCCTCTCTGCGCACAGCTTGTTCCCAGTATGGGTTGCCTGGAAGTTGGGGGGTTTTAGTCCTCCACTAATGCTCAATATGTTTTTGCTCTTTGTAAATTATCCTGCTTTAGAACATCTTTATAGTGACATGTTTAGCCTTCATGAGCCTCGTCTCTTATAAGGTAATCTTGCTTGTACAATGATCCTTCGTGTGAAACGTTTTCTTTACTCTGATGTACTGTAATTCTCCTTGTCACGTTTGAATTTGAAATAAAAATCTTTTGAAAGTAAAATACATTTCTAGTTTAATATTTCACATTTTGACTCAGGATGTGGTGCCATATAATAGGCCACATATAATCATTTTAAGCATCACAAGAAACATGCACACGCTACTGTCATGTTGGATGTTGGATGAAGATCATGACAGGTCCTAGTGCTGATTCTGTTCATATGAAAATAGACATCCCACTCTGAGGAAGATACATAAAAGTATACCAAAAGTATTGGGACACCTGTCTTTACACACACATGAACTTTAATGGCATCTCAGTCTTGGTCCTTAGGGTTCAATATTGAGTTGGCTCACCCTTTACAGCTATAACAGCTTCAACTCTTCTGGGAAGGCTATCCACAAGGTTTAAGAGTGTCTATGGGAATGTTTGACCATTCTTCCAGAAGCGCATTTGTGAGGTCAGGCACTGATGTGGACAAGAAGGCCTGGCTCGCAGTCTCCATTCTAATTCATCCCAAAGGTATTCTTTCAGGTTGAAGTCAGGGCTCTGTGCAGGCCAGTCAAGTTCTTTCATCCCAAACTTGCTCATCCATGTCTTTATGGATGTTGTTTGTGCACTGGTGCGCAGTTATGTTGGAACAGGAAGGGGCCATCCCCAAATTGTGCCCATAAAATTGTCCAAAATATCTTGGTATCCTGACGCCATAAGAGTTCCCTTCACTGGAACTAAGGTGCCAAGGCCAAACCCTGAAAAACAACCCCACACCATAATCCCCCCTTCACCAAATGATTTGGACCAGTGCACAAAGCAAGATCCATAAAGACATGGATGAGTGAGTTTGGGGTGGAGGAACTTGACTGGTCCATATTTCAACCCAATAGAACATCGTTGGGATGAATTAGAGAGCCATGCCTTCTCGTCTACATCAGTGCCTGTCTGCATTTCTTGTTCCTTGCTCCTTGCTCCATTACCTTACATCCTATTGGGGGGGCTCAATCACCCATACAGTTACACTCATCCACCTGTCACTTACATTCAACAGAAATCGAGCCTCCAATGATTAGCACTGACCACCTTCTGTGCTAGGACTGTCATGTTTGCCCTTGGCCTTTTCCATGTCGCTCTTACCTCAGCTACCAGGCTGACGGGAACATCTGTCCGTACTCCATGACTTCACACACTAACGTGAGTACGTCCAGTGCAGATAACTGCTTTTTACCACCATTTACCTTTTACCGTTCGGTCCTTTACCCCCATTTTTCTGACCAGTAATTATGTTATATGTTTTTACAGAATGGTGCTATTTATGCCCCTGAAGAGTTGGGTACTTCCAGCGAAACACTTCGAGCTTAGGCAGTTGCACCCCATTTTATTGATGGTTTTATCTACTCTTTATTTTTGGATACAATTATTGACCAAGTTGCTACCTTATTGACTTCTCATCATGAAGTTTTTTTTTTCAAATAGTGTTTATTGGATTTTAATAGGAAATTACAAAACATAGCCTTTGGGTATACCCTGGCTCAACATCGTATAGTATAAACATGAACTGATCATAGAAGTCAAAGGTTCAGTATGTTTTTACTGTATGAAGGAGATATAAGAGGTTAGGTGAGTTTATCAGAGCTTATTTAACCTGCGTTATTTAGGAATAGGAAAGAGTGAGGAGCACCGTAGAGCTTGTTGATTGTATATGTTTATGGAATGTTGTAGTGGGTTTTATACCATTGGTTCCATGGTTGCCATGCCTTGTGAAAGTTCTTCCTGTTGGGTTTGTCAAAAGACATAATGTATTTGTGAGTGTGGTGCGTTTGGATTAGTGTGATAATGTCTGTAAGGGAGGGTGCGGATGTCTTTTTCCAATTTTTGATTATGAGTAGTCTGGTGGCTATAAGGATATGTGTGACAATTGTTCTGTAGTTTGAGGGGACCAATTCTATGTTTAGATTTAGAGTAGCTAGTTGGGGGGATAAATGAGTGGAGTTGTGTGTGATGGTAGAGATTAGGTTGGATATTTCTGCCCACGTATTGGTTAACTTTGGGCATGACCAAAGTATAAGTGGTAGTGACCACATTCTCTCCAGCAATTTGATGTGGTGTTGGGGTACATCTGGTTTAGTTTTTGCGGTGTGAGATACCATCTTAGGGTTATTTTTTTAGTAACTTCCCACAATGATGTGCAGTGGGTGGAATTGTAGATAGATCTGAGGGCTGTGGTCCACTGATTTTCAGTTGGAGCTATATTCCAGTCTTTCTCCCATTCTTTAAGGGGTTTGGATTTCAAAAGGCATCTTTTTTCTTGGAGGGTGTTGAATAATAGGGATATCTCTTTGTAATTGTTATTTTTATTGAAGAAGAAGTTCCACAGTTCTGTGGGTAAATTACCTTCTAGGTTGGGGTAGGCCGCTAGACATTGTTGTGTTCTGATTATTGTAAAATGGTCTTTGTTGGTAACATCTGTTTCGGTTTGGATCTGCTGAAATGGTTTATGTTGTAGTAGAAGTCTTAGTTCTCTAGTAGTGTGTGCTTGTTTGACTATCCCATCTGGTATGTTTAAATCTGGGGAAAGGAGCTTGAGGGTTCCTATAGGTATCGGGATGGGTTTGGTTGGTAGAGAAGTCCAATTGGTATGGTGTAGGACGTTCCATGCCTTTATGGATGCTTGTATTGGTGGACGAGGTGTTTGAGAAGTGTTTTTTTTAGCTGCTGTACTCAGCAGCCAGTCTTTGAGGTTGGGGCCAGGGGTTGCCTTGTTTTCGATATCTCCCCATAGTGTGTTGGGTGTTGGTTGCATCCATTCTTGCATTTGGGCTAG
Organism: Glandirana rugosa; assembly: GCA_018402905.1. Taxonomy (NCBI): domain Eukaryota; kingdom Metazoa; phylum Chordata; class Amphibia; order Anura; family Ranidae; genus Glandirana; species Glandirana rugosa. The sequence continues at coordinate 231,645 of BLSH010232268.1, forward strand.
AGTGGCTGCAAGGTAGTAATCTCTAATGTCTATGTATCCTGTACCCCCTGCTAGGTGATGTTTTATTAATTTTGTATGACTGCTGCAGGGTTTTTTTCCTTGCCATACAAATTGATGGACTATAGACTGTAGGGATCTAAGGAATGATCTTGTAGGTGGGAGAGGGAGTTTGCGGAAAAGATATAACAATTTTGGTAGGGTCATCATTTTGAAAGCAGCCAGACGTCCAGACCTGGAAAATTCATGTTTGGAAAGATTTGTTGTCTCTTGAGAGAGCAAGTTTTTGATTGGTAAGTAGTTGTGTTTGAAGAGTAGCCTTGTGGATTTTGTTAGGGTAATTCCTAGGTATGTGATTCCTGTATCTGCCCAGGAGTAAGGGGGGTATATATTACGTATGAGGTTGCTCGTCACTCCGTCCATTCCTAGGTCTAGTATAGAAGATTTGGTATCATTCATTTTATAGTATGAAACATTACTAAAGTTCTGTAGTGTATTTTGTACCGAAGCCAGGGAAGTGACTGGATTAGTGATCATCAAAATTACATCATCTGCGAAAAGATTTAATTTGTGTTCAATTTTGCCAATGTGGAGACCTGTAATTTGAGTATTCGTTCTAATGTGTTCAGCCAGGGGTTCTATAACCATGTTGAAAATGAGTGGGGACAGTGGATACCCCTGTCTGGTTCCGTTGGTTATGTTGAACGGTTTAGATAACATTTCAAATGTGTATACCTGGGCTGATGGGGAGGTATACAGGGCCAAGATAGCTGAGAATATGTTGCCGTGTAATGCAAATTTAGTGAGGGTTGCTTTCAAGTATTCCCAATGGACTCTGTCGAACGCCTTCTCTGCGTCCAAGGAGAGGAGCAGAGAAGGCGTTCTCGAGACCTCTGTGTGGTGGATGATGTCTATTAATCTCCGGGTTGCATCGGAAGATTGTCTTCCTTTTATGAATCCCGACTGATCGTGGTGTATGATGTGTGGCATCAGCTTCATTAATCTGTTAGCTATGATTTTGGCGTAGATTTTTGTATCAATATTAAGCAGGGATATTGGTCTGTAATTTTGTGGGAGGGTTTGGTCTTTCCCCGGCTTCGGTAGGGTGATAACAATGACTTTCAACATTTCAGGAGGTAGAGAGGAGGAGGAGGCAGCATCGTTGCACACTCGGGTTAAATAGGGAGCCAATGAAATGTTAAATTGTTTGTAATATTCTCCTGTTAGGCCATCTGGGCCTGGTGATTTGTTGGATGGGAGGGATGCTATAGTGTTGGCTACTTCTTGAGGAGTGAAGGGGGTGTTTAAGGATTCCAGTTGATCTGGAGAAAGTTTGGGGAGTTTGATGTTTTGAAGGAAGGCTTCAATCTCTATTTTAGTTGGTTGTATGGTTGATGTGTCATCTTTTAGATTGTATAGTGAACTGTAGTAGTGACTAAATGCATCAGCAATCTTCTGGGAATCAAGAGTTTTTTCATTAGTGGCAGGGTGGTATATACATGAAATTCTTATTTTGTTGTGGTGACCTTTTATTTTGTAGGCCATCCCTTTTCCTGCCTTGTTGCCTGTTGTATAGTGTTTTGCTCTCAAAATTTTCTGGGACTTCTCAAACGAGTTTAATAGTAGTGTTCTCAGTTCTAATCTGAGCTGTGTTAGTTGGTTTTTTAGGGATTCGTTGGGGTTAGTTTGGTTTAACGTTTCTATATCTTTAATGTTGGCTGTGAGCTTGTCTAGATGTTGTGATCTCCTCCTCTCTTTGGCATTTAATTGAATCAGTACTCCTCTTATGAACGCCTTGTGGGCATTCCAAAGGGTCTTGTTGTCATCGACCGACCCTGCGTTTAGTTTAAAAAATTCGTCCAGTTTTTCTTGGATGATGGGTGAGTAGACGGGGGACATAGTAATGGAAGGGTTCGCCCTCCAGAGTTTTGTTGGTGAGTTTGTTGGGGTAGCTGCGTTGGAAAGGGTAATTGGAGCATGATCCGACCAGGTTATTGTTTGAATGGCAGAGTTTGTTATGTTAATTAGAGACCATTTGTCTACCAGAAAGTAGTCTATGCGTGAGTACGAATTGTGTGGATTGGAAAAAAATGTATAGTCTCGTTCTGTGCGTGTTGGCATCTCCAAGCGTCATACAGGTTGTTATTTCTTATGTAGTTACTCATTGGTGAGTGGTGTCTCGTTGATTTGGAAGATGAATCCAGTTGACTGTCCGGGACAATGTTAAAGTCTCCACAAAAGATAAGGTGACCATTTTTAATGGAGTTTATTTTTTTCATAATCTTATTCAGGAATTTGATTTGTCTTGAGTTAGGGGCATAGATATTGGCGATGGTAAATCTCGTATTGTTTATGGAGCAGTCAATTATCAGATATCTACCCTCTTAGTCTGATAGGGAATTATGGATTTGGAGCGAGATGGAGTCTTTAAACATGGTGATTACTCCATTTTTCATGTGTGGGCCTGAGGCTTGGAGTATATGGGGGAAGTTTTTGTTGAGTATTTTTGGTTCATGGCCGCTTTTGAAGTGGGATTCCTGTATGCAAACGACATCGCTATTGTTTTCTTTGATTGTGCGCCAGAGGGAGTTTCTTTTGGCTGGGTGATTCAGCCCTTTGGTGTTCAGTGAAAGAAAATTGACCATGGTGTTTGGAATTGGGTAATAAAGTGATGGGCTTGAGTTTTACTCAAAGTTTGGAGGTTTGTTCGTTGACCGTTGTTCAGGTTTTGTGGAACCGTCGGGTTTGCTGTGCCTCTTAGTTGATCGTCCGGGCTGTATTGGTGGGAAGTTAGCTTGGTGCTGAAATCAGAGGTTAGGGTTAATGCACTTAAACAGGTTAAATTGCTATTTGTTTAGAAAACTAGATCAGTAGGTTGAGTGATTGTTGTTTATACTTATATTATAACGTATAGGTAAGAATGTATATTCTTGAACAAGAGGAAGAACAAAGAAAATAAACAAAAAAAATCAGCTGCGATACTAACAACAAAGCAGCTGTTCAAAAAGGGAAAGAGTTTGTGGTTGTGTGACAGTGACATTCTGCACACCAATTCGGAACGATTATATTTGTAGGTTAGTGTTCAATGTCTTGTTTTATTGTTGGGTGGGGAATTTGTGGCCTTTGGGCCTTGTGTAGGCGAGGAGTTGATTCTCGGGTTGCGGTTGGGGCCACTAGAGTGGTCCGGTAGTATTCCCCAGGATCGAAGAAGTTGGAGACCTTGATCTAGGGTAGTTATATGGTGTTTTACTCCATTTTTGGTGACCATGATCTTGGTGGGGAATCCCCATTGGTATGGGATTTTGTTGAGCACTTTGGTGATCGTGTTGAGTTCTTTCCTCAGGTGGCGGGTGTATTGAGAAAGGTCTGCATACAATTGAATGTTGGCGTAGGGGGGCTGGTAGTTGTCCTAGTTGTCTTGTTTTTTGTAGTAGGTGTTCTTTCGTGTGGTAGAAGTGTACCCTCATCAGTACATCACGTGGAACTTCATCTGGGAGGTGGGAGGGTTTGGGTAGGCGATGTATGCGGTCTATGACCGTGTCCATAGGGGTTGACTCTGGCAATACGGTTGTGATTAGCATAGGTGTTGAGGTCTTTAGGCAGGATGTTTTCAGGGACGCCTCGTAGCTTAACATTGTTCCTACGGGACCTGTCTTCTAGATCCGCTATTTTGGCCTTCAGCCATTGTTGTTCATCACGTGTGTTTTCTATTGCGTCTACCAGGTCATTCACTGTTTCTGTCATCGCCCCTATTTGGTGTTCAGTGTGTTGTACTCTTCTTGAGATGGCGTGGATTCCCACTTTAAATTTGTTGAAGAGAGTTAGAATGTCATTGTGCATGGCTGATTGTAATGAGATTAACATGTCTTTCATAGTGGTGTCTAGCACTGGTAGTCCCGATGTGGGGAATTCTGTGATCGGGGAGGGGAGGTTATTTTGGTTGTGGTCAGTTTCCAGTTCTGCTCCTCTGGGTCTAGACGTTGTCTGGATTTTGCTGGGCTGTTGCTCGCTGAGGATGTTGGCGAGGAGAGAGGGTCCAGGGATGAGACCTGAGGGTGTTGTGGGTCCCCCGCTTCAGCGTCTGGAAGGTCGGTGTATGAGCCTGATCCAGAATCTGGGTTGTGTTGGTCAGTTGTGAGAGCTGTTTTGGGGGTTGTGAGAAGAAAGCGAGTTTCTTAGGGGGTTTATAGTCTTTTCTTTTCCTTGAGGTCATGTTTGTTTTAGGTTGTTTTTAGGAGGTTTGCCCCAATGTCTCTTGGATATGTAGATCTGAGGATATTATAGATGTTGGTTTAATGTGATTAGGCGCTGAGTAGAAGAACTCTCTGAATAGGTGAGCAGTTCTGGGCTCAGGTGTTCATTATTCTGCGCATTGGTCGCCCCTGTAACATGTAATCTGGATGATGCGGTGGAAAGAGCTTGGGGACTCTGTATAGCTGGTGAGATCTTTTATGTCGTATTTAAAGCCGTATGGTGGAGGCCTTACGCGCAACTAGAGTGTTCTGTGTTTTTTCTATGGCCGGGTATACCAAGATGGCGGATCCCCTGTTATACTGTAGGCCGCGTATATGCCTCGGGCTCGCTTAGTGGATGGTGCCGTTCGGAGCTTCCGCTTAGGTGAGTGCCCGGTTTTGGGTAGTATTGATCCCCGGGTTAAGTGTGGTGTATCCCGTATGGGTGGGCAGCGGGTTGGAGTAGTCGTAGCTGAACTAGGAATAGGCCGCGGGCCTCCGGTTCCGGTACCTCATGTGCGGGATCTAATGTGTGGCGGATCTGCACCGCTCAAAAAGTCACTGGTAACGATGGCGGGTGACCAGGGAGCAGAGGGATGGTGAGGCAGACTCTTACCGACCCTCAAATTAGATGGATGGAAGAGGATTTCTTGAGCTCGGCTCAGAGCACCGATGGAAGACGTCCGCTCTCCGTCGCGTCAGGCCACGCCCCCATGAAGTTTTGTTTTTTTGATTACAGCACAATACAAGCCAGATCATGTGGTATATGGCTACGGTTGCAGCATGCTCATACCGAGTCCATATTGTTTGTGATTTATCATGTATCCATGAATGTACATCCAGTGAGTCACAACCACAGGATGACTATGCATTGGACCTCTATATATGTGACATATGTTTTGTGATCTGACATTTTCATGCTTTTAAAGTATGTGTATGTACCTACAATGGTTTACTCCGATACTTACGGTGACAGATACAATAAAAAAATTGGATTACAAATTATTTTATATCCAGCCACTATTATGCTTCATTTAAAGTCCCAACCCTCCTTTTTATAGTCCAGGAAGAAGGTATAGTACACTGTTGGTTGAAAGTGTAGCTAAAACACGCATGTCAGAAGTTCTCATCATCCTCAGGTGCTACTGCCATCTCATGCTTCTCCCGGGGTCCGGATGGTTGAGGAGGAGCAAGCGCTGGGACGCTGGGGGGCCTCCAGAAGTATACAGGAGTTCACAGCAGGCAGCCTGCTGTGAACTCCTGTGAAGCCAGCCTTCTGTGAACTCCTGTACATTTCTGGAGGCCCCCAGCATCCCACCAATTGCTCCTCCACAACCATCCGGATCCCGGGAGAAGCATGAGATGGCGGTAGCACCGAGGATGATGAGAACTTCTGACATGCCTGTTTTAAATTACACTTCTGGGAGGTAAATCTTATTTTGTGCAATAAAAATGTATTGCTAATACTGCACTTAAGTGCGCCTCCCTCCCCCCTTTTTTTCTCCCTTTTGTTTACAGAGTCCTTTGACACACTCTGGGGATGGCTGCTACCTAAACCACCAGTGTACTATACCTTCTTTCTGGACTATAAAAACTACACTTCCTGTAAGTGCATCTTCTTTTGTGCAATAAAAAATATTGCTAATACTGCACTTAGGTGCGTCTCCCTCCACATTTTCTTTCCCAAAAGAGTTGAAGCTGTTATAGCTGCAAAGGGTAGCCCAACTCATTATTAAACCCTATGGACTAAGAATAGGATGCCATTAAAGTTTATGTGCTTGGTAATATAGTGTATCTGGCAGTATACAGCCCTATTGATATCATATACTCTCTCAGTGTATGTGCATTTGTTTAGACTGCTGAAAAATCACTCTCCAGTAGAAAGCCAGCTATCAACTGAAAGCATGTAAGCAGGATGTATAGCAGCCAGGAGTCTGTTTACAAATCCCTGCTGCCACCCACATAAGCACATAAATCTTACATTAGTGACAGCACTAGGGTTAATAACATGTGTACTGTTTGCATACCCCCATTTTGCAGTTTAACAGTCAAAAAATAAGAGTAAATATGAAGTATATTTCTCTTGCACAACATACTGGAATGAGCCATGTGACTTACAGAATTAAAAAATGACTCCCTACTGGTCATGGTATATAACATGGATAGGATATATCATCAGCACAACAACAAGCTTGCTTTAAAATGAAAATCTTTTAAGTCCTGGCCACACGGGGATCTTTCATAAGGTATGTGATCATGCAATATTGCCTGATGAAGGGTTCCTCGGTGGTCCTGAAATATTGCTTATATAGAGTACATGCTCATACAATGAAAGAAGCTTTTCATTTGGATAAAAGCTCATAGGTGTGAAAAAGACATATCGTATCCAAAAGCTAAGAACAGGTGCTACAGTGCATATGCAGTCAATCAAGACAGGGAACCTTATCATCCTATAAAGATGAAAGACTTAGAATAAGAGATGAGTGAACCAAGAAATGTTTAATTTGCTGGACATTCACTGAACAATTGAAAAATATTTTAAACTTTTTTGATTTTAAACAAAGCATTCAAATTCTGCTGAAGTGTATGGAAGCCAGATCTTGTCCTTTTTATTCTTGCCTTTTTCAAAGCCAAATATAAAAAAATCTCCCTGCTCTAATCTTACTGACCCTATATAAATATGCCTGGATGGCTGGGTAAAATTATCCCTCTGGATAATAAGCCAAAATTATGAAAAAATACCCAGTGCTATGCCCCTCAAAACACATTTAACCTTATATGCATCAAATTCAAATACCAATGACTAGTGAAACACTGTGAAAAATAAATTTTGTGGGGAAAAAATAGCAAATAAAGAAAAAATAATACAGCACATATAATTGTGACACAAGTTATATTGTAATTGAATGTTATTAAAAATGACCTTTCCTTTTCAATCTGCAGCCACTGTAATTTTCTGAAAATGCAGTGAAATATGGCTAGCTGGAGTTGTTTTGTACATTGAATGTGTACTGACCATTCCACAGAAACATAATTTCCTGCTTGTGTGATTGGCTCACTGATTTTCACAGAAGTCTGCCTAAGATATAAGCCAGATTTCAGGCATCCCCTGCAACAAAAATGTAATTTTTGGAGAGATACTTTCAGGAGAAACTCATCTAAAGGGATGCAGGCCCAGTAGATTTCCTCATTAATGCTCTCCAGCTGCACACCTGACTGATATTATGAAAAAACTCCCATTAGACCCACTCAGTACAGATGCACAGAGGAACACAGAGGGATTTCTTCAGAATAACCAAAGGTAAGAATCTGCAACAAAGTTTGTAATAATCCTTGCAATGTACATAGATCACCCAGAGGGGAATGTTTTTTTCTCAACAAAGGTGGAGTTAGGCTTTAAATGAAAAGTATGTGTTCACCATATCATAGCGGCAACAAACTTAATGTTGCCTTATAACATGTTAATAAACTGTAAAACACGTGACTATATTTAGTTTTTTTAAATTACAGTCCCTTTAAGCCCACATTTTACACCATGTGAACCAGCAACATTGCTTAAAATTTCAATTTGTCTGTAGCGTTTTCATCACTTCTGTGCCATAATGCTGAAAAACCAACATACTTGTTAGATTTCCATGACTACTTACTGCTAAGTAGATATAGAGGCGGCCACAAAACAGGAAACTCCACGATTGCTCCTCCAGTAGACACTGCTTATAGGTCATCCCTCTGCAGATATCCATATTGCTTTATAGCAGGTCTGTATGTATTCATATAATTACCCATTTGTCCCTCATATATTACAAAGAAGATAAAACTCTTTAGTGTAACACTGTAAACAGGCTTTGGTTACAATAAAAATCAGAACACTCATATTAAAAAGTGCTATCTACACTGGAATAACAAAGCTCTAGCCACTGTCATTAGAATCATCCAGTCAACTTGACTGTTTCTGGGTTCTCAGGTGGTGTCTGACACCACTGCTGAGAGGTGGTTACGTGAAATCACCAGACATTTCTGAGCATGACAATTTCTTGGTCCCTTGCAATGCACAGTGATTTCTCCTGCTGACACAGTGCTGACATAGTGCTCAGTAAGAGGAGCCAATGAACATATCATTGGACATGGAAATCATCACTCACTGAAGATTCTTTGGGCAGCAATTTCTTATCATTACAGCTGCATTTAGCAGTGCAGGCAGGGGGAGAGGCGAGTATTTACTATTTAATTTATAGGGTACACTATTTTACCAGTTGTATTCTTATTATTCAGGGTTACTGTATGCACTAGAAAAAAGAATCAACCCAGGCAACCATTCTTACTACAACCATGAACTGCAGAGTTTAGTCTATTAGCACTATAAATTAATTTCAGTTCATTATAAACAAAGGAAAGCAAAAAAAAAAAAAATATGGCAAAATGTAATATACAGTAGCTCACAAAAGTGAGTACACCCCTCACATTTTTGTAAATATTTTATTATATCTTTTCATGTGACAACACTGAAGAAATGACACTTTGCTACAATGTAAAGTAGTGAGTGTACAGCTTGTATAACAGTGTAAATTTGCTGTCCCCTCAAAATAAATCAAAACACAGCCATCCATTTCTAAACCACTGGCAACAAAAGTGAGTACATCCATAATTGAAAATGTCCAAATTGGGCCCAATTAGCCATTTTCCCTTTCCTGGTGTCATGTGACTCATTAGTGTTACAAGTCTCAGGTGTAAATAGGGAGCAGGTGTGTTAAATTTGGTGTTATCGCTCTCACTCTCTCATACTGGTCACGGGCAGTACATGGCACCGCATGGCAAAGAACTCTCTGAGGATCTGAAAAAAATAATTCTTACTCTACATAAAAATGGTCTAGGCTATAAGAAGATTGCCAAGACCCTGAAACTGAGCTGCAGCATGGTGGCTAAGACCATATAACAGTTTAACAGGACAGGTTCCACTCAGAACAGGCCTCGCCATGGATCGACCACAGAAGTTGAGTGCATGTGCTCAGCATCATATCCAGAGATTGTCTTTGGGAAATAGACGTATGAGTGCTGCCAGCATTACTGCAGAGGATGAAGGGGTGGGAGTCAGCCTGTCAGTGCTCAGACTATAAGCTGCACACTGCATCAAATTGATCTGCATGGCTGTGGTCCCAAAGGAAGCCTCTTCTAAAGATGATGCACAAGAAAGCCCGCAAACAGTTTGCTGAAGACAAGCAGACTAAGGACATGGATTCTCTTCCACAAGCAGTGGTTTCAGAAGGAAGCATGGATAATTTAAAAAAAACTATTATATAGGCACCTAAACAACCACAATATACAGGGATATACATTGTAATATTGACATAAAAGCACACACACAGGTTGGACTTGATGGACTTGTGTATTTTTTTAACCTCACCAACTATGTAACTATGTTTACTGGAACCATGTCCTGTGGTCTGATGAGACCAAGATAAACTTATTTGGTTTAGATGGTGTCAAGCGTGTGTGGCGGCAACCAGGTGAGGAGTACAAATATAAGTGTGTCTTGCCTACAGTCAAGCATGGTGGTGGGAGTGTCATGGTCTGGGACTGCATGAGTGCTGCCAGCACTGAGGAGCTACATTTCATTGAGGGAACCATGAATGCCAACATGTACTGTGACATACTGAATCCCCCCCTTCGGAGACTGGGCCTCAGGGCAGTATTCCAACATGATAACTACCCCAAACACACCTCCAAGACGACCACTGTCTTGCTAAAGAAGCTGAGGGTAAAAGTGATGGACTGGCCAAGCATGTCTCCAGACCTAAACCTTATTAAGCATCTGTGGGGCATCCTCAAATGGAAGGTGGAGGAGCACAAGGTCTCTAACATCCACCATCTCTGTGATGTTGTCATGGAGGAGTGGAAGAGGACTCCAGTGGCAAATTGTCAAGCTCTGGTGAATTCCATGCCCAAGAGGTTTAAGGCAGTGCTGGAAAATAATGGTGGCCACACAAAATATTGACACTTTGGGCCCAACTTAGGGGTGTACTCTGCCAGCAGTTTAGACATTAATGGCTGTGTGTTGAATTATTTTGAGGGAACAGCACATTTACACTGTTATACAAGCTGTACACTCACTACTTTACATTGTAGCAAAGTGTCATTTCTGCAGTGTTGTCACATGAAAAGATATAATAAAATATCTACAAAAATGTGAGGGGTGTACTCACTTTTGTGAGATACTATATATATATATATATTTATATATATATATATATATATATATGTATATATTTTTTTTTATGTATATCTATGTTAAAATGTATATAAACCCAGGTGTGCATGCGCGGGTCTCCTAATATGGCTGCTTGAGCCGGGAGCTCCGCGCCACCATCCGCCATCCGAGCCCGCCCTGACACCACAGCCCAGTGGTTTGCACCAAGAACGGGGAGCCCAGTTCCTTAGGCAAGGCTGCATCCCCCCTGCATGTCAGCACCAGCAGCAAAGAAGGACCTGAGCCTGCTTTTCGCTGCGGCTTCATCTCGGGGGTGTACCAAGATGGCCGCCACTCCAGGCCGCAGCTACAGGAGGCATGGAAGGCCTACGTTCGGAGAGCCCTGGCTGCCCAATACGACCGGATTCCGGGCAAGTGATATTGCCTGCTTTGCTGACTTACACCCCAGGGGCACAGGGAGGCATCTTACAGCATGCCACCCCATCCCCCTCCTCCACAGAATCACTACTAGGCCGCATCCAGGGGGAACTTTCCTCTCCTCCACTGGGGCCTAACAGTCCAGCTCTAGCATCACCCAGGCCTTGCATTTCTCCACAAGTGGAAGAGCTCTACCATAAATTCTCTTCTCTTCTAGAAAGGGGACTAGCAAATATGGTTGCCACTATAACAGGAGAGATCAAATTGGATTTTCAAATGCTGGGGGTCAGGATTGAAGCAATCGAGAACAAGCTAGACTCAACTGCAGCAATATCTAACCAGAATTCAGATCTTGTCGGCTCCTTACAGGATCAATTAGATACGGCCCTCTCGAGAATCAACGACCTAGAAAATAGGTCTAGTCGATATAATTTTAGAGTGAGAGGCCTACCGGAGGAGATCAAGGACATCCCTGACGCTATACAAAATTTGATCACCAACTTACTGCCGGACACCCCTAAACACCGTTTAGAACTGGACAGGGCTCACAGAGCTCTAGGACCCCTCCGGAAAGATGGCACCCCAAGGGACATAATTGTCAAGCCCCATTTTTACGCTATAAAGGAAGGGGTCATGAGACAGTCCAGAACCACTACCAAGATTCTGTGCAAAGGGCACCCTGTTCAAATTTTTGCCGATCTGGCACCATCTACAATACAGAAAAGGAGAGCAATGAAACCCCTTCTGGCAGTGTTAACAGAGAAGGAAATTAAGTATAAGTGTTCCTTTCTATTTGCTGTTAAATTTCCCCTCAAAGGTCGGGAGTATGCCTTCTCTTCTCTACAAGAGGGGGAGAGACTTTTCCTCCATCTGAAACTGGTATCCCAGGAATCCGATATGGACACCTCCAATAACACCAGCTTGTCCAAGAGACAGTCTCCCACCAGCCCCAGGATCCCTCTCTGGATGAAGGCCAAGTCAAACGAGCGAAATAAAATGGCCCCCCTTGACTTGGGACCCAAGCTAGAAATATTTGGCTTCTAATTTGTAGAACTACAGCTCTGGGAAAACGTTCTCTCCCCGGACTTCCTGTTCAGTTTTTGGCCTTTCTACAACTTTTTCCCCTTCTTTTTCTGGGGCTTTCACTGATTTATGTTCCCCTTTTGTCTCTAGTGAAAGCCTTGGACCATTGATCTTTTTAAGGCAGGCCTAAAGGGCCATGGTTCAGTTAACATGTACTTGCTTTTCATGCTGCTTGAATGTTTTGAGCTAAAGGCTCTCCAATACCATAGAGTCAAAGTCAGGGGTGAAGTGCACTAAAGGTTCTCCCATACTTTTAGAGTTTACCTTTTCTATCCTTTTTGGACCTACCTCCTCATAGGGGGTCCCCTCCTGGGGAGGCTTCCCCCCCTAAGGGGAGGTCTCCACAGGTCGGGATCAGAGGGGGTGGCAATTGATCCTCCCCAGGTAGGAGGTAACCAAGGCTTGTGGTCAGTTCTAAGACCTTATATAAGATAGGATTATAAGTTATCATATTTTATTATTATACATGATATTGTTTTTCACAGGGCTCCATGGCGGGGGGTGGTCCCCCTGCGCCTCCGCCTATCTCTCTGACCTTTCGAGGCAGTTCAGAGATGGGCTTTCTGGCGGTACTAGCCAGACTTTTTGGTCTCTACCAAAGGGTGTCCAAGGGGCTCTTTTTTTTCTCCCCCTTGGTCGCAAATCCCTTAGTTGGAGAAAATGGCCCTTTTCAGGGCTACTTAACAGTCGAGTTTGGTTCAAAATGTTTAACACTACCTTTTTGGTATTTCTAGTTTTGCTTTCTCTTCCCCTCCTTATTTCCTTCTTTCTTTCTAGAGTGGATGCTGATCGGTACTCTGTTCTCAAGACGTGCTCTGGTTCCCCGGATAACGGAATCACCCAGGGAAGAGTGAGTGACCTTACTAACATAAGCACCCACTGCACCAAGAATGATGGCTGACCTCCCACAAATCCCTGTTAGGGTCTGCACCCACAATGTTCAGGGACTTAACTCCCCCATAAAACGCAAAAAGATTTGCGACCACTATAAATCCCTGAAATTAGATATCCTAATGCTCCAGGAAACTAATTTTCCAGCCCAATACAACCCTAAGTTTCTCCACCCCTATTTTCTGCGCTTTTTCTTAGCTAATGCTGAATCTAAAACCAAAGGAGTAGCTATTTTATTCTCCAAAAACTGCACCTTCACTTGGCTCTCAGATGTTAGGGACCCAGAGGGCAGGTATATTCTAGTAAAGGGTGTTATTGATGGGCAAATCATTTCACTTATTTCGTACTACTCCCCCAACAAGGGTCAGCTGAAGTTCTTTCAGAAAATGTTAGCGACCCTTTTCCCCTTTTTGGAGGGTACAATAATATTTGGAGGCGACTCTAATGTGGCCTTCGACCAATCTTTAGAAAAAACAAGACCCCTAGGCAACCAACTCTTGCGCCCAACCAGAGTCAGTTTACGAATAGCCAAACTCCTCCATTCATATAACTTAATTGATGTCTGGCGGGATAAGCATCCCTCTAGTAGAGATTTTAATAATTTCTCCAGCCCTCACAATTCATATTCTAGAATTGACCACCTGTTAACTCCCTCCTATACCTTACCTTCCATATTGGATGCCTACATACAAGATACAGCCCTATCGGACCATTCTCTAGTGACGCTGTCTATCCGCATCCAGTCCAGAATGTTTCATAAACCGCACTGGAGACGTAATGGGTCGTTACTGACCAACCCAGTAAATGCCACCAAAATCGATAGAAGTCTCCAAGAATACTTCTCCACTAACATGACAGGGGATACCTCTGTAGAATCAGTTTGGGCGGCCCATAAAGCCTTTATTAGAGGTAAATTTATTCAGATGGCATCCAGGATCAAAAAAGAAAGAGGATTTGCCTTGAAGAAGCTAGAGGAGTCTTTCACGGAAATTAGAGCAGAACACAAGGCGCACCCCTCAAAGTCACTCTTAGATAAACTAGATAGGGTGAAGTTAGAGCTTAATCTTGCTCTCACAACGAAAGCAGAGAAGGCCATTCGCTGGTCTAAACACAAATTCTATACTCAGGGAAATAAAATGGGTTCCTTACTGGCAAGGAAGCTTACCCCCAGTGTAAGGCATCTATCTATGCCCAAAATGAGGGCGGACGGCAACCCCCCTTCCTCCAACCCCAATATAGTTATTGGGGCCTTTCAAAAATTTTATGAGAACCTATACAGCCCCGGGACGGACGAGAATGCAGAAAACAACACTGAGATATAATGGATGAAGTAATCTCCGAGGAGGAGATAATAGGGGTCATCAAGGACCTCAAACAGGGCTCAGCTCCTGGACCCAATGGCCTTTCAGGCCCCTACTACAAAACATTCGCTAAAACACTGGCTCCTCATATGGCAAGATTTTTTAATTCCAAAATCAAAGAGGACCCTGTCGAGACGCACTTAAACACTGCATACATTGCTGTGATCCCTAAACCTGAGAAAAACCCAGAAGACATAGACAATTACCGTCCTATCTCCCTCATAAATAACAACCTGAAAATTCTGACTAAAATAATGGCGAACCGTCTAGCATCATTCATCGGTCTATATATCTACAAAGACCAGGTGGGATTCATACCAGGTCCACAGGGTCCCGACCAAGTTAGAAGGGCAATCAATATAGTTTCCATACTTCAATCCAATTGGACAGGAGGGCCAGTTCAGAAGGGGATGTTGCTCTCCCTGGACCTATGTAAGGCGTTTGACTCCGCTTCATGGACTTATCTGTTTTCCCTTTTGAAGCATTGGGGATTTGGTGAGAGGTTCCTAGTAGTGTTGAGCGAACCCGGACTGTAACGTTCGGGTCCGTACCGAACTTTCGGGTGTCCGGGGCAGTGAATGGGTTAACAAATGTTCCCTGGGTGTGTTCTAACTGTGGAGGGGCGGGGCTGGCCAGGACATAACAGATCTAACTGATCCCAGTGACAGGGATCAGTAGATCTGCTATGTCCCCCTTCACAGAATGGGGAACCGCCGTGTTTACAACGGCGGTTCCCCATTCTGCAGCTCTGTCAGGCGATCGTGGGTCTCGAGCGGACATCGAGTCCGCCCGGCCCACGGGCACGCCCGCGCAGCATGTGGCGGGTGCGCGCGCAGCTGCTGCCGCCAGGGGGCACGCCAGGAGCGTGCACAGGGGACGACGTCCATGGACGTCGTCCGGGCATTTCAGATCCGCGCTGGAGCCGTACTTCGGCTATAGCGCGGATCTGGAGGGGTTAAGTAAGTATCCGTATTGGGGCTATTCTCCACTTAATATTAATTGGTTGAGTCGCGGCGAGTGGCTGGGGGGTTGGGATTCAATGATTTCCCAGAACCCCCTGTTTTGAGTTTAGTGGTACTAGGTTTGCTGTGTTTAAGTGAGTTTGTTGGCTCTGGGGTCTGAAAGCCAAGTCTGCCATCGCTCATAGAACTTCCCTAGAGTCATATGTGCTTTAGAGTAGAGGAACTCCATGAGCAATTGATCATTTAGTATTACAATAGTTTGTTGTAGTGTAGGTGGAGTTACCTCTTTCCATTTTCTGGTTATAGAGAGACCTGCAGCAGCCAGGATGTGGGTAATTATGGGGTGTAGTTTTGGGTGCCACTCACCGAGACCTAGACCAAAGAGAGCTAGTTGTGGGGTCATGTTGGGTAGTTGTCCTGTTATGTTTTTGATTAGTTTGGCTATGTCTTTCCAGAAGTGAATGATATGGGCATTCCCATAGGATATGATGGGTGTGTCCTTCTTGTTTACAGTTCCTCCAGCAGTCTCTGGTGTTAGAGGGATAAATCCGGGCTAGTTTCACAGGGGTATAATGCCACACTAAAAGTGTTTCCCAATGGGAGATGTTCCTTGAGAATTTTGAGGGGGCTAGTATGGCTTTCTGCCATTCAGAGATGGGAAATGACTGTTTCAGAACGTTCTCCCAGTGCAATATGGGTGCTGGTTTATCTTTGTTTTTTTGGAGCAACAGAATGTTGTATATAGCTGATATGCTCCTTTTCTTGTTGCTGGTGGAGTTGAGGAGGGAGATAATTTCTGATGTGGTGGTGTCCTCTGAGGAGTTGATGAGTGCTAGGGAGTGTCTGATTCTTAGGTATGCGTAGAAATCTTTGTTCGGGATGTTGTAGGTTTCCTTCAGTTGAGGAAAGGGTATAAGTTTGTGTTGCTGGAATAGGTGACCTACTGATTTGATACCCAGCGTGGTCCATTTCTGTATTGGCGAATCCGGCGTGATTAGAGAAAGAGCAGAGAATGGAAGGTGTCGCAGAGCTTGTGCATGTAGGTTTGAAGTTATCTGTCTCACAGATTTCCATACTGTAATTGTCGCGTTCACCGTAGGTAAGAATGATCGAGGGGCATGGTATCCCAACCAAATTGCTGATAGAAATTGTTGAGGTTTGTCCGTGAGAGTTACTTTTTCGATGTCCATCCATCTCTGTGACTCCAGTGTCCCCCATAGAGCTTTGGTTTGAGCTAGGATGGTTGCTCTGTAGTACGATTTCAGGTCTGGAACACCTGGACCGAAGTGGGATTTCGGTGCTCTGAGGAGGGTTGCTCTGATCCGGGGTTTGCGAGATGCCCAAATAAATCTGTTGACTGTGGCTTGAAGTTTTGATAGATCCTTCTGTAAGATTGTGATAGGCAAAGTTCTGAAAAAATATAGTATATGGGGTATCAAGAACATTTTGGCAAGGGCTATTCTTCCTGCCCAGGAGGCTGGTGCAGAGAGGACATATTAATACGTAGGATCATGTCAATGGGGGTTGTCAATTTGATACCTAGATATTGCAGTGAGGATTCTGGTGCCCAGGAGAACGGGGAGGAATTTGAAATGGAAGCTCTGAGTTGTGGCGAGAGGGCCACTCCTAGCATGGAGGATTTAGAGTGGTTTACCTTATACATGGAGATCTTTCCAAATGTATTGAGTAGTTTGCATAGTGCAGGTAAAGATGTGAGGGGATCAGTGATACAGACAATTATGTTGTCCGCGTATAGACCTTTTTTTTGTTGGTTCCCTCTGATTTCTAGACCTTGTATGGAGGCATTTTCCCTGACTGCTTGTGCGAGCGGTTCAATGGATAGGGCAAAAATCAGGGGGGATAGAGGGCAGCCCTGTCTTGTCCCATTGGTGATGGGGAAAGGCGATGACAGGAGCCCTGATGTCAAGACTGTCGAACGCCTTCTCCGCGTCCAAGGAAATCAGCAGAGAAGGCGCTCGACAGTGCTCGGCCCAGGCAATGATGTCTATGAATCTGTGAGTGGCATCAGATGTTTGCCTACATGGTATAAAGCCCACCTGGTCTGGGTGGACCAGGCTGGCAATATATTTGGAACATCGGGTGGCTAATAATTTAGTATATATTTTGAGATCAGTATTTAGTAGAGATATGGGTCTATAGTTTGCTGGGTTTTGAGGGTCTTTGCCCGTTTTATGTATAGTGGTGATGGTTGCTTCTAATGATTGAAGAAGTTGATAGAAGTTGTTAAGGGTGTCACAAAGGTGAGGGGTTAACTGGTCGGGGAAAGGTTCTGTAATATTCATTACCGAATCCATCAGGGCCCGGTGCTTTGTGTATGGGTAGTTTTTTTATTGTTTGTTTAATCTCATTACAGTATGTGTAAAGGGTGTTGACAAGGCCTCCAGCTGTGTAGGAGAGATAGTGGGGAGTTGTAGAGGGTCCAGAAATTCATTTATTTGTTGCGGTGTAGGTTTGGGCTCTTGTGGGTTTTGTTTTAAATTGTATAGTTTTGAGTAGAAAGCACTAAAGCAATCTGCTATGTCTTTAGGGTTTATTAATTTACGACCCTGGTCATCCACTAGGGATTCAATCCTGTTTTGTGTGGCTCTTCGTTTATATTGCTGCGCCAGGAACTTTTCTGGCCTGTTTCCCTGGGAATACTAGGAGAGACGGAAACGCCTAATGTAAAAGTCGTGGCTTTTTTGAAGGAGAGAACTAAGGTCATTTTTTTTTTTTTTTGATATGATTTTTATTAAATTTTCCCAAGTGAATACAATAACATGACGTCAATCAAAGTAATGAAATGAGAGGAGAAGGGGGGGGTGGGGGGGAGTGGGCGGGGAGGAGGGGGAGGGAATACAGCCAGCGATAACAATAACAGGGTGGGGTAAAGAGGGGGGAGGGGGAGAAGAGGGGGGAATTTGACAGTCACTCTTGGTACAAAGAAAGTTGTTTCATAACATAACAGAACCAAGGGTCCAACATGACCCTGCCAAATCAAAGTAACATACAAAAGGATGTTCCTAGGCTGGGAGGTCTTCTAGGCAGGAGGGTAACCCCCATCTAAGCAGTCCACCAGAATATCTCCTGTAGAGGCCCCATTTCTTAAGGAAGTCTGCATGGTTAGTTGAATGTTGGGCGCAATCTAGGGTTTCTTTGCGCATGAGGTTATATAAGTCGGCTTTGACCAAGTCCATGGTAGGAGGTGTAGAGGAGATCCATTGTTTCAGTATAGCTCGCCTGGTTGCCATAAAGCACGTGCTGAGCCACGCCTTGTGTGTTCTTAGTACGCGGGAGTTTAAGTCCTTAAGGGAGGTGGGTGTGTCCTCCATGTACCCAAAGAGCAGCAAGGCAGGGTCGTCGGTTGGGAGAAAACCTGTGACTTTAGAGGCCAGAGCTTGTGTCCGTTTCCAAAGATCTTTGACATGAGGGCAATCCCAAAGTCTATGTTTTAGGGAGGGTCTATGCAGATCACACCAGGGGCAGCAGAAAGGTTTTGGTGGGATGTGAGAAGTTGTAAAGGGGGCATAGGCTCTGTGCAGGATCTTTAATTGTTGTTCCCTCCAGAATTCGTTGGTGATTTGCTTTCTAGTGCATAAGTAGCCCAACAGGGGGGCATTGCTGCCATTCGAAAAGTTGAAGTCTTTTGACCAAGCCAAACCAGGGTTTGTGCGGGGTGTATCCGGTGCATTTTGGGAGATTGCCCTGTAGATGTCCGACACCTTGTAGTGGCCCTAAGGTCATTTTTTAATTTGTTGAGATCTGTGGATGACAATTTTTAGGGTCTTTTTTATGAATGGATTCTAAGGTTCTGATTTGTGCTAAAAGATCATCTATATTTTTGTTACTCTTTTTTTTCTCCTGGGCACCGATTTTTAGGAAAAAACCTCTTAGCGTGGCTTTGTGGGCATTCCACATAGTGGCGGGACTGGAGACTGATCCTGCGTTGGTATCAAAAAACAAGCGGATTGCAGACTCGACCTGTTCCCGATTCTCCTCGGCGTCTAGCAGGGCGGGGTTTAGTCGCCATGACTTATGATTGGGTGTTTGGGCGTTGAGAAGGAGAGTTATTTTTACAGGGGCGTGATCCGACCAGGTGATACTACCTATGGATGCTTTTGTGATTTTTTTGTAAAAGTACCTTAGAGGTCAGGAACAGGTCGATTCTGGAATAAGATCTCTGCGAGGACAAATAGAAGGAGTAGTCCCTTTCAGCGCCATGGAGACATCTCCAAGGGTCATACAGATCCTCTTGTGAGATGAGGGATGATAGCGCTGTCGACCTTCTCCTTTTTTCATTGGAGGAATCCATGAGAGGGTCAATGATCTCATTAAAGTCCCCACAGAGAATGAGTTGGTCTCTAGGGAAGTGTTGCAGTTTCTGAAGGACCGATCTGTAAAAATGTTTTTGATGTGTATTTGGGGCGTAAATGTTAGCAATGACCACTGGCTGGTTGTTGATACAGGCAGACAGTATAATGTATCTACCAGTTGGGTCTTGATCCAAATGGGTGAGTCTGAAAGCTACTGATGTATTAATCGCTATCATGACTCCTCTTTTCTTTCGATCCGAATGTGCATGAAAACATATTGGAAATTGCTTGTTCGAGCATTTAGGGGGGTTGATTTCAGTAAAGTGCGTTTCCTGGATACACAGGACATCAGCCTTCAAAAGTTTGGCTTCTCGCCAAAGAAGTGATCGCTTGAAGGGGCTATTTAGTCCCTTCGCATTTAGGGAGGCAATTGTGATGGACACTTTTGGTGCTTTGGGAAGGTGGTGAAAAAAAGTCAGCTCCTGGCGCTTATTGGAATCTGCTACTTCTAGTGTCACGTAAAAGTGTATAGAAGGTATAGGGAAGTAGTCCCCGTTTGGTAGGCTCCACAACCGTGCAAGGCCCGCAGCAATCGCAGGATTGTAGTGCTTTGGGGTAGGATAAATAATTTGCTGTTCAGAAAAAAAAAATAACGTCAGGTTAGGTTGTGCAACAAGTTAACAATGGTAAGGTGAACAAAAGAAACTTGAAAGCAAACAAATTGAATAAGTTGCAGTTGAGAACTGTGGTTTAGGTTAGTGTGCTTGGCACACTATATTCCTGAGGGATGTGAGAAGTGTCCAGTCTGACTCTCACGCTCCTATACTGAATTAGACATATCAATGGGATAATTCTCCAGCCAGCAAGCACCCTTCTCATGTAGAAGGGATGTGGGACCCCGTATGCAGTCTATTATGTGTTAGATCTGGAGGCTCAGGGATTATGCATTTTTGGGTGAGGGCCCCTGTTTGGTGTGGGGGGAGGTTCTTGAGTGCTGAAGCCCCAGTTGTTGAGAAGCTTGATACCCTCTTTCGGGGTGAGGACTGAGACTTGTTGGTTGTTTTAGGTTACTAGCAGTTTGGTGGGGTAGCCCCATTTATAGGGGATTTTTGTTCCATCAGGGTCGCTGTGACGTGGGAAAAAGTCTTATGTGCCTGTGAGGTGGCAGGGGAGATATCATTAAACAGCATTATTTTGCTAAAGGGCTCTGGCATAGAGCGTAAGGATCTCGCTGTTTTCATGATGTCGTCCTTTACATGGAAATAGTGTAGTTTCGCAAGGATGTCTCTATGTACCGAAGCGGGGAGATGTTGTGGCTTGCGGATCCTATGAGCTCGGTCTATGAGAAGATCCTTCATGGTGAGGGATGGTATGAGCTTCCTGAAGAGTTGCTGTAGATAGGGGATCATTTCTGGGGTGGCTAAGGATTCTGATACCCCTCTGATTTTTATATTTTGCCTGCGCGACCGGTCCTCTAGGTCGGCAACTTTCAGGCGCAGCATTTGTATTGTGGCTGCTTGGTCATCTTGTATGTCGACCATCCTGTTGTGGGCTTTAGTGGCCTCCTCTAAGTGTTGCTCTATGTATGTTGTTCGGTCTTCTAGTAATGTGACTTCTCCTTGTAGTTGTGTAATGGAGGTTTCAAGCTCCTTATGTAGATCTGCCCGTAGAGCTAGGAGCATAGTTTTAATTGCTTGTTCAGAAGCAGGGCTATCGGATGTGGGGAAAGCTGCCAGAGGGGGGATGGAGGTTTCTCCTGTTGTGGGACTACAGGTCCCAGCGCCATGTTGTTTCTTTGTGGGCGGCTGTTTATTAGGAGAGTGCAGAGGGAACTCTGCTAATCTCTTACCTCTGTCCCCTGAGTTGAGCGATTGATCTTGGTCCAGTGCAGGAGTGTCATCCATCTCAGTGGCAGCGTTTCCCTGTGAAGGACTCGTGTGATCTGCCCGCCCTTCGACTGCTCCGTTCTGCTGAGCGGCGCCAATGCATCTGTGTAGGCCTCATGTAGAAGTCTAGCTTGCGGGAGCCGTTCGCTTGTTTGTCCTTCCTGGGCATATTCCGGATGGGTCCCGGCAGGTTCCCCTCTATAATGGAGGGGGAATAGTTGCTGTGGCAGGGCTGGGAGAGCTGATCGGAGGAGCGGAGAGGCAGAGCTCTGTGATCAAGCGGCCATCTCCTCTTGCGGCCAGCAGGGGTTGTCTTCTTAAGGGCACCATGGCCCATGTTTTGTGGGATTCCCCAAGAATACGGTCAAAAATATTCCATTTTATGCAAAAGGTAACAGGATGCAAACTACCAAGGTCCCCTACTATCGCCCTTTTAAATGAATATATCCCCAATACTACAAAAACTAACAGGAAATTAATTCATTTCATATTACTGGGAGCCAAGATTACAATAGCAAGGGCGGGGAAACAAGAGCGGGTTTCTTTAAGAGCAGCTATTCGAAAAATCTCCTGGTTAATGACACAAGAGAGGTTAGCTAGCATCTTAACAGATAACCTGCACAAATTTGAGCTGATCTGGGAACCATGGGCGACTTTTGTTAGAGTCTCTCTAACTCCTGGCATTCCAGGGCCCCAAGCTCTCTGAGCTAATGATAGAGTGAGCATCTATCTCCCTATACCCACTCTCTCCACGGCTATCCTCCCCTTTTCTTGTCCTTTTCTTATTTCTCTCCTTTTCTGTATCTTCCTCATTGTGCCAACTGCTACCACTTTGTTCCAGAGGGCGGTAGGGAACGCAAGCATTTGGCAGAAGGTTAAAACATCCAATGCGGTTTTTATTACGACTCAGCAGAGACAACTTTAGGATTTGATTGGGGATTATGTCCCTTTGAAGCAGCGCTCTGGGGGGGTCCCCATCTCTCAGCACAGCTAGTTCCCATCGGGGGTGCAGGGAGTCTGGGGGATCTCTATCTGGTTTTCTCCTGTCCAGATGTGCTTAAAAGTGAATTTAATGAGGGTTGCCATACCTATAAGACCTAAACTGGAGGGCACCAATTTAGTTACATGGTTTCTGCTGATGGTTGACTTTGCCAACATCCTTTATTCATGAGCATTTCTATATGGCTTCTGTGACTCTCACGACTTGATGCTCTCTCTGTTAGTCTGTTAGATTTTCTATGCTTTACCACGTGTGTTCTTTCAGGACCTCACTGAAATGTAGTTAATATGTTCCACAGATACCGAGGGTTCTCTAGATGTCTGGGGCTAGTTGGGAAACTCGGGCACAGTTGGTTCAATTCTATGCAAGTATCTCTATTTACAATCTCTAATTTTCTTATTTAACATAATAAGGTTTTTTTATGGTTTCCTGAATATTTATGACCTCCTTCTGACCCCCTAAAGGAACGTCAGGGCTTAATGTTACTGTATTCAATCTCTATTACCTTATCTTATGTTGCTTGTTTTACTAGTTTAACCGGTCCTCAATAGGACACACTGTTATGATTTTCTTGATCCTTACCAAGCCTCTTATATTGTCATAAATGATTGTACTACTTTTTTTTTGTATGCACTATCGGTATAAATTTGTACACTTACTAGGAGAACTGTCGGTATGGAAATGGAAAATTCTTTTGCATAAGTTACTTTGTCATGTATGATAACTTTCAATAAAAATATTGAAATATAAAATGTATATAAACCCTAACAATGCATTTCTCTTATTTGCTCACTTTTGGCCTGTTAACTATAACATTGGAAGGGTTCTGTAGTCCTAGCAAACATCTTGCCCTAGAGCGACACGGAATCACCAGAATAAAATAGAGAAAACTTTAAGAATATATTTCTTGGCATTTATAAATACTAGCATAATATTAGCATACGAGATATTTAAAAAATAAAACAACTCAAAGGGGTTTGAAGTAAAAAAATATTAATGAAAAAGCCATTTAGTATAGAATGAAGCCTGATTAGGCAGATAGTAAATATGGGGAATTATGCTTAAGTTCCACAACCCCCAGATTTGTAACAATTGTCCAGTCTTTGAGGGGTTTACTTCAAAGGTTTTACTTAGAAATAGACTATAGAGAGTGGTTGGACATCATGCATGATCTGACAGTCCTTAGGAATCTTTTGTGGAGGCCATGAACTGTTACTCAGACAGTTGTTCCTGTTTAGCTTGTGTACAATGGTGAGAAAGATGCACTGCAGATACTTCCAGCACTAGACTATTGGAAATGGTGGGGGGGGGAGTATTGACAATAGTGAAACGACTGCTATTTTCCTTCATGAGCATCTACAGTAGTTTACTTCTTAACACTAGATTGTTGGACTGTGGCCTGTTGAAACAGAAAATGCCCCAACATCACTTGGAGTAGACAATTCTTCAGGCTTGGTGGTCAGAGGGAGAAAAAAAATACATAGTGCCTGTGATTAATATGAGGAGTAATAGTGCCTCATTGTTGGTGTCGGGGTGGAGGGGAATAGTGCCCCATTATTGGGGCCGGGGGGGAATAGTGCCCCACTGTTGGTATCAGCTGCCCCACTGTTGGTGTCAGTGGAAGGATTGGTGCCTCATCTTTGGTGTCAGTGGGAGGATTAGTGCCTTGTATCAGTATGAAGAACAAAGAGGAGGTGCCTCTAAGTGTAAACCGTATAAAAAATGTATTTAAAACACATAAGCCAATTGGCTACTCACATGGAATATAAGATAAGGCACATGAAACCGGGAAGATACTCGACCGGTGTAAAGAGGGATATCAAACCCGAGACTCCAGGAAAAGCCGTCCGTGCATACTGGGAGAAACGTCCGTACGTTGTGAAGAGAACATTTGTCTCCTTGCCGGCAACGGGAGATCCAGAACAAGGCTTGGGACGCTAATTCCACCAGTCTCAGGGGGATGATGTAATCAATTCGTGACGCGTTTCAGAGCTGATGAAAGAGCGCGACTGCCCGTACACCGTGGTCCGCACGCTCTGAAACGCTTCGCAAATTGATGACATCATCCTGCTGCGACTGGTGGAATTAGAGTCCCAAGCCTCGTTCTGGAACGCACGGACGGCTGTTCCTAGAGTCTCGGGTTTGATGTCCCTCTTTACCCCAGTCGAGTATCTTCCCGGTTTCATGTGCCTTATCTTAAATTCCATGTGAGTAGCCAATTGGCTTATGTGTTTTTAATAAATGTTTTATACGGTTTACACTTAGAGGCTCCTCCTCTTTGTTCTTTGTCTACAGGTGCGGCTTGGCTTCCTCCCCATTGAGAGCAGCCCTGAGTGTTTAACCGGATTTACCACTTCATATATATTATTACACACAATTTAGTTTTTTGGACATTATGGACTTCCGTTTTGAACTTTACAATGTATGTTAGGATGTGTGTTTCATACACCTGCTAATGCGCCTGATACTTGTGTTTTCTTCTTGTAACAGTATGAGGAACAGTACCCCAAGGGCCAGAGAAAGACCAGCAAAGAGCCCCATCTGGTCGCAGGCTGCAGTCTGTAGACTACTGATATAGACCAATTAAACCTTTATATTATTTGCAGAACAGTAATTTGTATGTTTTCTTGGTATCCTTACTTAAATGTAGTTTGCCAAGGCTTTGTGGAGGCATTTCAATCCTTATCAGTTTAATATGTTACGTTATTCCTAAAAATAGCATATTACATTTAACAGAAGGTGACACTGATGAATTACCCCTGTTGATTTTGTCCATGTAAATCTTTTTTTTAAAAAGTTACCTGCAAAAAAAAAAAATGTAAGTATGCCTAAACATGTTACCATGGAATTGCATTAGTGAAGCAAGACTTAATTTAATGTCAGTCAAGATAAATAACTACAATAATGTCATGATATGGAAAGTTGGACAACAACCTTTTTACTTCCCTGAACAGAGCTGATATAGATCAAATAACTCTAGAGATACTTGGAAAGATTCCAAACGTATGTATGTGCATGATCTGTTTCTACATTTAATTAATTTACTTTAACTTGTGCCTGCTTAACTGTGCAATATGTAATAATGTAATGATATAGACTGGTGTAAATGTCCTGCTGTTCACTGCAACACATTTATAGTCTTTTGTAACAGTACAGGATTGCAAAATTGATTGTTCCTCATTAAGATAACTTTTCATTACAGATATAACTACCATAGCTACCGTAACTACTGGGGTTTTTCTGATTTATCAGGTACTTGCTTGGTTCGTATGTTAGTTACTTAGGCCCCTTTCACACTGGGGAACTTTAAAGGCGCTATTTAGCTAAAAATAGCGCCTGTAAAGCGTCTCCCCATTAAACACACTGGGGCAGCTCGGGGCGTTGCACGCGCGGGAGGAAACTTAAACTCCTGCATGCATAATTTTTGGGTCGGTGGAGGAGCGGTGTATACCGCTCCTCCACCGCCCCTGCCCATTGGAATGAATGGGCAGCGCTCCCGAAGCGGCTGCACACCGCTCCGGGAGTGCCAAGCGCTGTCACTTTTAACCCCTTGTGCCACCCGAAGTGCTGCTATTACAGCGGTAGATCGCCACTAAATTAGCCGCGGTTTACCGCTGACGCTCGGGCGGTCCCAGTGTGAAAGGGGTCTTAGTAGTGATGTCCTTTTTTATTATCTCTAGCAGAGCTGCATATGCCCTTTGCCATAGAATTAGAACTGGTCTTTAGATATTGTGTCATTTGTCTTCTGTATATTTAGAACCTAGATGTACAGTATTTTATATTTTAGGGTTTTTTGGCAACAGCATCTTAGAGAATTTAACCTGTTTGCTGTTTGGCTCTGACTCTGCCCCCTATTATACATTTTTTATGAACAAACTAATTTTGCTGTTTACCACATAGTTACATAGTAGGTAAGGTTAAATAAAGACAATAGTCCCTCCAGTTCAACCTATATTGGTATACGTATGTCAGTGTTGATAATCATTCCCGATATCCCTGTATATTGTGTTCTCTAAGATGCTAAGATGCACATCCAAGAGTCTTTTAAAAATATAAATACTCCCCACTGACACCACCAATTGTGGAAGAGTTCCACCTCCTTATCACACTGACAGTGAAAAACCCCATGAGCAGCTTAAGGTTAAACTGCTTCTCCTCCAGTCCAGTATTCTCTTACATTCCCTGAGACTGGATAGTTTTTTCCTATGCTGGGATCACCAGTGAGGTATTTGTAAATCAATATCATATCCCCTCTCAAGTGTCTCTTCTCCAGTGAGAATACATTTAGAGCTTGTAGTCATTCCTAAGAATTGAGGTCCTCTGATCCCCATATTAATTTTGTTTCCCTTCTTTAGACTCTCTCCATCTCCAGCACATCCCTCCTGAGGACTGGTGACCAGAACTGGAACAGAATACTCCAGATGTGGCCTTATCAGAGTTTTATAAAGCGGCAAGATTATAGTTTTATCTCTGGAGTATATCCCTTTTTTTATGCATGCTAATATTCTGCCGGCTTTGACAAGGGCAGCTTGACATTGCATGCTATTGCTCAGTCTGTCTTCTACTAGGACCCCCGGATCTTTCTCCATCCTTGATTCTCCCAGAGGTTCTCCCCCTAATGAGTAGTTTGCATTTGTGTTTTTAGCCCCCAAGTGCATTACCTTACATTTCCCCACATTAAACCTCATTTGTCATGTAGTTGCCCACTCCATTATTTTGTTCAGGTCTTTCTGTAAAATTCCTATATTCTTATGTGAAGTTTTTGCCCTGCTTATTTTTGTGTCGTCCACAAGAAGTGACATTGAGCTATGTATCCCATACATATAATTTATGAATAAATTAAACATAATTTGTCCCAAGACATAGCCTTGGATTACACCACTTACCACTCCAGACCAGTCTGAGTACATGTTATTTATCACTACCCTTTGGACATGCCCCTGTAACCATTTTTCTATCCAAGAACAAACCTTATGGTCCATGTCAACAGACCTCAGCTTGTAGATTAAGCTTTTAGGGGGAACTGTATCGAATGCTTTTGAAAAATTCAGATCCACCACATCCACAGGCCTCCCCCTATATAGATGCAGCTCACTTCCTTGTAGAATGTTAACAGATTGGTCTGGCAAGAATGACCCTTCATAAACCCATGCTGATTAGTATTAATAATAATACTGTTATCTTCAGCAAACTCTTGGATATAGTCCCTTATTATCCCCTCCAATAATTTACCTACTATTGATGTTAGGCTGTCTGGCCTGTAGTTTCCAGGAGTAAGTCTCTGCCCTTTTTTGAATAGTAGTACCATGTCTCCAATTAGCAGGTACAATCCCTATCATTATACTGTCCACAAAGATTAGGAATATAAAAAAAAACACTAGCGCTAAAGTCCAGGAGGTCTTTGAGATAAAAGCAAAAAGGCAGTTTGTTATAATAGAAGTTCCATAAAAAAATGGACATGGTTTTGCAGAGTTTGAGATAGTCTTTAAAATCTCTATGGATTACCAAGGAAGGGGTTAACTTGGTGTGGTGTGCACTGTGCTATGCTGATCCATCCACCAGTGGGAAAAAACTGACAGCTGCAAGATGCAAAGAAATAGACAGAGCGCATGAGCCCCCAACCCCTAGTCTGTAATATGCATGTGGCTAACAGAGGCTGGAGTTAAAGAAAGACTAGATAAGCTTAACACAAATAAATCACCAGGACCAGAGGGCTTAGACCCCAGATTCCTCAAAGAACTCAGTCAGGTTATATCCAGACCATTATTGCTGATCTTTGTGAGATACAAAGTAAGAGACAGAGAGCACAAGCCCCTGGTGCAACACCATTTAACAGATAGAGATACAAAGTAACAAAGAAATACTAAACACTCACATGGATTTCATGAAATGAAAGTGTCTGTGGTTATGCTGTGATGTAGCTCCAGCACACAGGGCTCCAGACGGGATTCAGAGTGAGCGGTGATGAATAGTCACAATGGAATGGCGTGCAGCCGCCAACAAGCTGAATGTGAGCTCCCCTCACAGCAAAAATCCTCCAGAGATGATTGAACCCAACTGGACTTCACAGACCCCTGATGCACAAGCTAGGACAGCTGGAGAGTGATGCGAATGGTGGCTAAGACAACATGTTTCAGAGGGTGTGGTCTCCTTCCTCAGGTCTCCATTGGAACCATTGGGGCTATTCATCCCTGCTTGCTCTGAATCCTGTCTGGAGCCCTGTGTACCGGAGCTACATCACAGCATAACCTCAGATGCTTCCATTTCATGAACACCATGTGAGTGTTTAGTGTTTCTTTGTTACTTTGTATCTCTATCTATTAAACGGTGCTGCCCCAGGGGCTTGTGCGCTCTGTCTCTTTCTTTGTATGTCACAAAGATTAGGGATAATGGTCTGGCTGAGTTCTTTGAGGAATATGGTTTGTAAGCCATCTGGTCCCGGTGATTTATTTGTGTTAAGCTTATCTAGTCTTTTCTTTTTTTGTTTCAATATGCTTTATTAAATTCACAAATAAATACAAGTGAAATAAGCAAAATATAGAAGTAAAAGAAATAGAAAAAAGACGTCTTATCTTCAATACATCAGATGATTAACATTTCAATTGTCTTATTACTTTGTTTCAAGCGTGTTCGTGGGGCCTCCACACCGGAGTGGAAAAAGAGAACATTTCTGAATTATGGAGGTTTTCCCAACCTGTCACCCCCCCCCCCCCCCCGGGCGCCCCTAATGGGATCATCTGCATCCGGGGAGTCAAGTGCTGCCAGCCACCGCCAGCCGTCATGGTTGGTTCTGGCATATAGTTTCCACTCAAGTGTGGGTCCCAATGTGGCACAAAAACCATTGGTGACCATGTCACATGGTTGCCTAAGAATAACAATCATAATGATTCAAACAAATAACCTCTGTAACCGAGTAATACAGAATACTATTTTTTCTTCAGAGAAAAGGAGTGAGAAAGAGTAGGGAGAAGAGAGGTAAGGTAGGGTATGAAAGGGATAAAAAGAAGGTTATCAGATCATCTGTTCGGCTGATGGGTACATGATCTAGTCTTTTCTTGACTCCAGCCTCTGTTAGCAACATGCATATTACAGACTTGAAAGTTTAACAACCCACCAAAACTATACATTTTCCAAAGGTTGTGGCCTTACACAATTAAAGGATTCTACTGTTTATATAGCACATTCTATTACAGCTGTGCAAACGTTTATCATATTTACATTAATCAGATCATAAAAGACCCAAGTACATTGAGTGCAACCAACAGACACAAATAAATAAATGCCCTGCATCCACAAACCAATAAACCCAAAGTTATTATTATTATATTATTTTATTATTATACAGGATTTATATAGCACCAACAGTTTGTGCAGCGCTTTACAACATGGGGGCAGACAGTACAGTTACATAAACACATCCAGCCTACTTTTGAAGCAATGAACAGAGTTGGCTAGAACCAGCTCCTATGGAAGTCGATTCTACATTTTCACAGCTCTTTTCCATCTGCAGTGGTTAAAGCTCTTTATGAATACACACCTTCTTTGTATGTCACAAAGATTAGGGATAATGGTCTGGCTGAGTTCTTTGAGGAATATGGGTTGTAAGCCATCTGGTCCCGGTGATTTATTTGTGTTAAGCTTATCTAGTCTTTTCTTTTTTTGTTTCAATATGCTTTATTAAATTCACAAATAAATACAAGTGAAATAAGCAAAATATAGAAGTAAAAGAAATAGAAAAAAGACGTCTTATCTTCAATACATCAGATGATTAACATTTCAATTGTCTTATTACTTTGGTTCAAGCGTGTTCGTGGGGCCTCCACACCGGAGTGGAAAAAGAGAAAATTTCTGAATTATGGAGGTTTTCCCAACCTGTCACCCCCCCCGGGCGCCCCTAATGGGATCATCTGCATCCGGGGAGTCAGGTGCTGCCAGCCACCGCCAGCCGTCATGGTTGGTTCTGGCATATAGTTTCCACTCAAGTGTGGGTCCCAATGTGGCACAAAAACCATTGGTGACCATGTCACATGGTTGCATAAGAATAACAATCATAATGATTCAAACAAATAACCTCTGTAACCGAGTAATACAGAATAATATTTTTTTCAGAGAAAAGGAGTGAGAAAGAGTAGGGAGAAGAGAGGTAAGGTAGGGTATGAAAGGGATAAAAAGAAGGTTATCAGATCATCTGTTCGGCTGATGGGTACATGTACTTATATTGTATATTCCATTTTTAGCTGTTAAGAAGGCGTTCATATGAGGAGGTGTATTTAAACGATACCCAGCTATTCCAAATTCTATTAAATTTGTCTGTTGTTTCGTTGGCAATTGCCCTAGTTTCTTCTAGGGTATGCATTTCATTTACTGCAAGCAGCCACTCTTTAATGGTAGGTATGTATGTAGATTTCCAATGAATGGGAATTACCGACCTTGCCGCCGTGAGTAGATGTCTAGTCAAGGATTTTTTATAAGTTGACATCGATCGGTTGGATATATGGAGAAGACAGCAGGCCGGGGTTAAAGCTATAGTAGTGTTGGTAATTTGTTTTATCACTTCTCTTACCGGCTCCCAAAATTTTTGTATGTGTGGACAGTCCCACCAAATATGGAATAGTGTGCCTGGCTCTCCTTTACATCTCCAGCAACAATTGGGAAGATCCGGGAACCATTTATGCAATTTAACTGGGGTTATGTACCAGTTGGTGAGAATTTTAAATGCTGTTTCTTGGTGTCTAGTGTTAATCGAGCATTTATGAGCAAAAACGCAGGCATGTAGCCATTGTTTGTCTGTTAAATTTATTTTAAGGGATTTCTCCCAAAACATTTTGTGTAAATTTGTCTCTGAGGGGATAGAAGGTTGCAGCAGACTATACACTAAAGAAGTGGTTTTGGATATCGGGGTTCCGTTTAGGCATATTTCTTCGAGGGGTGTAAGTTCTCTTTGGAAATGTGGTAATTTGGCAGTGTTAGTAATATAATTGTGCACTTGTCTATATGTCCAGAAATTCAGGTCTGCGTGTCCTTGATCGTTTTGGAGGGTAGTGTAGGATTTCATTTTGCCTTTTATTAGACAATTGTTGGCCACTAAAGTTTTTTGTCTGTATGTGAGGCCCTGGTGGTGTAGAGATTGCCCTGGGGGGAAGTCTGGATTATTATGTAAA
>BLSH010232268.1:278895-308218 GCA_018402905.1 Glandirana rugosa
AAAAAAAGGTTGTTTCGAAATAAGTCCCCCATCCTTTGCCCCGCGCTGGACGCGGCGGCACTAGTGCTTGCCTTCCCAGCTGATAGATCTAAAAGCAAACCCCACCAACGTACGCACACAACCCACCTCAAACAACACTGAAGGGTTCTATTGCATTGGATAAGATCATTGTATGTTCCATTGTTTGCTACCTGTTATGTTACAACATAGTGACGTATATTATTCTATGGATACTTGTATCGTTCTCTTCTTATTCAATAAAGCTTTGTTGGAAAAAAAAGAACAATAATCTGTCCCTTACAGCACCAGCAGGAACCTGACCCTATAGGAATAGATGATGATTTTAGAACAATAATCTGTCCCTTACAGCCACCGCAGGAACCTGACCCTATAGGAGTAGGCAATGATTTTAGAACAATAATCTGTCCCTTACAGCCACAGCAGGAACCTGACCCTATAGGAGTAGGCAATGTTTTTAGAACAATAATCTGTCCCTTACAGCAACAGCAGGAACCTGATCCTATAGGAGTAGGCGATGATTTTAGAACAATAATCTGTCCCTTACAGCAACAGCAGGAACCTGACCCTATAGAACTAGGAGATGATTTTAGAGCAATAATCTGTCCCTCAAACCAGTAGACTCTACCTAGTCCAGAATCAGATTGTTCTGTAATGCAGGATGAGATCTGCAATCTGTCCCTCCAAGCAGTAGTAGTAATCTCTACCTAGTCCAGAATCAGATCGTTCTGTAATGCAGGATGAGATTTTATTAATATCTGCAATCTGTCCCTCACAGCGCTGGCAGCATCCTCTCCCTAGACTAGCCTGAGAGCATGTGACATGCAGCACTAGGTGACTCCAGCTTATACAGAGGCTGGGTCACATGATACACTGGCCAATCACAGCCATGCCATTAGTAGGCATGGCTGTGATGGCTTCTAAGGGCAAACCAGTGAAACGCATGTTTATTGGCTGCCCTGCAGCTATTCAACATGCGTGATCAAATACCAAAACCCAGAACCCGAACCTGAACCCAAACTTTTTTCAAATGTCCGGGTTCGGGTCTGGGTCACAGACACCCCAAAGTTTGGGACGGACCCGAACTTTATAGTTCGGGTTCGCTCAACTCTATATATAAGCTGTGGGGTGGAGAAGAGGGGTGAAGGAGAGTTAGCTTAAGGATAGAGGACTAAGCTGTCAGAAGGAGAGGTAGAGAGTGCATGTTAAAAGGGGAGAATGATCTGAAGGGATAAACAAAGTCACCTGTGTGGTGATTTTCAAAGTATTTTCTTGTGTTCATTCGTTTTGTGCATTCTCTGAAGTGCAGTCCGAAGTCTTCCCACTTATAGAAATAGCCCCACTTTGAGAAAGAGCCCCCTTGGCAAGTATGCCCCCCTTGGCAAGTGTGCCTTTCCCTGGAGACAGTTCGATTTATACTGAAGGGAATGGGGTGGGTGCATTCCAATTAGCAATCAAGAGGTAATAAAAAATAGCAAAACTCACTTCAGAAAACCAACAAGAGCACTAGAGATAACAGACCATAATTTCTGGGTAAGACAAGGAACAAATAAACATTGCAACGTGGACAGGTCTACAGATGCTTAAGTGAAACAACATACCATTATTAAAAGACATAAGCAAAAGTACACAGCAGTGTTTTCAGTTTTTGGGTGGAGCAGTCAGCAAGACAGATGTACCATT
This sequence comes from Glandirana rugosa, assembly GCA_018402905.1. NCBI lineage: Eukaryota > Metazoa > Chordata > Amphibia > Anura > Ranidae > Glandirana > Glandirana rugosa. Next base: position 280,597 of record BLSH010232268.1, read on the forward strand.
ATTAAAAGACATAAGCAAAAGTACACAGCAGTGTTTTCAGTTTTTGGGTGGAGCAGTCAGCAAGACAGACATACTTTGAGAAAGAGCCCCGCCTGTGATTTGTGGATTGTTTCTGATGAGCTCAGCTAGGGGTTCCAATGGCAGGTTGAATAATAATGGGGAAAGAGGACAGCCTTGCCTCATTCTGTTTGTGATCAGGAAGGTTGCAACAACATTACTGCTGAGTATACCTGTGATGACGGGTTTGAATATAGTGCTAGAATCGCATTAAGGGTATGACCATCAAATCCAAATTTTTGAGGACCCTTTTCAAATAATTCCAATGAACTCTATCGAACGCCTTCTCTGCGTCCAAAGATAGAAGCAGAGAAGGCGTTCCAGTAGTTTCAGTGTGATGTATTATGTTTATCATTCTTCTAGTAGCGTCTGCTGCTTGTCGCCCCTTGGTGAAACCCGTTTGATCACTGTGAATGAGAGAGGGCATTATGTTTAGCAGTCTTGTGGCAATCGTTTTGGCATATATTTTTAAATCTAAATTTAATAGGGAAATTGGACTGAAATTTTGAGGGCTGGTAGGCTCCTTCCCTGGTTTTGTCAGGGTTATAATTATTGCATTCAAATTTTCCATTGAGAAGGTGGAAGAGGAAGCAGCATTGTTAAACATATTTGACATGTGAGGGAGTAATTGTGAGTAGAATGTCTTATAATATTCACCTGTTAATCCATTGGGTCCTGGTGATTTATTGGGGGGGAGCAATCTTATGGTGTTGAGAATTTCCTCTTCAGTAAAAGGACTATTGAGGTCTTTCAATTGCCCTGCGCTAAGTTTTGGTAATTTAATCATGTCAAGAAACTGGTTCATTTCATCATATGAGGGTTGTGGTGTTGTTGCATCAGACTTCAGCTTGTATAAGTCACTGCAGTAGACGCTTAAGGCGTTGGCAATGTCTTGTGGGTTGGTCAATTTCTGTAAACCCCTATTTTTAATGCAAACTGTTAGATGGGTTAATTTGGTTGGTTGCAGACTGGCTGGCAAGTTAAGCTGGGAATTTTCTTTGGTTTTGTTTTACACACGTTGCCCTTCCATCACACAAAAACTTATAAGTATAACATTAAATTAACCACTTCCTTTCCATTCGACATGTACTACAGATGGGCAGAACATTGTAGGCAAAGCAATGTACCCGTACGTCGTGACCTACTTTCAGGCTCACAGCGTGCATGTATGTGCACCCCCTTTGACCCCCACTGCCATTTGCTTCCTGAATCAGTTCATCACTGGGTCCTGGGACTAGGTAATTGTAAATTTACTGACCAAAACGTCCCAACCAAGGTACTCTAGTGAAAAGGCCCACAGGATTATAAGCATGTCAGATGAAAGCGAGAGCCTCTCTGACAGAATGTGCCTCAGAATACGAACCTGTAGAGAGCAGCAGCATCCTGACAGGTAGCTCGGATGATGGAGAAGAGGTCCCTGTTAAGTTCAGGAAGACCCTAGGTAGCTGAACTGGTAGGAATTCATGACTTGTCTAGTGCTGCACTACCTTTTGGTGAACTGGCAGATACCAGTGGCCTAGTACATCCTAACATTTTACACACCAGCACTGCAGTATCTCATGGTGATATGGCGAGTCCCAGAAGAGCAGTCCAAGCTGGTGCAGTGGCTAGTACTCCTAGTGTCCTGCAGCCACCAAGAAATCATGCACAGGCCCAAAGAGCCTATACTGTTCTTCCAGAGGTGCTTGCAAATCCTGATTGGGAGCCCCCAGATTCAGCAGCACCCATTATTCCCCAAATTTAACAACTCCCCTTGATTTCTTTGAGCTGTTTTCACAGAAGAACTGTATCAATTGATTGTGGACCAAAGCAATCTATACATACAAAAATACATCACCACCCACCCTATTCAACTCTTGTCAGACAATATGTGTGGAAATCTTTTTTGGGCCCCCCAACATGGGCATTACAAAAAAGAGTGAATTTTAGTCCACAGACCAGATTCATCATATGCCCATGTTCTATGTTGCATTGGCCAGTCATAGATATAAGACGAAAATGCATTTTATGCATTTTAGTGATAACACTCTCTGCCGTCCCTGTATGACCCTGAATATGATTTGTGCTACAAAACTCAGCCCCTCATAAACTACTTCTCTGAGAAATTTGCAGATGCGTACGCCCCAACAAAACATCTGTGTAGACGAGTCCTTCATACATTTCAGTGGCCACCTTGTAATCAAGCAGTATCTCTCCATCAAGCATGCCAGATATGGGTTCAAACTGTATAAGCTCTGTGGGAGGGCAGCAGGCTATACATACAGTTTTAGAGTTCATGAGGGAAGTGACGGTGAAGTAGAGCCCCTGACTACCCACACTACATGGGGAACAGTGGTAAGATAGCATGGGTCTTGGTGTCGCCCTTGTTCCGGAAGGGGTACCATTTATACATGAATAACTTCTATAAAAGCATGCCACTTTTTGGATACTTTTTTAATCTTGGACTGGCTGCTGTTGCACCATGTAAACAAGGGCTTCCCCCAACTGCTCATCAACACACAACTAAGAAAGGGGGAGCCTGCTTGAGAAATGGTGAATTACTCCCAGTGAAGTGGAAGAACAAATGATGATTTTTTTCATGTGCCACTTACACAGACACAACATTCCAAATTAGCATGGCATCTGGTGTTTTTGAGAAGCCTATCTGTGTCCACAAATATAATCTTACCATGGGAGGGGTAGACTTCAATGACCAAATGATGATGCTGTATTTAGTCTCCCCCAGAGTTTGGCACTGATACAAAAAGGTGTTTATTTATGTATTTCAATTGGCTATATATAACATTTTTTCTTTATAAAAGAAGCAATCATAATGGCCCTTTTGTATCCAGAAGGTGCTGTGACCCAAACCCCAAATCCAGATGCAGTGAGCTGGCTGCATGAGAGGCATTTTCCTGATGTCCTGTTCTGGTACCCCAAGCCGGAGGTAAAGAAGACGTTGTGTCTGTAGCAGACACCCTTTTTTCTGTCCCTCCTGTCCTGGTCAATCTGGTCTCTGTCTCAAGACTACTTCCATTGCTACCACACACTAGTGGAGTATTAGTATAGGGTACAGCACGGCAAAGCCTAGGGCACACAATTCACACACAAGGGTCTCGAAAGATGTTAGATAGTCAGGAAAGTGTCTATCATATTTTGTGAGACCCTAAAATCAAAGGCTGCCCAAGCATGCAGGGCCTGAGGTGGTAAGTGGACAGATCTCTCCTATACTTAACATTTTTTCACTTTTTTCCTGACCTGACAGAGATTTCTTCATCTACATTGATTGATGCAGGAATCTGTCCATGGGCTGAATGAAAAAAGAACATTGCATGTATGTTTAACATTACAAGTGGGTGGATGCCGAGTGGTAGATTCTAATTGTGGTCATACCACACACTTTTTCTGGCAGAAATTTCTTCATCCACATCGATTGATGTGAATGGAGGAACCTGTTAGGCTCTCTTTTTTCAATCAGCCCACAGGCTGCATGAAAAAAAAGAACATTACAAATATGCCCAACGAGGACCAGTGACGTAACGGGACATCACTGGACTTTGAGTAGTTATACCAGGATAATGCCTCAGTTGCAGCTATAATCCTGTTTTTTTTAGCCAGCGGTCAACTTTCTTGTGCCTTCTGCCTTCTACAGCTTTCTCATGCACTCCCTTCACACTGGGAAACCTGAGAATGCAGTCAGCATTTCCGTTGGCTGACCATAGAGCTGATCAGAGACCATAATGCCTCCAATCATCTCTATGGTATAAGAAACCAGAAGCAATGACCATTCCATCACTTCTGGTTTCGCTGGATGTAAACAGTGCCATTTTTTAATTGGAAAGCAGCCGATAACACCGATCAGATAGACCACAGATTTCTCAGTGAAGAGATCCTGTCACTCCCTATTGCTATCACTATTTACATTCCCTGTGATAACAATAGAAGTGATAAAATACGAAAACTAAAATAAATAATTTTAAAAAATGAAAGCGGCCCTGTCCCCCCGTGCTCGAGCGCAAAGGAGACTGCATACGCCGGTCCCGTGTCAATGTGTAAATTGGGATTGCACCATGCATGTGAGGTATCACCACAAACTTCAGATCGAGGGCAGTAATTATTGCACTAGACCTCCTGTGTAAATCATAAGTGGTAACCTGTAAAAGCTTTTCAAATGTTGCCTATGGATATTAAAAGTGTACGTGACTTCCAGCTCCGGTGCCACATGTAAGAGAAACACGAGGCAGCAGCTCCGGAGGGGACAGCATAGAAAACCGGACACAGACACTCAGGGTGACGGTGGATAACTGCAGCCAGTACCTCTTACCATGTTCTTGTCCACAGCGGCCCCGGTGTGGCCCCAGGTACTGTCAGTGACACACTGGCTGTGGAAATACAGCCGCCCAAAATGGCCGATGGTGTGGCCTCACACACTATGCGCCTCTCCACTGAGATCGCCAGCCCTGCTCCCACACCTCCAGAGGAGGAATGAAGCAGGATTGCCCAGGCTGTAGCGGCTCTTCTGTTGCCCACCATAACAGCAGCAGTGGATAGAGCAGTGTCAGTAGGTATCGATCACATCCGTAGAGAGCTGAGGGAACATGCAGACAGGTTTTCTGAGGCAGAGCATCACATCTAGAGATAGTGGAGGAAATCCCATTTGCTCAGCCCTCCACCTAAAAGGGGTTAAATTCACCCTTGCATACCCCGCCATCCTGAGGCTCACTGATCAGGCGGGAGGACTCAAAATCTTTCTTCCCAGCGCTGCTTCGCTATTGCAGCGGAGGTGAGGTTACCTTCACCCACCAATTCATCCAATTTCTTCACACCAGCAGCTGCAACCCTTGGTCAACAAATCTTTTTTTTTGTTTACAAAAGTTTTTATTAGGAAGGTGGATAGCTTTGCATGACATATTGAATAATATAAATCAACAACTGTGAAAAAAATTATACCAAGTATGAGTGTCCATTATCAAGGTATCAAAAAGATATTTGGTTACAGTAATATATTTAGGAAAAGTTAACAAAGTTAAATTAAGACCTAAATAAATCTATTTCAAAGTGCACAGTTTTAAAAATCAGTTTTTACAGAGCATCCCAGAGTTTCCATTTTTCCTTAAAAGCGTGTAAAGAGTCCTTTATGGTGTAGTGGATCCTGTCAATTAGTCTAAAGACCTCAACTCTAGAGAGGACCTGGGACCAGGGCACATATGTAGAATGCCAATTAAAAGCAATCATCCAAGGGATTGCGCTACACAAGGTGTGAATTAGGCGCAAAGAAGGTAAAGGAACATCTGGGATCGTTGCGTAAAGAAGGCAAGTACTTTGGGTTAGGATAATTTGTTTGGCTGCAATATGTGAGACTTTAATATTTGCTAGATGCCAGATGGGTTTAATCAGGTCACAGTCCCAAAATATGTGGAGCATGGTGCCATGAGTTGGACAGCCTCTAAAACAGTTAGGGGATGACGTTGTATAAAAATGATTAAGCTTAGTGGGGGTCAAATACCATCTAACTAAAAGCTTAGTGGGAGACTCTCTCATTGTAATAGAGTGATTGCATTTACACATATTATCAAACATGGTTAGCCATTGATCAGAGGAGAAGGATTGATTGAGGTCTGTTTCCCATTTAATCATGGGTTTAGTTTTATCTTGAGATGCGGAGTCAGTCAGGGTTTTGTGTATCAGGGAGGTCGTTCCCTTGTCTCTAGGAGAGCTAAGGCATATTTGTTCAAACTTAGAGTAGGGCGGGTGGAGAGTAAGTGAGTAGTGATCTTGATAGAATTTCTTGATTCTGCTATAAAAAGCTAGGTCAGACAAGGGAAGGTTATATCTGGTCTGTAGTTCTTCAAAGGATACAAATTTACCATTAGTTGTAACTTAAGGGAATTAAGACCTAATGAGAACCATCTGCTATGCCGAACCTCATCACATAAGGTAACAATAAACCGGGGGTCGCCCCGGTATGAGGCTAAAGGTGGCGTGGGGGAGATTAAACTGAAATTGTCTTTATATCGTGTCCAGGTGCATAGAAGGTGAGAGATAATGTTGTTTTTTGAAGTAAAAAATCTAGGAGAGGGAGATTCTATCCAAGGTAGGCCTTGCATATAAAAATGGTAGATTGAGGAGGATTCAAAGGCAAGCAAAGGGATGGCATTAGGATTATGAAACCATTGGGCTAGATGGTTGAATCTGGATGACAAATAATACAGCCAAATGTTGGGGACTCCTAGGCCTCCATTTTTTTGATGCCTAAAGAGAGAATGGTTATCATTCCAAGGTTTTTTTCCATTCCATGTGAATTTATTGAGTTCTTTTTGTAAAGAGGTTAGCTGATATTTTGGTATATTGATAGGGAGAGTGCGAAAATAATAGAAGAGTTTGGGTAAAATCATCATCTTAATGGCACAAATTCTGCAGAGAAAAGAAATATGATATGTAGAGTTGAGCGAACCCAAACTGTAAAGTTCGGGTCCGTACCGAACTTTGGGGTGTCTGTGACCCGGACCCGAACCCGGACATTTGAAAAATTGTTTGGGTTCGGGTTCTGGGTTATTTGATCCCGCCTGTTGAATAGCTGCAGGGCAGCCAATCAACAAGCATTTCCCTGTTTTGCCCTTAGAAGCCATCACAGCCATGCCTACTAATGGCATAGCTGTGATTGGCCAGCGCATCATGTGACCCAGCCTCTTTATAAGCTGGAGTCACTTAGTGCTGCATGTCACATGCTCTCAGGCTAGTGTAGGGAGAGGATGCTGCCGGCGCTGTGAGGAACAGATTGCATATATAATAACATCTCATCCTGCATTACAGAAGGATCGGATTGTGGACTAGGTAGAGATTACTACTACTACTGCTTTTAGGGACAGATTGCAGATCTAATAACATCTCATCCTGCATTACAGAACGGTATGACTGGACTAGGTAGAGTCTACTGCTTAGAGGGACAGATTATTGTTCTAAAATCATCTTCTAGTTCTATAAGGTCAGGTTCCTACTGTTGCTGTAAGGGACAGATTATTGTTCTAAAATCATCGCCTACTTCTATAGTGTCAGGTTCCTGCTGTTGCTGTAAGGGACAAATTATTGTTCTAAAATCATCGCCCACTCCTATAGGGTCAGGTTCCTGCTGTTGCTGTAAGGGACAGATTATTGTTCTAAAATCATTTTACTTCCTTTTGCAGCCGTCTAGCACTTTCCAGGACTTTTTTACAGTCATGTTCGTGCCGAAAAGTTCGGGTCCCCATTGACTTCAATGGGGTTTGGGGTAAAGTTCGGGTCAAGTTTGGTACCGAACCCAAACTTTTTCGCGAAGTTCGGCCGAACCCACCGAACCCGAACATCCAGGTGTTCGCTCAACTCTAATGATACGATGACCAGATTTTTAATAGTGATTTTATTTTAATAAAGAGATTTGGGTAATTTACTTTAAAAAGAGAGTTGAAGTGGGGGGCAATTTGTATACCTAGGTATCTGAAGCATTGGGAGCACCATTTGAATTGGAAGTTATTCTTAAGGGTATGTACTAATTCTGGAGAAAGTTTAATAGGGAGGGCTGTGCATTTGGAGAGATTCACCTTAAGGACAGATAAGTCTCCAAAAGTATTAAGGTCAGAAATAAGATTAGGTAAAGAGACAGAGGGGTTAGGTAAAAATAATAGAACATCATCTGCATATAAACTAAGTTTATATTCATTTGATTCTTTTTTTATACCCCTGGATATTTCTATTATTCCGAATGGCACAGGCGAGGGGCTTGATGACAAGGGCAAAAAGTAAAGGGGAGAGGGGGCATCCTTGTCTAGTGCCTTTTTTAAGGTAAAAAAACTCAGAATAACAACCCGGGATCTTGATTCTAGTTTGGGGGTTGTGATACAGCGCATTGAAGCCATGAATACATTTAGAGGAGATGCCAAATTTTGGGAGAATGAGTTCTAAATAGTTCCAACTGATGCTATCGAAGGACTTGTGAATATCTAAGGTGAGGAGGTAAACTGAGTTTTTAGATAGGTTAGCATCTTGTATAATATTCAGTGCTAATCTGATGTTATCTGAAATGTGTCTATTGGGGATAAAGCCTAATTGATCTATATGTATTAATGAAGTAATGGTCAACAAATCTTACCCCCTCTTTGGTTACGCTACCATATGACTAGTGGACTATGTGTGGAAAGTGAAGTCCAAGTTACCATTACTGTAAGTTGTTCTGATTTGTTTCTATCTGCTGTTTCTCAGGTTTTTTGGAGAAGTGCATTACTTCTCCCTTACCCTCACCCCCTTAGCCCCCTACCTGTACTAGTTGGCTATTTCACTCTACTAAACCCTACTTCCCTCCCATACACCGCAATCCTCCCTAGGTGCCTCTATATCCTCTGATACAACTCCCTCCTAAACTACTGCACCCTCTGAAATAGAATTCATTATGAGAATCATTGCCTGGAACGTCAAAGGGCTACAATCCCCACACAAAAGAATGGTAATACTGGGCCACCTTAAACGTCTTAATATGGATATTGCCCTCCTCCAGGAGACACACCTCTCCTCAGAGGACTTTCATTGCATTCACAAACTTTGGGTAGGCCATGTCTTTGGGTCAGCTTCGGTAAAAATCAAGGCAGGCGTGCTGCTTCTCATACACAAACACTGCCTTTGCGAAGTAGTCTCAGTAAAACACGACAATGTTAGTCATCCTTTGACCGTCCATTTGCGTATTTCCAACAGGGACATAGCCCTCACTAACGTCTATGCCCCCAACCCCCCTAACAAACTTTTTTTCCAAACAATGGGCACCCATCTGTACTCCTATGTGCATCTTTCTTTCCTGATAGGAAGGGAATTCAACTCAGTAATGTATGCTGGAGAAGACAAGTCGCTTAGCCATCCCAAATCCTCTCCTCAAACCGTTTCAGCAACTTACCCTCTAGCAACCTTTGCTGATGCCCTTCAACTCACATATATTTGGAGACTAGCCCACCCAGAGGGGAAAGAATACACTTTCTACTCCCCACCACATCATACACTTTCCATGATAGATTACCTGTTCTGCAATTCCTCATTTCTCCACCTCACATCTGATTCCCAAATCCACGCGATAGTAATCTCCGACTATGCCCCCCGTATCACTTAGTCTTCACAACCCTATCCCATCCAATTTCGCAAGGAGATGGCACTTCCCTTCCTACTTCGCACATAACCAGGAACTCAGACACATACTACACAAGACATGGTGAGACTACGAAGCCATTAACATGATCCATAATGATGATCCCAATCTACTATGGGAGGCAGGCAAGACTGTCCTACATGGCAGAATTATTGCCTTTGCAGTTGCCCACAAAAAGAATGTACGCAAAACAAGAAGCGAGTAACCGTTTACATTTGGCGCAATCCCAACTGATGCATGCCAATTCACATACACAGAAAATATTGGCGAGAAGCCAAACGTAATTTTGATTTATGGGCTGAAGCACAAGAGCACATCCATAAATCCCACCTTGACCTAAAATACAACAAATTTGGCAAAAAGTCAGGCAACTGCTTGCCAAGCTGTGCAAAGGGGTCTACACACCCATGCACATATCTGCCCTCAAAGATGCCCAAGGCAGCCTGCCCTCAAATGCTAGACAGATTAATGCAATTCTGGAACATTATTATGCCATGCTTTACAGTGAAGACCCAGTATATTTAACCATAGCCCAGGGTTTTCTAAACCAGGATCCCCTTCCTCAAATAGAGGCCTCACTATCCAAAACCGAACAAGAGATTTCCAAAGTTATTTCCTCACTAGCCAATGGTAAATCACCAGGCCCTGATGGGTTCACCCCCAAATTTTATAAGATGTCTGAGAGCATAACGGTCCCAATTCTAGTTAAGGTTTACCAAAAAATGATGTCAGGAGGTGAATACTTACCCTCTGGATATCAGGCACATATCAAGTTAATTGCTAAGAAAGGCAAAGACCCTACAGAACCAAGCTCCTCTAGGCCCATATCACTCCTTAACCTTGACTCTCAAATACTTGCCAAAGTCATATCTGCCAGACTAGTCAAAATCATGCCTACACCTATCCACCCTGCTCAGGCAGGCTTTACACAAGGTCGTTCAGCCTCATCCAACAGTAGGAAAGTTATGCTAAAGCCAATTTCGACAGTGACAATGCCCTTATTTCATTAGATACGGAGAAGGCCTTTGACAATGTTAGCTTTGCCTGGTTGTCCATGGTCCTTCAGCACCTTGGCTTCAATGGTCTCTGTTTACACTTAGTCTCAACCACCTATTTGGCCCCACCAGCTAATATTGTCACGGCAGGACATACCTCAGGCAGAATAAAACTTCACAAGGGGACAAGACAAGGCTGCCCCCTGTCTCCGCTGCTTTTTAATTTGGCCTTGGAACTGCTATCTTGCTATTTACTTTCCCAACCAGATCTTCACGGTATTAATATAGGGTGCCAAGAACTTCGCCTAGCACTATTTGCAGACAATATTCTTATCTTTACATCCATTTTACACAAAAAATGACATGGCCCTTATCCAAGACATCTTCACTCATTTTAGACACTGTTCAGGATTAACACATTCATTTCGCTAAGAGCGAGATCCTCCCCTTATACCACACTAGGACCCCTTCATGGGCAAGCCACCCAAACTGTAGAAAGTTAATATGCAGCACTAATGTACCTAGTTTGGGTGGAAGTTCAGAAACTGATAGCTAGAGTTACCGGGTATGCGTTTTATAGATTACCCCTCCTGATCCTTTTTCATGTCTTTGGGCTCATACAAATGTTCCCTAGCACCTCAGAAATAGTATATATGGCAGCAAAACCAACATGTGGGGACTACACCTCATACATGGTATGGTATGTTGCAAAAGACATCACCTGCTGCATGGAAAAAAAAAAAACATGTGCAATAATAAAGTGATGACATCAATGCGCTTTGATGAAATGCCTCGTCGGGTGGCAACGGAATTACGCATCATTTCCGCTCAGAGGAACGCAGGTGGAGCGCAAGCAGCGTCCCCTACTTCCTCGTTTCTTGAACGAACTGTTTGTAAGTTTTTTGCTTCACCTATGGCTTTTTGCCGTGGTTTGTATGTATTTTAATAAATGTTTTTGGCATTACTACTTCACGATTGGAGTCCCATCACTTCCTCTTTTTCCGGGTTCATATCCAACTGTGATTCTATACTGGTGACTGGTAACTGGAGGGCGTTTGAAGACACCTGGGCACAAGACCATCTGATGTCTCCCATAATGCAAGTTTGACCCCTGTAACGGGTTTCACCAACATCTGGTAAGTGGGGGGTGTCACCAGTGCCCACCGGAGGGATCTCACTGAGGACTACCTTCATGATTATTTTCATATATATGTTATCATCCATCATCATAAATTAACGTGACACTTTGAACAGTTGGTATAGCAACAAGTATCCTGCTTCATTCTATGGTATAGGATTATTCCTCATGCACTAATAGACAGCTTTGCATTATACTGTATTGCACCTAAGGATTCAGCATTACAGACTGTTATTGCGCCTATGAGGACATATTGCCTGTACTTACATTTTGTAATATTGTTTCCAACAGTTTGGACTTTTTTTATTGCACATGTTTTTTTTTTTTTTTTCCATGCAGCAGATGATGTATTTTGCAACATACCATACCATGTATGAGGTGTAGTCCCCACATGTTGGTTTTGCTGCCATATATACTATTTCTGAGGAGCGCGGTCATTTAGTTTGATTTTTATTATAGTTAAGGTTCACGACCTGTTATACCAGCTGCTCTGCATTTAAATTTTCCTCAGCGTGGGTACTCTTGATGAGCTTTTTGCCCCAAAAGCTATTGTTTGGAAGAATGGAGGTATCTGAGTTCTGATAATTACAACAGGTTCTATAGTATTTGGGCTCTGTGGATAGATTTCACTACCTCTGACCTGTACAAACAGCTATCACAATAATATGTCAACAACTACTGCTATAAGACATTGGCTATGCACATCTTTTGGTAATTTGGTAAACTAAGGCTGGATTGTGAGGCATATTAGTTATTGGTTTGTTTGCCTGTCCTTTGGCTATATTTCTAGGAGGGGAAGGTCTTCTGGCACAATTCTCCACAGCCTTGTATTGCCTCTCCTGATATCTATTCTTCCTTTATATTCTCTCTTTTATGCTCTTTGCTCCTAGTCACTGTGAAACTTTGGAAGTGCCTTGGTATGGGCCCCTCTGTTGCCACATACTTGGCATGTAATTGGGAGAGATGTCTATACTTTATGGCGGGGATATGCAATTAGCGGACCTCCAGCTGTTGAAAAACTACAAGTCCCATCATACCTTGGCCTCTGGGTGTCATGCTTGTGGCTGTAAGAGTGTTGCTATGCCTCATGGGACTTGTAGTTCTGCAACAGCTGGAGGTCTGCTAATTGCATATCCCTACTGTATGGGATCACTTGTTTATGGTGACTGGTATTTTTGATAATGATGGCTATCCCTTACTGTGTTTGTAATCCACTGGAAGCAATGGGCAAACGTGTAATATTGTTTTTCATTTTATCTCTGCCCTGTTTGTTATTTGTGTTTTCTTTTGCTCATGTGAAAACTGAAAAAAAAATATTTAAAAAAAAGCCAAAACTAAAACCCAAACATAATCTAAAGTGCATGACCATATGTGTAGAGCTCTGAAAGAGAAAACAAAATCGTGAAACTATGTGAATTTGCATAAATCAGAGTTTTGATAGTTTATGATTTTTTTTATTTTTTATACACATGGATATGAGTAAAAAAGTAAATGTTTCAAAGAGCAACAGGCCCTAAACTGAACATTATATATGTTCAGTATGTTTGTTATTGATTTGTAATCTTTGTCGTCTCTCTTCTATTATTGTAAAACAAGGTAAACAAATAGTGGTGAGTTGGCTCAAGCAAGCCATTATCATTAGATCACAGTCAAGTGTGGGAAAATTATCTGAGCAGTTTATTCACATTTGTAAATGAAAATGACAGCAATTGCACATTTCAGTTACCTCTTGTGAGTTTTAAAGTGCTGCAGGAATGTTTCCAGATACATCCAACAGCAGCCTTCGCCTGTTTAAATGAAAATTTAAACAGGCGAAGGCTGGAAATTATACTAACCAATGGTATGTATGGAACTTGTTTAGTCCTCTAATACCCATATATGTACTCGATAAATATGCTATTCTCTGTACTTTTCAAAAAACCAATAAAGAAATATTAAATGTAAAATGTATGGCATAAAATATAATTACCTATTAGTTCACTTTATTATACAGAAAAAATAACATCACCATGAGGTTTTAGGCCACATGTAGATCTTTTTGCTACTAGTTTGTTCTTAGCATTTACAATTTCTATTTGTCGTTTTGTCTTGAATTTAGGACCCCGTGTTTCCTTTATTTCATATTAACTTCTATGTAATGAACCAATAAATTTGAGCTTGTTGCACATCCCATCCCAAAAGCATTAGCATTAAAATTGCGTTCTCCCCATTTGTGACTTTAATTGTCTTCACTCTTCTGGAAAGGCTTTCCAAAAGATTTTATAGTGTGTATGTGAGAATACATGCCTATTTAGCAAAAAGAGCATTTATGAGATCAGGTACTGATGTTGGATGAGTAAACATGGCTCACAACTAGCATTTGAGTTCATGCCAAAGGTATTCAGTAGGGTTGTAGTTGGGGCTGTGTGCAGGCCATGCAAGTTTCTTCACACCAAACTTTATGTTTATATGAAGGGGCTTTGCGCACAGGCATAGAGCCATACTGGAACAGAGAGGAGCCTTCCACAAACTATTGACACACGTTTGAAAATTCACAATTGCCTTACATGACTGTATGCATTTTTATTAACAGTACTCCTTTACACTGTATGCGGTAGCATTAACAGTACCCTTCACCTGACCTCAATAGTTTGGAGGGATGTCTGCATACTTTTGGCCATATAGTACATGTTTCTATATGCTGGTGCTTGCAGATTCAGACTATTTATCAGATTCAGTTGAAATCAACCAAATGGAATCAAGACCAGCTTATGTCAATGTGTCTTTTTAGCATAAAACAATGTTCAAGTTATACTCATCCTTTTATAGTGTGCACTTAAACATTACATTCCTGTCATTTTATAACTGCAATTTTATGGGTTCTTGCAGATACATTTTCACAGATCCCCCAAAGATCCCAGTTGTGAGGTTAGAAAATTTGTGACTTGCCTTCTTTGTCTGTCCTTCTTGATACTGTAGAAAAGCACAGGCTCCGCAAGTCACTATTGTTGTTCACATACACGTGTACATTAACTGGACACATAAGAAAACAAACAGTTTGTGTTAACATTGGCCATTGGGAGCATGTTATTTTTGGAAAATGTTCTAATTTCAAAGTGCAGACGCAGTATCAATGCACAGCCCTGCTACTAGATTGGAAAAATTTACTGCATAATACACATACATAAAACATTTATTGCTTGCTATGGGTGTGCTATCTTCTCTATTTTCAAGTGGGTTTAAACCATTTCATACTATATAGAATAGTGTTTACCTGATACACATGCAAAAGTGCACAGGCAAACATGCACAAACAAAACAGGACTGAAGCAAAGACACTAAAAACAGGATATTAAAATTCTCGTTTAAGAATGTAATTTACTTTGAAATTTTCTGTTTCAGTGGTGATAATGCTTTTTCAATGTATCCCAGCACTTTATCACACAATGCAGACATCATGGAAAGATAGCACTTCAATGTTAGATGAGGAAGAATCATGAGTTTGGCAGCAATTGGGAAAACTCTCTGTCATAATGCAGACAAGCTGTGTGGCAGTCTGTCAACATGCTTCCCTAAGGATATGATTAAATGAAAAACCCAAACCCATTGTGACAACAGAAAGTTGACACATTGTACACTGACAATGACAAATGATTCTTTTCATGATCTTTATTTTACATTTTGGTAACAGTGATTGTGGCAGTATCAACAACTGGCTGACAAATACAAAGTTTTGTAAGACTTCATATTAACTGCAGGTCTTCATTTATTATAACATATCCTTAACTTATGTCGGCACATGTACTTTGAAATACTTATACATTATTATTTATAATGTATTTTCTTAGAAATGAGCAATTTAGTATGACTTGTTCATCTTTAAACATTTAAACCACTTCCTTTAAAAAAGTATGACCGTGTATGCAATCTTCTTTATGTAGTTTTTGCAGTTATTTAAAAATTGCTTCATTGTTTTAATATTTTTTAATCTCATGCAGACAGTCTGTGTTTTTGCTCTGAAAATGTTTGATCGTGTTTCTTATTTTTCCATATACATTATAAGAATGACATTTTTTTTTCTTGAAGCATCATAAAGATGTTGAGATTCTTTTGTCTTTACATCTTTTGTACATCCATGCACACTATATGCTGTGCATTTACAAAAATAAAAGAGCCATGAAATTTCTTTGACATCTGACATCTAATTTAGTGCAAGAGAATGGTGAAATGAAAAAAAAATGCATTTGCTATAACTATAGAAAATAGTCTTCTTAAAGATATATTGACCTTTGTGAAGACAAACAATTTCTTCATATTGACACTGAGCATAATGTGCACACATTTTCCCATTCCTATTCTGTTATCTAAAAAAAACACTGGATGTGTGAAAGTGTGTGCTGTCCACATGGATAAAATAGGTTTCCAAGCTAAAACTCATTTCATTATTCTACACAAGACTTTGTATTGATCCTTCTCTATTTATTTGTAATTTGCTGCCAGTGATGGAGTCAGCCTCTAAATCTCAAGACAGCTAACATGCTGTTAGGAAGCAGCATTGCTATACAAAGCACAGGCTGGTAATGTTCCCATTGTAAGCTCTAATTTAGTCTGATTTGTGGCAAATTAAGGTATACAATGTGAGGTTATAGAGAGAAAAAAACTTGCACTTGCCCACGATGAAAGGTATTTTATAAATGCTTATGCTTGAAATCTCACTTGCTAGTTAAAGGGTTTATATAGTATTCTAGAATACAAATCTATGTAGTCACTGAAGACAGAAAGGCAAATTTACATGCTGTTCAAATAATGCAATAGTCTATTTAAAATAGGAATTTTTATCGGACAGTTTCTCCTAGGAGACCCTCGAAACACCTGTAAGCAATCTAGAAGGAGGAAAACTGTAGAGTAACACCAACATGAAAATAGACATTTCTATATTAAAACAGTTGTAAAAACTACTACATACATGTAAAATCTGTGTACCCTTACTATTCTGTGTTTACCTATAAAGTATGTCAATCACCCTTTTTTGAAGGTGCTCATTATCTTTCATAACAGGTTTGACCATATACAATACTCTCCGTTTGCTAAAAGCCATAAACACTGTAATATGTGGTATAACAGAAAATTATAGCTATTAAATGTAAGTTGTGTTTCTAGCAGTTTTATTACTGCAATTTCATGAAGAGTAAGATGCTTCTTAAAGTGTATCTAAACGCAAAAAAGAAAAAGATGATTATATTTAATCTGACTACTTCCGTGGTGTCTGCAATAATTTCCTTTGTTAATCAAGATTTTCTCTCCTTTATATTCACCTGGGTATGAAATTTAAAGTGCATAGTAAAAAATGGTCATATCGTTTGGAAGTTCATTTAAAAAACGTATTAAACCCAAACATTGGATACAGCTAACATGTTTCAGGGGAATGGACTCACTCTTCTTCAGGGCTAACATGTAATGAACAATAATGAAATATTATATAATACCATCTAAGACATTTGGTAATCACATAAAACATGTAAAGAACAATAAAAATATGTAAACAAAAGTATTATACTATCTGACATATGTAATAATCCTTATATATAAAATGCATTATTTGGTTGGCAAAATAAACTAACGATATGTAAAATCTAGTTTTGAAAGACAAATTGATTGTGCTTAAAAACACCTATGTATAGTATTATATAGAGTTGAGCGGACACCTGGATGTTCGGGTTCATCTGGTTCGGCCGAACTTCGCGGAAAAGTTTGGGTTCGGTACCAAACTTGACCCTAACTTGACCCCGGACCCTGAACCCCATTGAAGTCAATAGTGACCCGAATTTTTGGCCACAAAAATGGCTGTAAAAAAGTCCTGGAAAGGGCTAGAGGGCTGCAAAAGGAAGCAAAGTGGGGGTAAGAGTAGGACAAGTGCCCTACAAACAAATGTGGAAATAAATTAAAATCACATAAAAAAAATAAAAATGGGAGGAGGAGGTGGATGTGGAGTAGGAGCCTAGAGGTTGACTAGGCCATGACCATGGCAGTGTAGGTGGAAGTGGCGGTGGTGGAGGAGGAGGAGGAGGAGGAGGAGAAGGTAGCCAACACTGTTATTTGTTTATTTGGTCTTTTTTTCTAATTGGGGTAGCCCCCAAAATATTGAGACGTATTAAAAAAAAACAAGTATACCAATGGTTGTGTGAGGCCGGTCTAAATGTCTATTCTGCACAAGGTACAGACAAGTCTTGTGGGATCCATGCCTGGTTCATTTTAATAAATTTTAGCTTGTCCACATTGCCTGTGGACAGGCGGCTGCACTTGTCTGTTATCACTCCCCCTGCCGCGCTAAACACACGTTCAGACAATACACTGGCTGCAGGACAGGCCAGCACCTCCAATGCATAAAGGGCAAGCTCAGGCCATGTGCCCAATTTGGAGACCCAGAAGTTGAATGGGGCAGACCCATCAGTCATCTGTGGACAGGCGGTTGCGCTTGTCTGTGATAACGCCCCCTGCCGTACTAAACACACTTTCAGACAATACACTGGTTGCAGGGCAGGCCAGCACCTTTAAGGCATAGAGGGCAAGCTCAGGCCATGTGCCCAATTTGGAGACCCAGAAGTTGAATGGGGCAGACCCATCAGTCAGTACATGTAGGCGTGTGCACACATACTGTTCCACCATGTTGCTGAAATGCTGCCTCCTGTTAAGACGTTGCCTGTCAGCTGGTGGTGCTGTTTGTGGTGGCATGCTGCTGACAAAGCTTTTCCACATTTCGGCCATGATAACCCTGCCTTCTGAGGTGCTGGCGGTGCCACAGCTGCGTTGGTGACCTCTTCCTCCTCCTCCTCTGCCTTTGTCTTGTGTTTCCTCTGAGACCCCGTTATCATTTGGGAATGCCCTCAGCAAAGCGTCTACCAGAGTGTGCTTGTAGTCGCTCATCTTCCGATCACGCTCCAGTGAGGGAATTATGGACGGCACGTTGTCCTTGTATCGGGGATCCAGCAGGGTGGCCACCCAGTAATCAGCACAAGTTAAAATGTGGGCAACTCGGCTGTAGTTGAGCAGACACCGCAGCATGTAGTCACTCTTGTGTGCCAGGCTGCCCAGAGGCAAAGACAAGCTGTTCTCTGTGGGAGGTGTATCATCTGTGTCCTCCCTATCCCCCAGCCACGCCCCAGTGATGCCCACGAGCTGCGTTGGGTGCCACCCTGCTGTGAACATGGTTCCTCCTCCTCCTCATCATCTTCCTCATCCTCCTCATCCTTCAGAACTGTGCCCTGGCTTGAAAATTTTTTACCTGGCCTATGCTAGTGCAGGAACCCACCCACCGAGCCACTTGTGAATGACGGGCCTGATAACCATGGAAATTACCCCTCTTCCTCCTCCTCTTCCTCCTGTGCCACATCCTCTTCCATCATCACCCAAAGTGTTTTTTCAAGGAGACATAGAAGTGTGATAGTAACGCTGAGAACAGCGGCATCAGCACTGGCCATGTTGGTGGAGTACTCGAAACACCACAATATGGTACACAGATCTCGCATGGAGGCTCACTTGTTGGTGGTGAAGTGGTGCTGTTCCGCAGAGTGACTGACCCATGCATGCTGCAGCTGAAACTCCACTATTGCCTGCTGCTGCTCGCACAGTCTCTTCAGCATGTGCAAGGTGGAGTTCCACCTTGGGGGCACATCGCATAGGAGGCAGTGAGCAGGAAGGCCGAAGTTCCGCTGCAGCACAGACAGGCAAGCAGCAGCAGGGTGAGAGCGCCGAAAGCGTGCACAGACGGCCCGCACTTTTTGCAGCAGCTCTGACATATCCGGGTATTTTTTAGAAATTTCTGCACCACCAAATTCAGCACATGCGTCAGGCAAGGAATGTGCATCAAACTGGCTAGGCCCAGAGCTGCTACGAGATTTTGCCCATTATCGCACACCACCAGGCCAGGCTTGAGGCTCAGTGGCAACAACCACTCATCGGTCTGTTGTTCAATGCCCTTCCACAGCTCCTGCGCAGTGTGGGGTTTATCCCGCAAACATATCAGTTTTAAAACAGCCTGCTGTCGTTTAGCCCTGAATGTGCTGAAGTTGGTGGTGAAGGTGTTACCCTGAGCGGATGAGGAGGTGGTAAAGGAGGAGGAGGAGGAAGCGCAGTAGGAGGAGGAGGCAAGAGGAGGCAAAGAGAAATGCCCTGCAATCCTCGTGGTGGAAGGACATGCGCCAAACGGCTAGCCGCCTCAGGCCCACCTGCCACTACATTTGCCCAGTGTGCAGTTAGCGAGATATAGCGTCCTTGCCCGTGCTTACTGGTCCACGTATCAGTTGTCATGTGGACCTTGCCACAGATGGCATTGCGCAGTGCACACTTGATCTTGTCCCCGACTTGTTTGTGCAGGGACGGGATGGCTCGCTTGGAAAAGTAGTGGTGGCTGGGAACAACGTACTGTGGGACAGCCACCACCATCAGGTTTTTAAAACTGTCCGTGTCCACCAGATGGAATGACAGCATTTCAAAGGCCAGGAATTTTGAAATGCTGGCATTCAGGGCCAGGGATCGCAGGTGGGTGGGGGGTACTTCCTCTTTCTCTCCAGTGTTTGGGAGATGGAGAGCTGTAAGCTTCCATGGGACCCTGTGGAAATGCTTGGTGATGGTGGCGGACATGGTGGCGTTGCTGTCACATCGTCTGTTTGCTGGGAGCAGCAGAAGAGGAAGCAGGAGGAGGCTGGGACCTTTCTTGGATTTTGAGGTGCTTATTCCACTGCAGCTTGTGCTTTGCATGTAGATGCCTGGTCATGCAGGTTGTGCTCAGGTTTAGAACATTTATGCCTAGCTTCAGGTTCTCATTGCACAGCGTGCAAACCACTTGTGTCTTGCCGTCAGCACATTGTCTGAAGAACTGCCACGCCGGGGAATGCCTTTGAGTTGCCTTTGGTGTGCTAGGTCCCTGGGTGCGGTGGGTAGTAGCAGGCATACTGTCTATGGGACGCTCGCTCCGCTTTTGCAACCTGCTTCCTCTTTTGCTGTGCTGGTGCTTCTGTGCGAACACCACCTCTTCCTCCAAACTGCACACATCACTCGCATGACCTTCATTCCATGTGGGGTCTAGGACCTCACCATCCTCTTCCACATCATCTTCCACCCACTCTTCAACACTGCCCTCCTTGTCAGTCTGCACACTGTGGAAAGCCGCAGCAGTTGGCACCTGTGTCTCGTCATCATCAGAGACGTGCTGCGCTGGTGTTTCCATGTCCTTATCCTGCAACAGAAGTGGTTGGGCATCGGTGCACTCAATGTCTTCCTCTTCTGGGGCAGGCCTATGTGGATGGTCCACGGAAAGCACACCAGGAGAGTCATCAAAAAGCATAAGAGACTGTTGCATGATTTGGGGCTCAGACTGATTGGCTGATTTACAATGGGCTGAGGTGAAAGACAGATGGCATGGGGTTCAGGTGCCAACTCTGAGCTTCCATCAAGGGACCGGGTGGGAGACAATGTGAAGGAACTGGAGGCATTATCAGCCACCCAATCTACTATCCCCTGTACTTGTTCTGGCCTCACCATTCGTTGAGCGGCATTCTGGCCTACCATATAACGTTGAAGGTTCTGTCGGCTACTCGCACCTGAAGAAGGTGTTTCACCTGTGCGTGTAGCTGGCACAAATTGACCATGTCCTCTCCTTGCAACATGAACTTCACCAACACCACCAACACCGGCAGCACCAGCAGCACCACGACCACGTCCCTTATTTGACGCTCTCCTCATTTTGGCCGCAAATGTACTATGTAGCACTATTTATTAATACAATAAAAAAAGAATAATGAATTCTTCTTTTTTTTGGAAAACAGCAACGGAGATGCACTTTTTATTTTTGTGCAAGAAATGCACCGCTCACACCAGCAGCAGGAACCTCTCCCTACACCAGTATGATATGATTTTAGAACAATAATCTGTCCCTCACAGGAGCAGCAGGAACCTCTCCCTATAGCAGTAGGAGATGATTTTAGAACAATAATCTGTCCCTCACAGCACCAACAGGAACCCCTCCCTATAGCAGTATTGGATGATTTTAGAACAATAATCTGTCCCTCGCAGCACCAGCAGGAACCTCTCACTCTAGCAGTATGTGATGATTTTAGAACAATAATATGTCCCTCACAGGAGCAGCAGGAACCTCTCCCTCTAGCAGTATGTGATGATTTTAGAACAATAATCTGCCCCTCACAGCACCAGCAGGAACCTCTTCCTGTAGCACTATGATGAGATGATTTTAGAACAATAATCTGCCCCTCACATGAGCAGCAGGAACCTCTCCCTGTAGCACTATGATGAGATGATTTTAGAACAATAATCTGTCCCTCACAGGAGCAGCAGGAACCTCTCCCTGTAGCACTATGATGAGATGATTTAAAACAATAATCTGTCCCTCACAGCACCAGCAGGAACCTCTCCCTATAGAACTAGGAGATGATTTTAGAACAACAATCTGTCCCTTACAGCACCAGCAGGAACCTCTTCCTATCGAACTAGGAGATGATTTTAGAACAATAATCTGTCCCTCACAGCACTAGTAAACTGTACCTAATCCAGTATCAGATGGTTTTAGAACGCTAAGCTTTCCCCTCACAGCACCACCAGGAACCTTTCTGTAATACAGGATGAGATGATTTTAGAACAATAATCTGTCCATCACAGCACCAGTAAACTGTACCTAATCCAGTATCAGATGGTTTTAGAACGCTAAGATTTGCCCTCACAGCACCGCCAGGAACCTTTCTGTAATACAGGATGAGATTATATTAGATTGGTAATTTATCCCTCACAGCAATAGTAAACTCTACCTAGTCCAGTATCAGATTGTTTTAGAACGCTAAACTTTGCCCTCACAGCACTGCCAGGAACCTGTCTGTAATGGAGGATGAGATGATATTAGATCTGTAATCTATCCCTCAGCAGTAGTAAACTCTACCTAGTCCAGTATTTAGAACCAGTTTTAGAACTCTAAGCTTTGCCCTCACAGCACCACCAGGAATCTGTCTGTAATGCAGGATGAGATCATATTAGATCGGCAATCTGTCCCTCACAGCGCCGGCAGCATGCTCTCCCTACACTAGCCTGAGACGATGTGACAAGCGGCATACATGACTCCAGCTCATATAGAGGCTGGGTCACATGATGCACTAGCCTATCACAACCGTGCCGTTAGTAGGCATGGCTGTGATGGCTTCTAAGGTTGATTGGCTGCCCTGCAGCTATAGAAAAGGCGCCAATAATAGTCTGGGTCACATGATGCACTGGCCAATCACAGCCATGCCATTAGTAGGCATGGCTGTGATGGCTTCTATGGGCAAACGAGTAAAATGCTTGTTGATTGGCGGCCCTGCAGCTATAGAAAAGGCGCGCAAAATACCTGAATACCGAACCCAGACTTTTTTGCAAATGTCCGGGTTCGGGGCATGGACCCCCCAAAGTCCGGTACGGACCCAAACTTTACAGTCCGGGTTCGCTCAACTCGAGTATTATATGCTCTATAATTAATGACCATAAATCTATAAAATTAGCAACCTTTTTTAGGATTTCCTCTAAAAATACATACCAGAACATAGCCTTAATTTCACATGTCAACAAGCTAAACACATGATCATAATTAAATCTTAAAAAGGCAGTGAACTATTATTACTGTTATTACTACCTATAGGCTGAGAGGTAGAGATTATTTCTGAAAAAATGGGCAGTACTGGTCAGAAGGGGAATGGGATAGGCAGAGTGAGGGGATGTGTGGGGTAATGGGAGAGGCAGAAGAGTATGGGACAAGCAAAGAGATGAGTTACGCAAGGTAAAAGAATGTCAAATGGAAGGCTGGAAAACTAGACAGTAGGAGTTGACTGTGTGTGGAGGGAAATAAATATCAGATCATGTATTATACACCACAGTGTGAAAAGACCACTGGGCTCTAGCTTTGAAGAGTAGAGTTGAGCAAACCCGAACTGTAAAGTTCGGTTCCGTACCGAACTTTGGGGTGTCCATGACCCGGACCCGAACCCGGACATTTGAGAAAAAATTTGGGTTCGGGTTCTGGGTTTGGGTATTTCTTAAAGTACCTTAGTTAAAGAGAGAGAAATGTAAATATGAGATGGATATGTGGGGCATGAATTTAGAATTATCAGATAACGAGGGAATTAATTGTATTGGCTCTAAGAGTATATGGACAGGAGTATTGACCAGACTGTGTTAGAATAAGTTTAAATCAGAAATGGGGTAGTGATCAAAATAGAAATAACATAATTAAAGGAACTTCTTAAAGTGTATTAACCAAAATAGCAGTCTAAATCAATTGTAGAATAAAAAGGTTAAAAATGTAAAGTTTATTCAATTGAAAGGTAAAAAAGGGTAAAAATACATGTAAAAATAAAAAAAGTATGAAATTATATACCTATATTCTTATTGTTCTTTAGATGGTATTCCAGAGTAAGGGTAATTTGGCTCTATCTGATTTTCTGGCTCAATAAACATTTTAACCAAACTTCAACGCAAGACATCTATTTCTTACCAAGTGCTTCAAACTAAATAGATTTGATCTTCTGATGAGTGATTCCTCCATTGTTATCAGTGTAAAGGAAATTTGTAAGTTCTTTTATAATTGTATTCTATTTGTTATGTATTGCACACGGCACTAATAATGTTTTCATTACATGTTTGCATTCTTTCGAGTCCTGAGTAGAATTAGCCTGCCTATGTTATGCCCCTTGTTACCATACAAGTAAAATTGTAATATTAATGTGATACCTACGTAATCATGTGTATAAAACCTTCAATTGCATCATAATAGAGCAGAACAGTTATTTGGAAAGATGCTGAGTGAATCTTTTGTGTCTGTTCCCTACTGCAGTAGTTATTATTAATTTGGAGCCACTAATCAATATGAGGATAGGAGTTGCCTATCTATAAATTTCCATGTCATCAGAAAGGTAGCAGCCTAATACCTTAACCAGGTCTATACTTTTCTTACTGTCATTATGGGGTTTTCTCCTCACTATGCTTCTCCTATAAACCAGAGAAAAATATTTTTCCTACTGGTCCATCATTATTACAAATCTATCAGTTCTTCATCCCTGTTGTTAGGTAACACTATTTAACTTACTGAATCAGGACATCTAAAACAAGACAGGACTAATGGAGAGAAGGGGTTAACTGAGAACAATGAAACTGATAACAATGCAGCACATGCAGAAAGCAAAGAAAGATATCGTCTTTATACTTATCAAATTGATATAGCAAATTGCCTTTATGGTATATATATTTTACAGATCAAAAGGGACCAAATAAATACATTCATTGTTAGGTTTTACCCTTTAATATGCTATCTGTTTCTACATATGGCAATTTATCTACCTTTGACTTTTTATTTTAAGATCATGTTGAGTAAAAAGATGAAGCACTACACTACAATCAAACAATTAGTTAGGAAAATACGCAACTTAAAAACAAAAAAAGTTTTAAACCAGTAGGCAAGTTTCTAAACTTGTTGGAACAGCTTGTTCCAACTTAAATAAGTGTTAAAGCACCTAATCTCTTTTCAAAAGTATGACCCAAGATGAGAAAAGCACATAGATTACTTCTTTGATTTTAAATTAAATGGATTTCACCAGTAAATTGGATTTTATTATGCTCCGTAAGAACATATTTGATAAGGCAGTCTAGCTTGCCTACAGTACCTTTATTAATTGATGCAGATCAGAGGAGAAGCTTCATTTCATGCAACCTTTGAAATATCCATTTAAAATGTAAAATGTACTTTTGCATAGCATATTTGCTTCAAGAGGGCTGTCTACTGAAACCGAATAAAGGGGACCTGTTCTATGCAAGTATTCAAGTATGGAAATATATGCCTAAAGCATTCTATTATCAGTCATAAAGTCCAGCCTTCTCAGGTCAATCAATCATCTATGATAATTAACCTATAAAAATGGAAACCAATTTTGAATGATTCCAATACACTAAGTCATTATGCGCCGTAGTCTCTAATTTTTAATTTTGTAATTATAATTTAAAAATGAACAATGTATCATAATGATGTAGATGCCTTATATCTGTCCATGATGCTGTTAGCATCTGCATTCTTTTTTGTTTTACGGATTGTCATATTCATCGCAAAACCTAAAACATAAAGTATATGTTAACAAATTACAGTACTGTATACTGAACATGAAAGATGAATTTTACCTTTTGTTAAATGCAGATTGATTATTTTAACATTTTTAATTCATAACTCTATTTTTAGAAAATACATTGTTTTACAGCTATTGTACGCATTGGCGTTGATTTATTAAAGGCAAAAAGGCTGTTCCCTTTGCAAGGAAATTTGCACTTTGAATGTGGTGAAATTTTACTTTGCTAAGAATACTCAAAAGTTATTGATTTGAGATATGTTGCCTGAAAATGCTGCCCCAGAACAAAATCCCCAGGCAGATATACTTATCTGTAGACAAGTGCAAGTTTCCTCTGGGTGCTGCCAGACACTGTCTTCAGTTGCCCTTCAGTTCTTCAAAGCAGTTGTATATGAATCAGAAGCACAACAGCTAAGAACAGAAAATAAAGATAACAGCTAGTAGTTCCCAGAGGGAGCCTGCACTGTCTGACAGGTAAGTATTTTAGCATTCTACATGGTGGGCCATTTATATGGATACACCTTAATAAAATGGGAATGGTTGGTGATATTAACTTCCTGTTTGTGGCACATTAGTATATGTGAGTGGGGAAACTTTTCAAGATAGGTGGTGACCATGGTGGCCATTTTGAAGTCGGCCATTTTGAATCCAACTATTGTTTTTTCAATAAGAAGAGGGTAATGTGACACATCAAACTTATTGGGAATTTCTCAAGAAAAACAATGGTGTGCTTGGTTTTGAAGTAACTTTATTCTTTCATTAGTTATTTACAAGTTTCTCTTTGCTTACAGCCATTGACATGTCGCTGAGGTTAACACGTGCGGAGCCGATAGAAATTATGTTGATGTCTGGTGAACGCAGTAACCGGGTCATTGCAGCAGATTTCAATGCAAGACAGCCTACGAGACCACCAATCTCCCGTGCTACAGTTAGCAAACTGCTTGCTAAGTTTCGTGAAACTGGTTCAGTGTTGGATTTGCCAAAATGTGGACGCATGAAATCTGTCACTAATGAAGAAACATCAGTGGCTGTCCTAGCTTCATTCAGCAAGAGCCCACAGCGTAGCACTCGCCACATGTCACTGGAGAGTGGCATTAGTCGAACATCCCATTGGCGGATATTAGCTACTCACAAATGGCACCCTTACAAACTCCAGCTACTGCAGCATCTCAACGAGGATGACCCAGATCGGCGCACTGAATTTGCAGAATGGGCAAAACAAAAATTGGAACAGGACCCTCAGTTTACACAGAAGATTTTGTTCAGTGATGAGGCAAACTTTTATGTGAATGGTGAAGTTAACAAACAAAACCACCGCTATTGGTCTGACACTAACCCACATTGGATAGATCCCTCCAAGACTGTTGGAACCAAAAAATTGATGCATGGTGTGGTATATGGGGTACAAAGATAGTGGGGCCATTCTTCATCAATGGAAACCTCAAGGCCACTGGATATGCAAAATTGCTACATGATGATGTGTTTCCCTCTTTATGCACTGAAGCTGGCACTTCCCTGAGTTTTTCCAGCAAGATGGTGCACCACCACATTATGGGTGTCAGGTCCGAGCATTCCTAGATGAACAGTGGAATCCAAGTGGATTGGTCGTCGTGGGCCAGTTTAATGGCCCCCAAGGTCTCCCAATCTGACCCCCTTAGACTTTTATCTTTGGGGTCATCTGAAGGCAATTGTCTATGCTGTGAAGATACGAGATGTGCAGCACCTGAATCTACGGATACTGGAAGCCCGTGCTAGCATTTCTCCTGCGGTGTTGCTATCAGTGTGTGAAGAGTGGGAGAAGAGGGTTGCATTGACAATCCAACACAATGGGCAGCACATTGGACACATTTTATAAGTGGTCAGAAACTTGTAAATAACTCACGAAAGAATAAAGTTACGTTAAAACCAAGCACACCATTGTTTTTCTTGTGAAATTCCCAATAAGTTTGATGTGTCACATGACCCTCTTCCTATTGAAAAAACAAAAGTTGGATTCAAAATGGCCGACTTCAAAATGGCCGCCATGGTCACCACCCATCTTGAAAAGTTTCCCCCCTCACATATACTAATGTGCCACAAACAGGAAGTTAATATCACCAACCATTCCCATTTTATTAAGGTGTATCCATATAAATGGCCCACCCTGTACATGGGGTATATACTAGGC
>BLSH010232301.1:0-13410 GCA_018402905.1 Glandirana rugosa
GGGGGATAGTTTCAAAAAGGAGTGGGAGCAGTGTGTACAGGGAGTCAGTATATATGGGGGATGGGGATAGTGTGTATAGGGGGATAAATAACATTTTGGGATTATTACCTACTTGTGTGTTTTTGTTGTTTCTAATCAGACTCCAAAGCCATGCCCAATATGTAGCATCATTTAGCCACACTCACTCCTTGCTATTGCAAGTATAGCGCGCCGCAGGTCACCATCTCCCTGGTAGGGGTCCTAGTGCATTACTTTGCCCAGGGGCCCATGATGTTATTAAGATGGCCCTGAATAAATACCTATAGAGACGTTTTCCAGAGTGTCTTCTAGAGAGGGTCAATCTCTTTACATGGATAGAAATAATAATGTATTCAGAGGTGGGGGGATGTAGCCTTAATGAAGCAGCTACAGTATATTAGCAGGGATATACTGCCATAATAGAACCCTCACGGAAGCCAATCAGTACTTGATACTAGATCCAGATGCTGAGGGCTATATAAGAAGAGATATCACTATCAGTGCTGTATCATCCAGCCAATACATAAAGAAAGCTATTACAGTGTATAAGTATATGCCAAGCGGACTTGCCGCCCAGTATAGTGCTTACCGGATATCGGAATGTATATAAAAGGACACGTATCCTCAAGGGCCACCAACCTGCTTACAAGCTGCTGCAAGCCCGCCTTTTAAAAGGCACACGCGATCCCAATTAATGGCGTCTGCCAGCGACACGCCGCACTTCCGGCGGCGTGTGACGCCATTAACGCGGCTGGTCCACTGCGCATGCGCGGCACCGCCCCAAACCCCGCCCACCCCAGGTGATTGGAGCGCCAAGGAATTTGACACCCATCAACCTGGAGGGCAGGGAAGAGACGGCCCGCGCATCACAGCGGCAGAGAGCTCCCCCTGCTGGGAGGCCTCCGCGCCGCAGTACCCAACCTCGATATTGATCACTAGGGACCAAATGGGACAGGCAACAATGGTGCTTTCAGCCGCATACTCACCCCACGACGCTGGCCCCAAGTTTCCCAGGGCTACACTACTGGATAGGGAGGAGGAAAATATGAAAGGAAGTTGATGCATACCCAAAAGGGAGAAAAAAAAAAAACCACCAACGCCAAATCCAACCAACAATACAAAAAAAAAAACCACAATACATGAAACAAAAACAATTTAAACATAATATAAAATTATACCTCTCATTTTAGTTTTTATTTTAGATTGGAACTAGTATCCCATTTAGGAAACCAAAGACTGCTTTTAATACGTAAAAAATAGTAAGCTGAGAACAACGAGCGAACGGACCAATGCGGCTCAGAGATACTCCGTTCAGATGATCCATTCCCGGGCGTTGAGTCACAGCAATGGCTGGCCATGCTGGGAGACGAACGGCCTTACACCACCAGCGCCCAACATTGGATCGGTGAGCATACAGCTTTTGCCATACAACTGGTTGTTCACAAGACTGACACAGGCTGATCCAGCCATTTTGCTGCTTGCTCAGCCGATTGGTACTATTAGTGAGTGGTGAACATTGGGTTATCAAGCAGGGAGGACACTCCTGCCCCCATTAGTACTTACAGTGACACTCACAAGTATATATGAACTGCAATTCCGTTCAAGGTTACTCTATCCCATGCTGTCTGGATTAACACATAGCTTTTTCTCCAATCTGGTCCCCTCATCTGGACATTGCCAGCATGCTATAAATAATACAGCAACTTCCACCTACTTGACCATCACTTTGGTCTACTGTGTGGGGGGGCAATTATGGTAACTCATGAGCTATGTGTGTGGTGATGTATGGTGTGGTGTGGTAAGTGGCGTCACTTTAATCAGCCTTTGACAATGTTGTCAATATTTTAACCTTTGCTCCACTGGTTTGTAGTACTTTTTATACAATTATATCAATAAAAAAATAATTTTTTTAAGGCATTGATGGTCCACTTACAGTATCTTTTGATCTACAACCATCCTTCTTGCACAGTTATGAATTACTGAGGAACCTCCACCCCTTTATTCCAAGAGGTATAGCCACAACGGAGGGACCAATTGGGTGTTTACCCATACATATCCCTCATGTGTATACTGGCCCGCACGGGGTTGTTCACATACCCCTTCTTTAGTGTCTCTTCTCCAGGGGGAATACATTTAATGTTTGTAGTCCTTCCTCATAACTGAAGTCCTCTAGCCACCTTATTAGCTTATTTGCCCTTCTTTGGACTCTCTCCAGTTCAAGCACATTCTTCTTCAGGATTGGTGACCAGAACTGGACAGCATACTCAAGATGTTGCTGAACTGGAGTTTTGTAAAGTGGTAGAGTTATTTACCTTATCTTTTGAGTAAATACCCTTTTGAATGCATGCTAATGGTCTGCTAGCCTTGCTTGCTGCAGCTTGGCATTGCATGCTATTGCTAAGTATGTGATCTACTAGGATCACCAAATCCTATTCCATCCATAATTGCTCAGAGGTTCTTCCCATAGCGTGTAAGTTGCATGCAAATTCTTAACTCTCAAGTGCAAACCTCATCTGCCATATAGCTGCCAACTAGTTCTTCTTGTAAAGTTGCTATATTCTGTTGTGAAGTCATAGCCCTGCTTAGCTTTGTATCATCAGCAAACACTGAGATTGAACTATGTACACCAACCTCTATATCACGTATGAACAAGTTAAACAGAATTGGACCCAAGGACAAGCTGTGGAGTACCCCACTTACAACTCTAGACCATGCAAAAAATATGTAAATTCAAACTAATTGTTTTGCCTCCTTGGAATCAAACAGGTAGGTAGAGCAGATGGCATCCATATGTTTTTTTGAGCTGTAAGGCCTCATGCACACAGGACGTTTTTTGACTGTTATACAGCAGCTGTTTTTAGCTGCAGATGTTTTTTTTTCTACAGTCAATAAACCCTCCATGTTATCCTATGTGTTCATGCACACATAGGCTGTTATCAACTGTTTTAGCAGTGACGTTTTTGAGCTGTAAAAAAAACCCAAGATCAGTGGGTTCTGAGAGACGTTTTCAGCTGTAAAAACATTCAAACACTCATAAAAATGCTCAAAAACATGGCTAAACATTGATCCCCAACGTTTTTGGATGTTTTAGATCAATTGAGAAAAAAAAAAACGCTGGCCCTGTAAAAACGTGCAAAAACGCTGGTAATAGAACGCTGGTAAAAGCTGAAAAAGTCACTGATCAGCTGACATTTTTAGGATGTTTTTTTAACGTCCTGTGTGCATGAAGCCTAAAGAAATCCCAAGACCAGTGGGCTCTGAGAGACGTTTTTCAGCTGTACAAATGTTCAAATGTTCAAAAACGCTTAAAAACGCATCTAAACGTCGATCCCCAACGTTTTTGGGCGTTTTAGATCAATTGAGAAAAAAAAACGCTGGCCCTTTAAAAACGCAAAAAAAACCATGAAAAAACGCCAGTAATAGAACGCTGGTAAAAGCTGAAAAACAATCACTGATAAGCTACTAAAGTTTTTAGGACTTTTTTTTTAACGTCTTGTGTGCATGAAGCCTAAGGGTACGGTGATCATTTTAAGCTGAATTCTAGACAAATACAGGCACATACATATAGATAAAAGACACAAATAATGCAGTTTGTATTCATTTATACATCATTACTTGTACTTTTTTTAATGCAAGTTGTATATTTACGTGAATATTACTGGTATCAGCCTTTTGCCATTTCCTGTTCAGCAGTGCTCACACTGGGAGAGTAAGAAGCAGTACAAAAACTCAGTCGGTTGTGCTGGGAGAATAGAGTAAAATGACAGAGCTAATCACTGTCACATCACAGGCTAGGGGAGGGACAAGACCTATAGCATAGGACAGAAAAATTATCAGGTATCCTACTATGCCAAATAGGGTTATGCCATATGGCAGGAGTGCTCAAATATCAGAACTTGATGAACAGAAATACAAATCCTGTGGTGGGCAAAACGGCACCCCTAAATGCATTTCATTTGATAAGTTAGCTGTTTGCCTGGAGTTCAGCTTAAAGGTTTCTTGTAATTCTAATAAATAGCATTGTAAAAACCTTGCTTGTATGGGAAGGACATATTTAAGTATGTAATTTAGTGTTTCATAAAATCTACCAGATATAATTAGAAAGACTTTGTGAAGTATTAGAACTGGTGACCGAGGAGGTCATGACAGGTGTTTAACTTTGGTGCTCATGAAAGTGCACCTCAGTTCCATTATCAATGTGTATGTGCCCACTATTATCTCTAAAATTGAGAACACCAGAAGGGAACAGTGTTATCATAAACAGGTTGCTCCTATTATGGATCTTCCACCAACTAAATTCCAACCAATTAGGCTATGCATCTCTGAATGCTGTTTTCTCAAATAAATTGCAATTCTGTAAACCTTAAAATATGTAATATTGTTTCAGACAAGATAACAGTTTCTGATGAAAGTTTCCTGTAACTTTGAAGCTGTAATTGTGTGGCATGCAACACCTATCCTGCCACAAGACCTGAGTGGTAATTCAAAATATCAGCTTGCATTGCTGAATTGGTTTTAGAGTTGCAGGTTCATTCGCTATACTCCTAAACTCCCATTCTGTACCTAGAATTAAGTTACTGACTTAAAGCAGACCTTCCTTTTCCAACAGGCTCTGACCCCTCAGGGCCTGTTGATTTTCAATGTTTCTTTGTTTTTGATGTTTCAAGAGGCATAGGTGACATTAACGTGCCTCACCACTGTCTCCTGGGAAAGCTGGGTGCTCAAAATCCTATGAGAATGCACTTTTTGCAAGGGCATTTAGTGCATTCTAGTGGGATTTCAAGTGCTTAGCTTTCTAAAAAGCAGTGGTAAGGCACAGCAACATCACCCTCCAGGAAGCTGGGCTTGAGGTTTATTTATTTATTTTTTTTTGTACCTACATTTTTAAGATATTTGAATATGAGTATATTTTCATAGAATGTCCATTTTAAAATAAGCTTGAAGTTCTGGAGTTTAGTCCTTTCTGATGTAACTGGCTGCATGCTTGTTCCAGATCAGTGACTTACTAACTTACTGGGAAGAAGGTCAGGGTGCAGATGACAATCCTAAATCTGCAATTGTTTAAAGGTTCACTTTGAGGGGTCTATTTATAAATGTGTTCATATAACAGTCACACAACTTTTCCCCTAAATTGTTTAAACTAGATATAACTGTAAAAAGTGTGAATCGTGTATGAAAACATTTACAAATAGACTTCTAAATGCTGTCCTGTGCTTTGTAATGAGTTTTAAGTTAGGACCACCAGTCTGTTTTGCCCGTATAGAAAGTCTTTTTAATTATACCATCATTTTTCAAATGTTTCCTTTGATATGTTATACAGTACTTTGGAAACTGACTGTGTAGCCTCCTAGTAATCATGTTTGTTGGCATACATTTCTCAGAAAATTCATATATTACATTGCTAATGCATACCTCTTTCTTCAACACTGATACATGCTGCTAATTGGCAATCAACCTAAGATGTCCATCTTTGAAGCTATTTTTACAGTTGGGTTTTTGAAGCTAAACTAAAACTAATTTTTCCTGTGGTTGTTCCATTCATCTGCCTTCTGCATGGCGGGGATTGGGGGGGGTTAGTGCTTATACCTTGAAAATGCCACCAAGTACTGTACCTATGTGCAACATGTGTGTGTTTTTTCATGTGTGAACAGGTTTTCTCTAGGTGTTTTTTTGAACATTAAGCTTTTATTGAAGTTCAGAAAATCGTACAAACCATGCAAGCTTCATGGTAACACTGTAGTACAGCTTTAGTGAGAATATGTATACAAACATAGAGGATAGGGCTTAGTCCACAGGTCAAAAACTAAAATAGTAATTTCCAGTGCTAAAGATGACAGGCAACCAGAACACCAAAGGGTAAAAAAACAGATGGATGCTGCCCTCCACAGACAGGGAAATCCGAAAGAAACTGAAAAATAAAGCAAGTGGAAGGCGCACACACCTAGTGCATTACCATAGATAATTTAATGAAATTAAAAAGTTAAAATTGAATACTCAAAAAATTGGCGGCACAGAGCCATAAAAAGGCGATATAAGATAAAATCAAATCCGCCTTGTGTTTTGATTTTATATTATATCGCCTTTTTATGGTTCTGTGCTGCCAATTTTTGTGAGTATTCAATTTTAACTTTTTAATTTCATTAAATTATCTATGGTAATGCACTAGGTGTGTGCGCCTTCCATTTGCTTTATTTTTATTATTCTTAGTCCACAGGTTTACATATGGAGAAATATCTATGAAACGACTAATACACTAGTAGAGTAACTAGTCGTACACCTTTTGCTGCCTAAATTGTAAGTATTGAACAGACTTTTATTTCAGTCAGGTTTCAATACTTTGAATAACAGCTTGTTACCTTTAGTGCTGTAGCCTCTTTAAATTGGAAAGACAAGTAGGAAACAAGTAAAGTGGGGTGAAACGAAATGTAGAGGAAGGGAAAGAAGAAAAGGAAGACCAAGTTAGTTGATTCGGAATGGCAAGATAATATTTAGTGGATCAAGTCTGCTGAAATGTTACTCAATCGTCTTGACAATTCTCTGTCTAGTTCTCCTGAAAATATAAAGATAAACCAAGGTTGCCACACTCTATGGAATTTTTACACTCTGTCCATAGCCTGTGCTACAGTTTCCTCCATATTGTGTGTCTCCGAGACCCTTCTGAGCCAGTCCTGAATAGTAGGAACCCTGGAGCAGTGGGATCAAGGATTTTGCGGCATTGATAAGATGTCTCATTACAGAGTTTTTGTATCTTTTTAAGGAACAATTCGTAATGTGTGATAGACAACACGCTGGGTATAGACTCAGTGTTGTATCTGTAATGTGTTAGATCAAATTTTGGACTTTGCTCCAGAAGGGCCTCAGGGTCGGGCACTGCCACCAAATATGTAACAGGGTTCCTCTTTCCCTACCACATCTCCAGGAATCGGGAGGGACCTGCAGGTTTCATCTCTGAATTTTTGTGGGAGTCCGATAGCATTGGGTGAGTAGCTTATATGACGTTTCCTGAGTAGTTG
The DNA here is from genome assembly GCA_018402905.1 of Glandirana rugosa. NCBI lineage: Eukaryota > Metazoa > Chordata > Amphibia > Anura > Ranidae > Glandirana > Glandirana rugosa. Next base: position 7,032 of record BLSH010232301.1, read on the forward strand.
TGCTAACCGAACATTCGTGCGAAAAAATACAAGCATACCTCCATTGTTATCTACGCCTGGCGGAAAATCTGGGTTCTCGCCAAGTGGGGTCAGAGGACTATGCACTGAGGAAATCCTTATTTGTTTGATCAAAGAGTGGAAAAATTGTAGTGTTGAGCCTGTTAATGGATGTCTCTTCACAGTAATGGGTTGTTTTAGCCATGGAATCCAAGGAGATTATGGTAATTGTGTTTGATTCAATGCTACTTCAAAGGGTATCCAATCTATTATTCTGGCGACATGGGCAGCCCGGTAATACGCTTTGAAGTCAGGGAAACCGATTCCGCCGTTTTCTTTGGAGCAGGACAGCATCTCAAGTTTTATTCTAGGTTTACGTTGTCTCCAGAGAAACTGCGTTGTGATGGCAGTTAGCTTCCTAAAGAAGTCTTGATGCCATTTCTTCAGGTCGTTTTCAACTGACTTTAATAGTGGTGGGAAATTGTATTTGTATATTTCTGCTATTGTAGGGGTCAGCCAGATCCCCAAGTATTTTAGTGTTCTCTCCGCCCACTTGAAAGGGGAATTATTCCTAACCATCGTTAGAAGTGCTGCGGATATAGAAATGATTAGTGCAGTCGATTTCGCAAAATTAATCTTAAGATTTGATAGATAATTCCTTTAATAAATTGGGGATGGAGATTATTGGATAAGTTAAAAATAAATCGTTGGTGTATGCCGCTGTTTTGTATTCTCTGTCCTTCGTGGGGAAGCCTGAAATATCTTTATTCTGGGTCACAGTTCTGATTGGGGCTCTAGGGTTCTAGTGACATGATAAATAGGATTGGCAACAGTGGACATCCCTGTGGAGTTCCATTTCTTATATGTACCTTGTCTGACAAAGAGCCATTTATCTTTATCTTTAGTTTAGCCGTCGGGTGCTGATATAGTGCCGAGATCCATGCCAGCATATGTGGGCCTAAATCTATATGGTCGCAGACTGCTAACATGTAGTTCCAGGCTATCCTGCTGAAGGCCTTCTCCGCATCTGTTGACAGAAGGCCCTCTTCTCTCCCACTCTGCATGATATGTATCAAAAGAAGAGCCTTAGAGGTGTTATCTTTTGCCTCTCTGCCCGACAAGAACCCCACCTGCTCTGGACTTGTTATGTCTAGAGTTGAGCGGACACCTGGATGTTCGGGTTCGTCTGGTTCAGCTGAACTTTGCGGAAAAGTTCGGGTTCGGTACCGAACTTGACCCCGAACCCCATTGAAGTCAATGGGGACCCAAACTTTTGGGCACAAAAATGGCTGTAAAAAAGTCCTGGAAAGGGCTAGGGGGCAGCAAAAAAGCAAAATGGGGGTAAGGAGTAGGACAAGTGCCCTACAAACAAATGTGAATAGGGAAATAACTTAAAATCACAAAAAAATAAAAAAATGGGAGGAGGAGATGGATGTGGAGTAGGAGCCTAGAGGTTGACTAGGCCGTGACTGTGGCAGTGTAGGTGGAAGTGGCGGTGGTGGAGGAGGAGGTAGCCAACACTGTTATTTGTTTTTTGCTTTTTTTCTAATTGGGGTAGCCCCAAAAATATTGAGACATATTAAAAAAAACAAGTATACCAATGGCTGTGTGAGGCTGGTCTAAATGTCTATTCTGCACAAGGTACAGACAAGTCTCGTGGGATCCATGCCTGGTTCATTTTAATAAAAGTTAGCTTGTCCACATTGGCTGTGGACAGGCGGCTGCGCTTGTCTGTGATGATGTCCCCTGCCGTGCTAAACACACGTTCAGACAATACACTGGCTGGAGGGCAGGTCAGCACCACCAAGGCATAAAGGGCAAGCTCAGGCCATGTGCCCAATTTGGAGACCCAGAAGTTGAATGGGGCAGATTTATCGGTCAGTACGTGTAGGTGTGTGTGTACACATACTGTTCTACCATGTTGCTGAAATGCTACCTTCTACTAAGACGTTGCCTATCAGCTGGTGGTTCTGTTTGTTGTGGCGGGCTGCTGACAAAGCTTTTCCACATTTTGGCCATGCTAACCCTGCTTTCTGAGGTGCTGGCGGTGCCACAGCTGCTTTGGCGACCTCTTCCTCCTGCTCCGCCTTCGCCTTGTGCTTCCACAGAGCTTCCACAGAGCCCCCTGTGTCATTTGGGAATGCCCTCAGCAGCGCGTCTACCAGCGTGCGCTGGTAGTCGCGCATCTTCCGATCACGCTCCAGTGAGGGAATTAAGGACGGCACATTGTCCTTGTAACGGGGATCCAGCAGGGTGGCCACCAGTAATCGGCACAAGTTAAAATGTGGGCAACTCGGTTGTCGTTGAGCAGGCACTGCAGCATGTAATCGCTCATGTGTGCCAGGCTGCCCAGAGGCAAAGACAAGCTGTCCTCTGTGGGAGGTGTATCATCTGTTTCCTCCGTATCCCCGCAGCCACGCTCCAGTGATGCCCACGAGCTGCGTTGGGTGCCACCCTGCTGTGAACACGGTTCCTCCTCCTCCTCCTCCTCCTCCTCTTCCTCTTCCTCCTCTTCCTCCGTGCCCTGGCTTGAAAAAGAACCCACCCTCCGAGCCACTTGTGAATGACTGGCCTGATAACCGTGGAAATGACCCCTCTTCCTCCTCCTCTTCCTCCTGTGCCACATCCTCTTCCATCATCGCCCGAAGTGTTTTTTCAAGGAGACATAGAAGTGGGATAGTAACGCTGAGAAGAGCGTCATCGGCACTGGCCATGTTGGTGGAGTACTCGAAACACCACAATATCGTACACAGGTCTCGCATGGAGGCCCACTCGTTGGTGGTGAAGTGGTGCTGTTCCGCAGAGCGACTGACCCGTGCGTGCTGCAGCTGAAACTCCACTATTGCCTGCTGCTGCTCGCACAGTCTCTCCAGCATGTGCAAGGTGGAGTTCCACCTTGTGGGCACGTTGCATTGGAGGCGGTGAGCAGGAAGGCCGAAGTTCCGCTGCAGCGCAGACAGGCGAGCAGCAAGGTGAGAACGCTGAAAGCGCGCACAGACGGCCCAAACTTTCTGCAGCAGCTCTGACATATCCAGGTAGTTTTTTTTAGAAATTTCTGCACCACCAAATTCAGCACATGCGCCAGGCAAGGGATGTGCGTCAAACCAGCTAGGCCCAGAGCTGCTACGAGATTTCTCCCATTATCGCACACCACCAGGCCGGGCTTGAGGCTCAGTGGCAACAAACACTCATCGATCTGTTGTTCAATGCCCATCCACAGCTGCTGCGCAGTGTGGGGTTTCTCTCCCAAACATATGAGTTTTAAAACAGCCTGCTGTCGTTTCCCCCTGGATGTGCTGAAGTTTGTGGTGAAGGTGTTACGCAGAGCAGATGAGGAGGTGGTAGAGGAGGAAGAGGAGGAAGCGCAGTAGGAGGAGGAGGCAACAGGAGGCAAAGAGAAATGCCCTGCAATCCTTGGTGGTGGAAGGACATGCGCCAAATGGCTAGCCGCCTCAGGCCCACCCGCCACTACATTTGCCAAGTGTGCAGTTGGCGAGATATAGCGTCCCTGCCCGTGCTTACTGGTCCATGTATCAGTGGTTATGTGGACCGTGTCACAGATGGCTTTGTGCCACCGCCATCAGGTTGTTAAAACTGTTCGTGTCCACCAGACAGAATGACAGCATTTCAAAGGCCAGGAATTTTTAAATGATGGCATTCAGGGCCAGGGATCGCGGGTGGGTAGGGGGGTACTTCCTCTTTCTCTCCAGTGTTTGGGAGATGGAGAGCTGTAAGATTCCATGGGACCATGGCGTGGAAATGCTTGGGGACGGTGGCGGACATGGTGGCGTTGCTGTCACATCGTCTGTTTGCTGGGTGGCAGGTGACACTGGCACTGTAGAGGTGGAGGAAGAGGCCGAGGCAGCAGCAGAAGAGGAAGCAGGAGGAGGCCGAGACCTTTCTTGGATTTTGAGGTACTTATTCCACTGCATCAAGTGCTTTGAATTTAGATGCCTGGTCATGGAGTTTGTGCTCAGGTTTAGAACATTTGTGCCTCGCTTCAGCCTCTCATTGCACAGTGTGCAAACCACTTGTGTCTTGTAGTCAGCACATTGTCTGAAGAACTGCCACGTCGGGGAATGCCTTTGAGCTGCCTTTGGTGTGCTAGGTCCTTGGGTGTGGTGGGTAGTAGCAGGAATACTGTCTAGGGGACGCTCACTCCGCTTTTGTAACCTGCTTCCTCTTTTGCTGTGCTGGTGTCTCTGTGCGACCACCACCTCTTCCTCCAAACTGTACACGTCACTCGCATGACCTTCATTCCATGTGGGGTCTAGGACCTCATCGTCCTCCACATCATCTTCCACCCACCCTTCACCACTGCCCTCCTTGTCAGTCTGCACACTGAGGAAAGCCGCAGCAGTTGGCACCTGTGTTTCGTCATCATCAGAGATGTGCTGCGGTGGTGTTTCCATGTCCTCATCCTGCAACAGAAGTGGTTGGGCATCGGTGCACTCAATGTCTTCCACCTCTGGGGCAGGGCTATGTGGATAGCCCACGGAATACACACCAGCAGAGTCATCAAAAAGCATAAGAGACTGCTGCATGACTTGGGGTTCAGACTGCTTGGCTGATTTACAAGGGGCTGAGGTGAAGGACAGATGGCCATGGGGTTCAGGTGCCAACTCTGAGCTTTCATCAAGGGACCGGGTGGGAGACAATGAGAAGGAACGGGAGGCATTGTCAGCCACCCAATCTACTATCGCCTGTACTTGTTCTGGCCTCACCATTCGTTGAGCGCCATTCGGGCCTACCATATAATGTTGAAGGTTCTGTAGGCTACCTGAGGAAGGTGTTTCACTTGTGCGTGTAGCTGGCACAGATCGACCACGTCCTATCCTTGCAACAGGAGCTTCAGCAACACCAACACCAGCAGCACCGCGACCACGACAATTGTAGATGCACTTTTTATTTTTGTGCAAGAAATGCACCGCTCACACAAGCAGTAGGAACCTCTCCACCGCTCACACCAGCAGCAAGAACCTCTCCCTACACCAGTATGAGATGATTTTAGAGCGATAATCTGTCTTTCACAGCACCGACAGGAACCTCTCCCTAATGCAGTAGGAGATGGTTTTAGAATGATAATCTCTCCCTCAGAGCACCAACAGGAACCTGTCCCTAATGCAGTAGTAGATGGTTTTAGAATGATAATCTCTCCCTCAGAGCACCCACAGGAACGTCTCCCTAATGCACTATAAGATGGTTCTGAACGCTAATGTCTCCCTCACAGGACCGCAATGAATGTCTCCCTAATGCAGTCTGAAATGGTTGTGAACGCTAATCTTTCCCTCACAGCCCCGGCATGAAGCTCTCCCTACTCTAGTCTGAGACGATCTGACACGCGGCGCTACGTGACTCCAGCCTCATACAGAGCAGGGGCAAACTAGTGAAAAGCTTGTTGATTGGCTGCCCAGCAGCTATAGAAAAGGCGCCAAAAATACCTGAATACCGAACCCGAACCTGGACTTTTTTTCAAATGTTCGGGGCACGGACACCCTAAAGTCCGGTACGGACCCGAACTTTACAGTCCGGGTTCGCTCAACTCTAGTTATGTTGTTTAACAGGGGTCTCAGCCTTATTACTAAGATTTTCGCGAATAGCTTGACATCCAGATTCAGGAGCGAGATTGGACGGTAACTAGCACATTCTCTGGGGTCCTTGCCGGGTTTTGGTATGACCGTTATAAAAGCAGCGAGGAAATCAGATGTCACAGTTCTAGGGTCCACTAAGGAGTTTAACCACTTCAATACCGGACGTTTATACCCCCTTCCTGCCCAGACCAATTTTCAGCTTTCAGCGCTCCCACACATTGAATCTCAATTACTCTCTCATGTTACGCTGTACCCAAACAAAAGTTTTAACATTTTTTTCTCACAAATAGAGCTTTCTTTTGGTGGTATTTAATCGCTGCTGGGCTTTTTATTTTTTGGAATATAAGCAAAAAAAGAGCGAAAATTTTGAAAAAAAAACACCTTTTTTTAGTTTCTATTTAACAATTTTGCAAAAAAATTATTTTTCTTCATAAATTTGGGCCAAAATGTATACGGCTACCTATCTTTGGTAAAAATAACCCAAATTAGTGGATATTATTTAGTCTTTGTGAAAGTTATTGAGTCTACAAGCTAGGGTGCAAATCATTGAAAATTGATCACACCTGATGTACTGATGGCCTATCTCATTTTGTGAGACACTAACAAGCCAGTAAAGTACAAATACCCCCCAAATTACCCCTTTTTGGAAAGTAGACATCCCAAGGTATTTAGTAAGAGGCATGGTGAATTTTTTGAAGTTGTAATTTTTTCCCACAATTCTTTGTAAAAATTAAGATTTTTTTTTTTTTTTTTTACACAAAATTGTCATAACAAGTTATTTCTCACACACC
>BLSH010232301.1:13420-38344 GCA_018402905.1 Glandirana rugosa
AATATTTACCTGTTGAACCACATTTTTTTTTTACCCAAAAGTAAAAAAAACAAGTTATTTCTCACACACCGCATATACATACTTGCAATGACACCCCAAAATACATTCTGCTACTCCTCCTGAGTATGGCAATACCACATGTGTGAGACTTTTACACAGTCTGGTCACATGCTGAGGCTTAACATTGAAGTAGCACTGTTAGGCGTTCTACGAGCATAACTTACACATCTCATTTCTCAACCACCTATTACACTTTTGAAGGTCCTGGAGCACCAGGACAATGGAATTGCCCACAAAATGACCCCATTTTGGAAAGCTAACACCCCAATGTATAATCTATGAGGCATAATCAGTCTTTTTACCATGTTATTTTTTATCAGAAGTTTTTGGAAAATGAGGAAAAAAAATGAAAACCCATTTTTTTTTTACACCAAGTTGTCCATTTATAAGATATTTCCAACACATAGCATGTACATAGCAAAAATGACACCCCAAAATACATTCTGCTACTCCTCCTGAGTATGGCGATACCACATGTGTGAGACTTTTACACTGTTCTAGGGACATAAATCACACACATAAATTCATGCCAACCTATCACATTGTTGAAGGCCCTTCATATTCCTAACACATAGCATGTACAGTACATACAAATTACAAACCAAAATACATTCTGCTGAGCAAAGGGTAAGAAAAGATTACCTGCAGTTTTAGTAGTGCAGTGGTCAACAGAGGAGAGCATCGGTCCAGGCAGCAGGCAGGAACGTGGACAAGCACAGCAAAACAGGCAGCCTCAGGAATACTGTCCATAGTAGCCAGTAGAGATATTGGCAGCACAGTCAAAGCATTGTTCCAGGTAGCAGGCAGGGATGTGGTCAGCAGCAGCAAAATGTTCATCCATGCAGCAGGCAGGAATACTGTCCATAGCACAGGCAGCAGGCAGAGATACAGCAGGCAGAGTACAGCCAAAACCATTGGGTCCAGGCAGCAGGCACATAGTCCATAAAAAGTCCTGGGTCAGTGCAGGCAGAGATATTGTCATTACAGCCAAAGTATCTGTCCAGACAGCAGGCAGGACCATCAAGCTTAGGGCCTCGGTCAAGAAAGAATGGGGGCAGGGGTAGAGGCTTCTCCCACCCAAATCGCTTTGAAGCCTCCGGACACCAGACCCTGTTCTGGGAATTACAAAACAAAGAGAAAACCAATAACTGGTTTTCTCAAATCAGAACATCATTCTGGAGCCCCTCACATATGTGAGACCCTGTGTAGCAGGTGAAAGATCAGTCCAAGGGGCAGGCAAAAACATGGTTAACAGGCCGAGGTCAGTGCAGGTAAAAGGCAGAAATAGACGGTAGGCAGAGGCATAGTCGATACAATCCAGGGTCAGTTCACTTGAAAGGCAGAAATATGGCGGATAAACAATGCAGGCAGAGGCATAGTCCATAAACAGGCCAGGGTCAGTTCACATGGAAGGCAGTGGTATGGTTGGTCAAGGGAAATAATCAGCACAGGAATTGAAAATTGGGTAATGGCATTTGAAATATTATTGAAATACTAATAATTTACAAGTGTATGATAGAGTTTGAAGCATTGTCCAATACAAAGGCCAGGATTGGAGGGACATTGGGGACAATAGAAACTGGTGTCTTTCCTAACTCCTCTTTTGCTGCACACCGACATCTTCTTTGGCGGCGTCTTCCAGTTGTTGATGGGGGAATATGTTCAGGAAAATGGTGCTCATGCAGTCTGCTGAGACAATCGGTGCGGATTTCTGGGGGGGATCCTTGTGGATATATCAGGGCAGTAATGATGTCTTGAATGAAATTTAGGAAGGGGTTCGGTTGTTCTGTTGATTTCCGGTAGGTGACGTAAGCATTGTACATGGCCATGTGAAAAATGTAAACCGCAACTTTTTTGTACCAGAAGAGGGATTTTCTAGTTGGTAGATAGGGCTGCAACATCTGGTCATTTAAATCCACCCCCCCCCCCATGAATTTATTATACTCTTGGATTCAATGTGGTTTTTCAACGCGACCCTGTCTTCTTAGAAGTTCCACTGAGGTGGCATCGTGGATTGTGGACATGATGTACACGTCTTTTTTTATCCCTCCACTTCACAGCCAACACTTCCTCGTTCCTGAGGCTTGCTGATTCCCCCCTTTGCAAATTTGTGGTGATTAGACTCTGTAGGAAGCCCTTACTGTTCTTTCTTGCAGTACCGCAGCCCAAAGTATCCTCCTGATATAGGTGGCGGAAAGGGGCAAACTCGTGTAATAGTTGTCCATGTAAATATGATATCCCTTCTTGAAGAGTGGGTAAGCCAATTCCCAGACAATCTTTCCGCTTATTCCCAGGTACGATGTACAATCAGGGGGCTGGAGATGCACTTATCCCATGGAACTTTCACACAGCTTGTTGAGCTTTACTCCATACCTGGCCCTCTTACTGGGGATGTACTGCTTCATACCCAGGCGGCCTGTGAAATGGACCAGGGATTTGTCCACAGAAATATTTTGTTCAGAGATATAGAGTTCAGCAAAACGTTTAGAAAATAAATCAATTAGGGGGCAAATTTTAAACAATCTATCAAAGTCGGGATGATTTGGGGGGGGGGCACTGCGAGTTATTGCTGAAATGCAGGAACCGCATTATCAAGTCATAACGGGAGCTGGTCATGACAGATGAAAAAATTGGCATATGGTGGATGGGGTGGGTCGACCAATATGCGTGTCGTTCGTTTTTCTTTGTAATCCCCATGTTGAAGGTAAGGCCAAAAAATATTTTAAGCTCCTGCATGGTTGGGGGTCTCCATTCAAAAGGACGGGCATAGAAAGAGTTGGGGTTGTTCCGAATGTGTTGTTGGGCATAAAGGTTTGTCTGGTCCATGATGCTTTGCAATAGCTCATTAGGAAAAATAGGCTAAAAAAATCAATTTTGGAAAAACCTTCCTTGTTGGCCTGCACGCCTGGCTGTGCTGTAAAAGGGGGGGGGGGGGTTGTGGGTGACCCTGTGCTAGAAGGTAGCCACTGTGGATTTGCCAAGGAATCTGGAAGCTGGGTTTGGGCCCTAATTCTTTGATGTGGGATTCCAGTGCTTGTACTGGGCCTCTCTTCTGGTCTAGCGCCGCTGCCGATTGGCCATTAGGGTCTCTGGCGCTGCTGGTAGACGTCTTCAAACCGTCTTCTTTTCCAACGGACTACTTCCTCCTCAAATTCAGACGATGACACACTTTCTTCGATGGGCTGGTATTCCAAATCAGAACCGTAATTGAAACTGTCACTGGTCGATGAGAGCACCCCGCTGCTCTCATCGGTCAGGAGTAGCATTTTGTATGCTTCTTCTGCAGTGTATAACCTTTGGACATGGTGGCTGTATGAAAGGTTACACTGGACTGCTCATCAAGTACGCTGATGGACTGGCAGGTAGTCTGATGGACTGGCGGGTACTCCGATGCACTGGCGGGTACTCTGATGGGCTGGCAGGTACTTTGATGGACTGGCAGGTACTTTGATGGACTGGCAGTTTACTCTGATGGACTGACAGGTACTCTGATGGATGACAGGTACTCTGATGGTATGGCAAGTACTCTGATGGACTGGCAGGTACTCTGATGGACTGATGGGTACTCTGATGAAATGGCAGGTGCACTGATTTGATGATGGGGTACTCTGATGGACTGGCAGGTGCTCTGATGGACTGGCAGGTACTCTGATGGACTGACAGTTTACTCTGATGGACTGGCAGTTTACTCTGATGGACTGGCAGTTTACTCTGATGGACAGGCAGTTTACTCTGATGGACTGGCAGGTACTTTGATGGACTGGCAGTTTACTCTGATGGACTGACAGGTACTCTGATGGACTGACAGGTACTCTTATGGTATGGCGGTTACTCTGATGGACTGACAGGTACTCTGATGTGATGATACTGTACTTTGATGGTATGGCGGGCACTCTGATGGTATGGTGGGTACTCTGATGATGCTCCCCGCTGCTCTCATCGGTCAGGAGTAGCATTTTGCATGCTTCTTCTGCAGTGTATAACCTTTTGGACATGATGGCTGTATGAAAGGTTACACTGGACTGCTCGTCAAGTACTCTGATGGACTGGCAGGTACTCTGATGGACTGGCAGGTAGTCTGATGGACTGGCGGGTACTCCGATGGACTGGCGGGTACTCTGATGGACTGGCGGGTACTCTGATGGACTGGCGGGTACTCTAATGGACTGGCGGTTACTCTGATGGACTGGCGGTTACTCTGATGAACTGACAGGTACTCTGATGGACTGACAGATAGTCTGATGGTATGGCAGGTACTCTGATGGTATGGCAAGTACTCTGATGGACTGGCAGGTACTCTGATGGACTGATGGGTACTCTGATGAAATGGCAGGTGCACTGATTTGATGATAGGGTACTCTGATGGACTGGCAGGTACTCTGATGGACTGGCAGGTACTCTGATGGACTGGCAGGTACTCTGATGGACTGACAGTTTACTCTGATGGACTGACAGTTTACTCTGATGGACTGGCAGTTTACTTTGATGGACTGGCAGTTTACTCTGATGGACTGGCAGGTACTCTGATGGACTGACAGGTACTCTGATGGACTGACAGGTACTCTGATGGACTGACAGGTACTCTGATGGCATGGTGGGTACTCTGATGGACTGACAGGTGCTCTGATGGACTGACAGGTGCTCTGATGTGATGATACTGTACTCTGGTGGTATGGCGAGTACTCTGATGGTATGGCGGGTACTCTGATGGTATGGTGGGTACTCTGATGGTATGACGGGTACTCTGATGTGATGATAGGGTACTCTGATGGACTGACAGGTACTCTGATGGACTGACAGGTACTCTGATGGACTGACAGGTACTCTTCAGGGGGAGTGGGGCACAATCTGGGCACAATCTGGGCACAGTAATATTGTTGAAGTGTATTACTCAGTTCTGCTCTCTTCTCCTCACACTGGATCGGTGTGTGAGGAGAAGAGCCAGGTAACAGCGCGTTACCTGCGATTTGTTTACATTTATGACCGGCTGTGATTGGACACAGCCGGTCATGTGGTAAAGAGCCATTTCATTGGCTCATTTACCCTGGGGACGCGCACAAGCCACGGCCATGTGAGTCAACAAAGTGGCTGGCTGTGATTGGACACAGCCAGTCACGTGGTAAAGAGTCAAATTTATTGGCTCTTTACCAAGATCGGGGGGAGACATGACCTCCCCGGCACTTGAAAGATCCGAGATTGACGCTCTGCGTGCCCCTGGGGGCCCGCAGTAGCGGCGAGAAGCGGCCAACGTCATATGACGTTGGCCCAGATCGACGAGCAGTTCCTGCCGACGTCATATTACTATGACTCGGTAGGGAATTGGTTAATGCCCTGGTGAGGGGTTTAAGTAGAAGGGGCTCAAACGTTTTATAGTAAATGGAGGTAAGTCCATTCGGACCTGGACTTTTCCCAGGTTTTGTATTTTTAAAGGCTTCTTGCACCTCTGACACCTCAGTCAGTCTGTCTGTCTAAAAGCTGTTTGTCTGAATCCTCTAGCGTTGGTAGTCCACTTTTTTAAAGATATTCTTGTATTAGGTGAGCTCTGTCACCGCACGTCTGGTAATTTGTGTTGCGATGGTAGGTTATAGAGGTTTGTGTAATAGCTGTGGAAATGGTTGGCTATGGCTTCAACCGAGATGTCCAGTGTGCCATTCTGTTGTCTAATGCCCTGTATGTAGTTGGTGTGCTCCTTTCCCCTTAAAGCTCTGGTTAGTAGCCTGCCAGATTTATTCCCTGCTTCATAGTACATTTTTTTCTTAAAAAATAGGAATCTCCTTGTGGTGGAATCAAGGAGCTGTTCAAGGGATTTCCTGGCCGTTAGTAACTAGTAAAAAGTTTTTAATCTATGTATTTGGGATGTTAGATGGTTTGTTGTTTTTTTTCTCTCTCCTTTTTACGGTGCAAGCCTAGTCTGATCAACTCTCCCCTAATGGCACATTTGTGCACTTCCCAGATCACCAGTGGATCCATATTTGGTGCATCGTTTAGGAGGGAATACTCCTTGATCGTGTTTGTGATCTGTGGTAGGAGGTTTGGATCAGTTAAGAGAGATGCATTAAGCCTCCACATTTGTGTTTTAGTGGCATTTGGGGTTGTTAGGTTGCAAGTGATGGAGATAGGTGAGTGGTCGGAAAATTGTTTGTATGCCAATGGTTGCAGCTGATGTCCGTGAGATGTCCCTTTGTGAGATAAATGGGTAGTCCAGACGGGCGTACCTATTGTGGGGGATAGAAAAATGAGTGAAGTCTCGACTGTCAGGGTGCAGGAGATGCCAGGCGTCCAGTAAGTGCACTGTAGTGACTGAAGAAGTATTTTGAGTTGTTTAAGTATTTTGTAAGAGATGCTTGATTTCCCACTGGAGGTGTCAGTCAGTGGATTGAGCGGGACATTGAAATCACTGCCCAATATAAGAAAGCCTGTTGCAAACCCCCTTAGTTCTTGTACCATCTGTTGGCAGAAGGATATATGCGCTCTGTTCGGAAAGTAGACATTAGCTACTCTGATAGGGGTACCACTGTACTCCCCTTTAAGGACTAAGAAAAGTCCCGCCGGGTCTGATAGTGTCTCTAATAGCTCAAATGGAGCCTCTCTGCTGATTAGTGTAGAGACTCCCTTTGATTTCCCCTCACTGTTAGTCGCATGATATGCCATCGTGAAGTAGGAGGCCGTAAGTCTCTGTACCTGCCCTGTTTTAAAGTGTGTTTCCTGTAGCATGACAAAATGTGGCCTACCTTTTTTGAGCTCTTTCAACAGAGTGGACCTCTTCTCTGGAATGTTCAATCCTCTCACGCTGTGGGAGATCACGGTGCAGTTACGACCCAATGATGAGTATGCCATGTTGTGGGACCGGGAGGAGACTCAGCCGAGAGAGCCCCACGACCGGAGATGGGGACAAGTGGAAAGAGAAGACAAATAATACAATATGAGAATCAGTTTTCTACCAATCAAATAATTCAGACATTATTAGTACTTCAGTAAATAGAATACAGAAAAGTTAGAGAGAGATAAAGTTGGAAGCAATAGAAGGAAGTTTAGTAGAAAAGTTGGAGAAATTGTACCCTCCCCTGAGAGAAATGCTTCCCTCCAGGGTTGTTTGACTAGTGTGTCCTGAGGTGGGAAACACCGCCTGCAGGCACACTTTGTGGGGGTAATACAATGGGAGACGCCCCACTTGGAAAAGAGACACTTAGGTCCTATTTATCAGATGAGGTGCCAAAAGTACAAAAAGGCGAAAATATAACCAAGTGAATATCACTATACCAGAGCTGCCCACACAGCCTAACTTGTTCTAAGTGCTATAAAACTTCTGAAAAATGAAAAGAGAAACAGTAAAAACGTTTGTCTAGAAATCTGCCGGGGCCATAATGGCCTGGTGGGCATGGTGCCCCTATCTGTTGCATCATTGGCAATTGCCATCCTCAAGTCGTGGGCCCCTGAAGTTGTTGCAGCAAAGTTTACTGGACCATTACCCTGGGGGAGTACTCTGGGCCCAGAACGGAGTTTGGCGTGGTCTGTCAAACCCAGGGCCTGAGTGTCCGTATTGAAAGGACTCCAGTTGGGGCCAGGATGTCTTGCATGATGCTCAAGCGTTTCGTGGAATAGCAAGTAGGTACCACTGGTCTCTGTTTGGTGCCTGCCTTTGCCATGGACATAGAAACATGGAGCATAAAAAGAAGGAACATTCAAAAAAAGAAAGAGAAATATAAGGAAGGAGTAGAGGAATTATGGATTCTAAAACCAAAAAAAAAAAAAAACAACTGGTTGCGTCCATGTCCATAGTCATGTTTTGGATTTTTGGGATACATTACCAATCTTCCTGCTTTCTGGAAGTGGATGCATAAGGTCTAGGAGTACCAGATATTGACCCTCCACTTTTGTTTGTTTTCATCTTCTTCCACTGTCTTTTCTCTGGGGTGGAGAATGGTCACCGCGGGGGGCTCCTTGTCAGGGGTTTCAGGAGGAATTCAGAGTACCATTCAGGAGTTTCAACTGTTCCTAGGTTCAATGAGGAGCAGAAGTCAGGCAGGTCATTGGGTGTGCGTAAGACATGCTGCTGGTCATTATGAGTTACCAGTAAGGCAAATGGAAGACGCCATGTATATTCCAGCTCTTTTTCTCTCCGTTTCTCCAGTAGAGGTCGCAGGGCTTTTCTATGCTTCAGTGTAATTTGAGAGAGAGCCTGAAACAACATAATGGACTCCCCATTAAAGATTATTTGGTAATTTCTCCTGGCTTTTCTCATTATGTCCTCTTTAACTGTAAAGCTCTGTAAGCAACATATAATATCTCTCAGGGGAGCTGAATCTGGTCCGCCAGGCCTGAGTGCTCTATGTGCCCATACAAATTCAATTTCTGTGTCCTCTTGCCTTTCCAGTAGGCTGTTGAAGACACGTTGCAAGACTGGTACTATCTGGTCCTGTTCCACCATTTCTGGGATCCCCTCACCCTAATATTGTTTCTCCTCCTCCTGTTATCAAGGTCCTTGATATGGCGTGTCATTTCAATAAAGTGCTGTGAATGATACTCCGTTATTTGCCCCAATCTGCCCAGTGCCTTCTCTCTGTCTGCCTGCAGCCTCCACCGATGTCATCTTCTCTGAGAGCGCCATTAAGTTGGACTTCACGTCCATGATGGCCACTGAGAACGTGGCCTTTATGTCCGCAGCGAAGCCGGCGTAGGTCAGTGGGTGATCTGATTGTGATCAGCCCCTACCTGTGTCCTCCAGTGCCGACTGCGAATCTTCGCTGTAGTCCTCCTCCACCGCCATCTTGGAAGGCACTGTGCTGGTACGGGCCGCAGACTGAGAACGGAACAGATCAGATCAGAGATGTTACTTGCAGAGGAGACCGCTGAACTATCCATCCCAGTCAGAGCACAAACGATCTTCTCTTCCCACAGGAATATGATCAGCTCCAGGAGTCGGACTCAGACAGCAGAATGGCCCATACAAGCCGGCACAGTGTGACCTCGGAGAAATGAAAGAGCATGCCACAATGGTGTAATACGTTCACACATAAAAGGTTTATTGAATAAAAAGTTACACTCACATGTCCAAGGAGTAAATGCGCATGAATCAAATTAAAAGCCGCGGTAGTAAAGCCTAGGCGGTTCTGGATGACGCATTCATGCGCATTTACTCCTTGGACATGTGAGTGTAAAAGGTTTATTGAATAAAAAGTTACACTCATATGTCCAAGGAGTAAATGCGCATGAATCAAATTAAAAGCCGCGGTAGTAAAGCGTGCCTGCGCATTTACTCCTTGGACAAGTGAGTGTAACTTTTTATTCAATAAACCTTTTATGTGTGAACGTATTACACCATTGCGGCATGCTCTTTCATTTCTCCGAGGTCACACTGTGCCGGCTTGTATGGGCCATTCTGCTGTCTGAGTCTGACTCCTGGAGCTGATCATATTCCTGTGGGAGGAGAAGATCGTTTGTTCTCTGACTGGGATGGATAGTATACCTTTTGGCTGCTTGCTGGCATTTTTGGCTCTTTATAATCTTAGAGCCCATACTCTCTGGTAAGCAGGATTGCCCCTTTTTGTGCACCAAGGTGATGAGTTGCTCCTTCATCCTCTCCACTCTAGATGGTGTCGGTTTCTTCACTTCTCTCTCTGCTGCCATGAATATGCACTTTGGACTATGATTAATGAACTTTTATATATGAACTAGCGCTGCATTACTTTATTATTATTATTGTTATTGTGGGTTCTATCAAGCTCCTTTCTGTTGGCAGCTGTTTTATTTGTCACTTTTTGACTTTGTTTATGTACCAAGCGCAAATTGTATTTCGTTTTTACCCAATCCAAATGCCCTCCCTCCCCAGATCCCTAGTTCAAAGGGACTGTTGGAGAGGCCCCAGGGGGGGGCCTCCGCCGGCACCCCATTTGGGATCTTACTGTGCCAGGCAAAGTATCGCCCCCAACAGGGGCCCCCCAAGGAAGGTTTAGAAGCTGGATAGACAGGATCCGGTAAAGATAGAGGTAGGATGAGAACTCTTAAAGCATCGTTGAGGACTGTAGAAATTACTGTATCCAGATGGGGCAGGCACGGGGGAGAGAGGTCCCGCCTATTCTGTTTCAGAGTCCATACTGAGTTACTAAAGTATTTAGGAAGAACCAAGGAGAGAGAAAGGAAGAGAGGAGCTGAGAATGAAGAGGAGAGGAGGAGAAAAGTTAGAGCCGAGCACCAGAGGATATTTGTGTGTACTTTTAGCTATTAACACCAGGGACCAAGGATAACCCCATGTGGTTGGCCCAGGGTTCCCATATAGCTTTAAATTTTGGGGTTGTGTTAAGGATGCTACTGACCACTTTTTCTTGTGATATAATCCATGATATCTATATCCAGGCCTTTGCAATGGTCGCCTTGGCACCTAGTAGTGAATTGATTTGCGACTGCTTTTGGGGATGTTGGGTATGTCAGCATTCAATAAAGCGATAGCCAGGGATCTGGGCAATTGGAGACCTGTGACTAAGAGGATTAGATTAAAGATTTTGGACCAGAACCTTCTAATTCTGGGGCATTCCCACCAGATATGGGCCATCGAACCTAGGAGATGACAGTCCTTGAAGCACTGTGGGTCCACCGAGCGGAAGATGGTGGATAACCTGGAAGGCGTTAAATACCCTCTGGTCGATACCTTGAGACCTGCTTCAACTAAGGAGGTGTTTGCGATCCCCTTAAAAGCCCTACAGCTCACCAAGTGCCACTTGTCCTGATCCCAATGATATAGTAAGTCTTTCTCCCAGGCCGTCATGTAAGACAATTTGGCAATCGGGCGGGCAAGTGATTTGTAAATGATGGAGATCCCCCCCCCCTCTGATCCCCTGCTTGGCTACACCACTGTTCCTAGGAGGTAACCGTGGGAGGGTTAGGTTTAGATGTCCAGCACGAAAGAAGAAATTGTCGGATCTGGTGGTATCTAAACCATTCTGTAATTGGTAGATCAAGGTTACTTAAACAATGGCTCAGTGAAAGAGGCCCCCTTGAGGTGAAGAAGTGTCCGATTCGGTACAGTCCCTTATCTAACCACCATTTGAAAGCTTTGATGTCGAGTCCTGGTGGGAAATACGGATTATGGAAGATGTGCGAAAGTGGGCGAATTTCGGAAACGAGGGACGGGACTTTTTTCAGGCTATCCCATGTCGCGAACACTTGGGATAGGACTGGGGAAAGGATGGTGGGACGGGGCTTGTGAGGAACCCAGAGGAGGAAGTCCAGAGTATATGAGGAGGCTGCTTGTCTCTCTATTTGGATCTAGTCTGGCTTTTTCGGATTTTGAATAAACCGTAGAGAGCTGGGCTAGTCTAGCTGCCTGGTAATACCAGAGAAGTTTGGGAAGTCCCAGGCCTCCTTCTGTCTTAAGTTGGAACAGAGTTCTCTGGGGAAACCTAAAGCCTTGATTCCCCCATACAAATCTGACAACCTTCCCCTGAAAGGCCCTAAGATGGTCTTTACTGATGAGTATTGGGATCTAAAGAGGTACAGGAATCGGAGAAGGAGGGTCATTTTAATGGCATATATTCTTCCTAGCCAGGAGAGCTCCCCCTTTGCCCAGGACTGGAGGTCTAATTCTAGTTTGTGGTACATTGGTGGATAATTGGCTCCATACAGCTGTTCTATTTTCGCTGTCAGAGTGATACCTAAATATTGGATAGAGGAGTCCTTCCAGGTAAAGTTAAACAAGTTTTTCAATTGTGCGGTCATCTCTGTCGGTAGGGAAACATTAAGGGCTTGGAATTTCGAATAGTTGACCTGTAATCCCGAGATGTCCACAAAGTTATGTAAAAGTTGAGTTGGTGAGATTGGGGAGGGAGGTGAGTGGAGAGGTGATGAACAGAAGGATGTCGTCTGGGAATAGTCCACACTTGTGGGTGTGGGATCCACAGAAGACCCCTTGGATGTTAGTGTTGGAACAAATGGCACTAGCTAGGAATTCAATGGCGATAGCGATAATGAGAGGGGACAGAGGGCAACCCTGTCTGGTGCCTCTTGCTATTTTGATGGGTTTTGAGTAATGGCCGTGAAGCCGTAACCTGGCTGACGGGTTGGTATATAAGGCCGGAATAATCCCCCTGAATCGCTGTCCAAACCCCCAATGTTCTATTAACTGCGTAATGTAGGGCCAGGAAACCGTGTCGAAGGCTTTTTTGAGGTCTAAAGATAGCAGCATGCCTTTTTGCTTTGGGCCCCCCTCCCAATTGGACTGAAGTATAGTAATTATATCTATGGCCCATCGGATTTGATCGGGGCCCCACTTGGGGATAAACCCCACTTGATCCCTGTGAATGTACTGATTTATAAACAAAGCTAAACGGTTGGCTAAGATATTGGTAAGGATCTTTAAGTCGTTGATCAAAGAGATGGGTCTGTAATTCCCCACCTCTTCTGGGTTTTTCCCCGGCTTGGGGATAATTGTTATGTATGCTGTATTCAGCTGAGGATCAAGGGGAGTCCCCTGGGTTTTGGAATTGAAGAATACTACTATATATGGGGCCAGCGTTTTGGCGAATGCTTCATAATAGGGCATGGAGAGGCCACCCGGACCGGGGCTGATCCAGTTTTAAGACCTTTAATGACTTCTAAGACTTCTTCCATCTTGAAGGGTGCTTCTAGGATAGCTGTGTGTTCGGGTGAAAGCAAAGAAGGGGGATCTCTATCAGGAAATTTGATATCACCAAAACTCTTTTCGTTGTCGCCGGGCTGTAGAGCTGGGCATAGAAGGCCTGGAAAGAGCCTAAAATTTTGTCAGGATCAGCTTTCGGGGACCGGCCTACTACTCTGATTTTTGGGTAGAGAGTAGGAGCGGTGTCTGGGGGAAAGTTTTGAGGCCAACGTAGTGCTTATCTTATCTTTCTGATAATAAAATTTAGCCCCATTCCACCTTGGGTATTTTTTAGCTTTCACTGTTAAGGCCAGATTTAGGGCCAATCTGGCGGTGTCAAGTTATGCTATGGAGACACTATATGGGTCTTGCTTATGTTTGGTCTTGAGAGCTGTGAAAGCTTTTTCTAGTTTCTCTAGGTCTAGACGCCTCTCCTTTTTGATTTGGGAAGAGACTTGTATGAATTTACCCCTTATAGTTTCCTTGTGGGCAGCCCACAATGTTTCAGGGGAGATTTCATCACTTTTGTTGAGCTCAAAGTACTCTTTCGGGGAGTTGTTTAGTTCAGGTGTTCTAATGGGATCACTCAGGATTGATCCATTTAATCGCCAATGGTTAGTGGGTTGTCTCGGAGCAATTTTGCTTAAGGTTCAGGTTACTATTGCATGATCCGACCATACTATGTCAATTATAGATGCAGATACTGAAGCTGGGATGGTGTTGGGGGAGACTAAGAGATGGTCTATTCAGGCATATGACTGGTGTGGGCAGGAAAAGTGGGTGTAGTCCCGTTTGCCAGGGTTCAGTTCCCTTTATATATCCACTAAGCCATAATTATAAAGGGATTTTGCTATCTTGAGGCTAGCTTTAGAGGGTTAAGTTAATTGGTTCGCCTTGGATCTCATTTTGTCTAAGCCCTGATCGAAGGCTGTATTGGAATCCCCCCCCCCCCCGAAAATAACTGCTCCCCCCAGCAGGGGGCTCACTACTTTTAGTAGATTTTGAAAGAAATGTGCTTGCCCTTTGTTCGGGGTGTAGTATGATACAAGAGTACAAGTGTCCATCTATAGTGCCCTTTACTAGGATAAATCTTCCCTCCGGGTCTTTGAAGTCCGATAGCCTAGTAAAATTGCAATGCTTCGAAAAGAGCACCCCTGGTTTTATCAGAAGCATTTGCTAAGTAGAATAATGAGAACTGAGAATGGAGGTATTTAGGACTGTACCAGGCCGGAAAATGTGTCTCCTGGATCATGGCGATATCTAGCTTAAGGGTTTGGTAGTGTTCGAACACTTTCCTTCATTTAATTGGGGAGTTTAGGCCCTGAGCATTGTGTGTAGCAATTCTGAGGTGAGGAGTTTTGTGTGCCTTGTTAGCCATTGGGTCTCAGAGTTGGGGCATAATCAACCAAACCAACACTTACCCGTCGTCGTCTTTTTTGCTCTGGTAAGTCAACTGGAGCTTGAGCTGTTGGCAACCCCGGCATAACTGGGTGGAATGGGAATCTTTCTGGTGGTTGGCTGGAATAGAGAGAAGGGTTAGAGAAAGAAAAGAAGGAAAGGTCAAACAATTTTGAGAAATGGTCTTGGTAGAGACCTTAGGTGCATGGCGGGGCCAAAACCAGCCAGGCATCTAAAAAGGAAAAGTCTGACCCCCGACGGGGGGTAGTTGAGTGCCCACCCCAGGCCCCGCCACCCCACAGCAGGTGCTTAACTAATAAATTGATGAGACACTGCATTATGGGGTTCCTAAATCCCCAGAACCACTTCTGGTCTACCTGCCACCCTGCTCAGGGAGGGCATGTAGCCCAGGGCAAAACCAGTCAACTTTTATGGAACAGGAACCATCTGATGAGTCAGGGGCGGGTGTAGTGGTACACCACGCAAAGTAAGAACTGGGGGGGGGACAGAATCCCATCTCTTGTTTTGTCCGGGAGGTAATGGGCCAAAGAAAACCTAAGCGTAAGTCACTGGGGTCTCTTCACTGTAGCACAAGGGGGGAATACGGAGTCCGCAGCTGACCCTGATTGATGCTGTCTATAGGTTTAGAAACATAGAAACATAGAAAAGTGACGGCAGAAAAAGACTGAGTAGTCCATCGAGTCTGCCCCTTTTTATTTATTTTTTTTTTTTACATTAACCTTGTTATCTGACTATGGATTTATGTTTATCCCAAGCATGTTTGAAGCCATTTACTGTTGACTGTCTCACAACCTCTGTTGGTAGTTTATTCCAATCATCAACCACCCTTTCAGTAAAATAATACTTTCTAAGATTAGTTTTGAACTTCCCCCCAGTTAGTTTGAGGTCATGTCCCCGTGTTCTTGATTTTGGTTTCATATTGAAAAGACTGCCCTCCTGAACCTTATTCACCCCCTTGAGGTATTTAAAGGTTTCAATCATGTCTCCCCTCTCCCTTCTTTCCTCCAGACTGTACATATTAAGTTCCTGAAGTCGCTCTTGATATGTTTTATCCCCCAGACCTTTCACCATTTTTGTTACCCGTCTCTGAACTCGTTCTATTTTATCAATATCTTTTTGTAAGTGAGGTCTCCAGAACTGGACACAGTATTCTAAGTGAGGTCTCACTAAAGATCTATATAGAGGAATCAGAACCTCCTTCCTCCTGCTGGTGATCCCTCTACTGATACATCCCAGAATTCTATTTGCTTTTCCCACTGCCTGGTTACACTGTTTGCTCATTTTGCAATCATCTGAAATAAGCACGTTTCCTCAGGGTAGGGTCATTCGTCCCCCTAGTAAGGGCTCCCAAAAAGGGATAACAGATGGGCAAAGTAAACTGGGTGCTTGGTGAGGACTTGGCCTGGGTCCACAGAGGGGTGACTGGGCTTGAAGGTTGGGGTCTCTTTTGTGGAGCTCCCTGATGGGTTGGAGCAGTCCATGGCAGCTTCTTGAGATATAAGCTTGAGGTCCAGGAGGAGTTTCTCACCATCTGGGAAGTTTGCAAAGGAGAATGTCTTGCCCTTCATGGTGAATTTGACCGCAAAGGGGAAGGCGCACCAATACACCCTGTTCCAAATTATTATGCAAATTCTATTTCAGTGTCACAAAGATTAAATATTTTGTTTTTCAGTTTAACTCATGGATGGCATTATGTCTCAGGGCTCTTTTGGTTACTGAAAACAATCTCGGACACCTGTGATAATTAGATTGCCAAGTGAGCCCAATTAACCACTGCGGTTGACGGCGACAAGGTGGCTCCCCTGGGCAAACCGCCGTCATTTGACGGCGGCTGCCAGATCGCGCACTGTGAGCGCGCGCCGCCGGAGGCGCGCTTGCGCGCTCACTGTGTCTGGGGAGGGCCAGGGAGCAGGTGCGGCGCACTCGATCTCCACCAGCTACCCGCGATGCCCCCCCCGGAGTGAAAGAACGGAGGTCCGTGTAAGTAAACAAGGACCTCCGTTCTGTTAGAGGGGGAAGGGAGTGATCACAGCCTTCCTCTACATGGAAGCTGTGATCACGCCCCTCCCCCTGCCAGTCAAACACTAAGACAGTTAGAACACACCCAGGAGACATAGTTGACCCTTAGAGCGCCCCCTGCAGGTTAACCCCTTCACTGCCAATGGCATTTACACAGTAATCAGTGCATTTTTATAGCACTGATCGCTGTATAAATGCCAATGGTCCCAAAAAAGTGTCAAAATGTTCTGACATGTCCGCTGAAATATCGGAGTACCACTAAAAATCGCAGATCGCCGCCATTACCAGTAAAAAATAAAAACCCCAGAAATTAATTCTTATCATCCGTAAACGCGGCCACTTTTTGCGCAAACCAATCAATAAACGCCGATTGCGATTTTTTTTTTATATCACAAATAGGAGGAGGAATATAAATCGGCCAAAACCGATATAAAAAAAAGTTTTTTTATATATTTTTTTTTAATTTGTATTTTAGCAAAAAGTAAGAAATTTGGGTTTTTTTGCAAAATTGTCGCTCTTCTTTTGTTTATAGCGGCGATCAGAAATGATGCAGCGGTGATCAAATACCACCAAAAGAAAGCTCTATTTGTGGGAAAAAACGGACGCAAATTTAGTTTAGGTACAACGTCGCACGACCGCGCAATTGTCAGTTAAAGCGACGCAGCGCCGAATCGCAAAAAGGGCTCTGGTCAGGAAGGGGGCAAATCCTTCCGGGGCTGAAGTGGTTAAAGGAAAAACTACTAAAGGAGGGTGTCCCACATTATTAAGCAGAGTACCATTTTCAAGCATTATGGGGAAGAAAAAGGATCTCTCTGCTGCCGAAAAGAGTGAAATAGTTCAATGCCTTGGACAAGGTATGAAAACATTAAATATTTCACAAAAACATAAGCGTGATCATCGCACTACTAAAAGACCTGTGGCTGATTCAGAGCACAGACGGGTTTGTGCAAATAAAGGCACATTGAGGAAGATTTCTGCCAGATCCATGCATTGGATCAAGAGAACAGCTGCTTAAACACCATTACATAGCACCAAACAGATATTTGATGTTGTCGGTGCCGCTGGAGTCCCACGGGCATCAAGGTGTAGAGTTTTCCAGAGTCTTGCAACTGTGCATAAACCTTCCATTCGGCCACCACTAACCTATGCTCACAAGCATAAATGGCTGCAGTGGGCAGGAAAATACATGACGACTAATTTTCAAACAGTCCTGTTCACTGATGAGTGCCGTGCAACCCTAGATGGTCCAGATGGATGGAGTAGTGGATGGTTGGTAGACAGCCACCCTGTTCCAACAAGGCTGCAACGTCAGCAAGGCGGTGGTGGAGTCATGTTTTGGGCCGGAATCATGGGAAGAGAGCTGGTCGGCCCCTTTAGGGTCCCCAAAGGTATAAAGATGACCTCTGCAAAGTATGTGGAGTTCCTGACAGACCACTTCCTTCCCTGGTACAGAAGGAAGAACTATGCTTTCTGTAATAAAATCATCTTCATGCATGACAATGCACCATCTCATGTTGCAAAGAATACCTCTGCATAAATTGCTGCTATGGGGATAAAAGGAGAGAAAGTCATGGTGTGGCCTCCATTCTCCCATGACCTCAATCTTATTGAGAACCTTTGGAGCATCCTCAAGCAAAAGTTCTATGAGGGTGGGGGCAGTTTACATCCAAACAGCAGCTCTGGGAGGCTATTCTGACCTCTTGCAAACAAATTCAAGCAGAAACTGTCCAAAAACTACAAGTTCAATGGATGCAAGACTTGTGAAGCTGCTATCAAATAAGGGGTCCTATGTTAAAATGTTTAAAAAGTTAAAATGTTGTTTAAAGTTTGATTGAGATAGCTTTTGATTTGAGTAAATATGCTGCAGACACAACAAATGACAATTTTCAGTTCTATAAAACCTATAAAGTGTTTTGAAACTTACTGTGAGTAATAATTTGAAACAGTGCATTGTAAGTTTTTTATTTTGAAAAAAAATACTGTTATCATTAGGAGGTTTGTTCGAACAAAATTTGAATTGTACTCTTAATAGTTAACATGAGAATTATGCTGACTGTTGTTTACATCAATTATTTAGGTAAATGAGAAAAATATCATTGGCATAATCATTTGGAACAGGGTGTATTTAATATTTCTCTATATGAGAGCCAGTTTCGCCTTTGAATTGTAGAAGGCGAGAGATCTACGAAGATTTGAATCTGGTGGCCTTGGCAGGATAGCTGTGAATTATTGCAGGATAGCTTTAACACTTCCTCTTTGATGGCGTATAAATGAGGCTTAATTATGATATCCCTTGGAGACCCGTCTTTCCTGGGGGGGGGGGGGGGGGAGTGAGGGCTCTATCCAGCTCCAGGTGATGTTGCGGAACCCCAGGGATGAAGTTCTTAATTAGATCCTGGACCGCACCAGGGACATCCGTGACAGTCTCCGGCAGGCCTCGGATTCTAAAGTTATATCTTCTTGAACGATTTTCTAAGTCATTGATTCGGGAGAGGGCGGTTTCTAGCTGGTTTTGGAGGACTTGAATATGGTCAGAATTTTGATTAATTCTGGAAACTGTAGAGTCCAATTTGTGTTCAATGGCCTCTATTCTGGAGCCCAGGGCCTGGAAATCAGCGCGAATGTCCTCTGTGATTTTGGTTCCTGTCGCAGACAGGCCCTTCTCCAGTAGCTCTGCAAAGCGGATGAACATATCCGAGACTTGTGATTTGGACTCCAGACCTGGTATATTAGGGGCTTTAGCTGAGGGGTGGTAGGCCGGAGTAGGCCCGTCAGGCGAGAAGGAGCTCTCCTCTAGTGTGCAGGAGATTAGCGACTCCGTGGAAGCAGGTGAAGGAGCCAGGGGATGTGGAGAGTTCCCGGGGGTCACTGGGAGAAAGGGTAGGGTGGCAGGGGCTATCACTTGCCTCAGTTCATTAGCTCCCTCCTTGCTGGCTACATGAGGGTCAGCCGCAGTGGCCATCTTAGTACACCCAGTGTCTGCAGTGTCCACGAACTGCAGCTCCAAGTTCCCCCTAGCAGATGGTCCGGACATCCAGGGGTGGTTGGGGTGTGTTCAGGGATGCTGTGGGCCCATTAGGGCCAGTCTGTGCTGGTTGTGTCTGGCAGTGTGGGTGCCAGAATTCCGGGGTGGTGCGGAGCACCAGGCTTAAGCGGCCATCACAGAGCTCTCGCGCATGCGCACCCTCGCTTAATTGTCTTTAAAGCTGCACTTGGACACTACCTACATTCTTGCACATTTGTATAGGCTCCTATCCTGTACTAAAAATTCTTACTGTGATTTCACTGCAGAGTGTTAGCTTCTCCCAATGTGCATTAAAAGCTGCAGCAGATCAGATAGAACTGATCGTATTGTATTGCATATACAGTAGGTTCTACCTATGGTGCTCTGCATATAAACACAGTCTACCAAGTAATGGCCACTCCTCCAGACTGACATCCACTCATCAAGGCATTTTGATATTTGCAAAACTCCTAAGAACTAGCTCACTGCTTACCTTAGGGTTGAGGGCTCTTGAGAGCAGTATTTGCAGGTGTGTTAAAAATAATAGCAGTGCAGAAGGCGGTCAGCATCCTCCTAGACTTTCCTAAAGCATTTGAGACAGTGTGGGAACAATGGAGCATATACATTAACCAGCCCATGTAACCCTCCATGATAATATTTACTCAGTGAAGAAACCTGTTGTCTAATGCATATTATGTTTCTAAACTACATTTCCTTCTTCTTTACCTTATTCCTTCTTTAAGTCTATCCTTTCCTTTCCCCCTCCACCCCGTTATTTTTCTTTTTATTTCCAAAAGCTATAATTTGGGAAATGTATTCAGGCGTCTTAGGCAGGATCTCTTCTAGTTGGGATGAGTCAACCTGGAACTTTGTTTTTTTTTTCTCCCATAGGGGAAGGGATAGTTTTTGTCAATAATTGATACAGTTTAACACTTGCTTTTGCTATATTGCTAGTTTTAGGGTATGGTATTGAGGTAATTGGCGCTGTCTGATGAGTTTAAAACTAATGAGTGTGTATATTCAGCCTACCTGTGCATAAATTAACTGTGCTATCGTATAAATTATTTCACAAAGTGTCATGTGTTCATAACATTTAAGCATAAATATTAATTAAAACTTTGTGCAAAAATTCAGAATATCACTGTGTAAAAAGTTTTGCAAAAAATATTTTTACAAACACTGCAATATTTTATATCAAGACACCTGGGGGCATATTCTGAATTTTTGCACAAAGTTTTAATTAATATTTATGCTTAGATGTTATGAACACATGACACTTTGTGAAATAATTTATACGATAACACAGTTAATTTATGCACAGGTGGGCTGAATATACACACTCATTAGACAGCGCCAATTCCCTCAATACCATACCCTGATTCACAATCTCCACCTAGTGGAGGTTTGGGGAGGCATCAGCCTCAGACATTGGGAACAGTGCTAATATAAAGCATTTATCCTAAGCGCGGGATACTTAACCTAATATATTGCTAGTTTTATCACACTGGTTGGAGCTCAAGATAGCTATCCTTGTTATTAATAATGTGATATATGCATACCACATCAGGCATCCAGGTTAAAACGTAAACCTTAAATTTAGCAGTGCTAAATCATCATATTACATGACAACGGTTAAAAAACGCATCTACTGTTAGCATTTAAAAGTCCATCATAGTAAGTGAGTCCATACGATCCTTAATATGTGTGATCTTCAAAGTGATGTATCTGATAATACCACCACTACACCACGTGCCCAATGGGGGTATCCCCCTATGTGGAGGAACTCATCAGGTGATTGAATATAAATCGCCCATAAAGGATAATCACAGGATGTCCCACAGAGTTCTTATGGTTAATCAATACAGGCTCCTCTCTCCTCAATAGCACCTGCTGCATTCACCATCATCCCATAAATGTTCCTTTAATGAATGGAGCTCACATAGTGCATTATATCATGTAACATTTATTGAAAATCACACACCACAAATTAGCCTCCCGCTGGGGTGCGCACTTACATCAAAAGAATTAAAACAAGCGTGATAAAATGTCAATGACCGAAGCAGAAACTGCCCTTCTCACCGCCTGCTGGAATGACCAACCGGCAATGATCCCGGGTGAAGAGGCGTCCTGTTATGTGTCTGATTGCTGGAGTAGCCGCGTGGTCACGCACTGATGCGTTTCGCCATCACTTCGTCTGAGGGCGTGGCCACACGGCACGGCACAACTCCTTTATAGAGTGACACCTCCCGGAGTTAACCGTTCGGAGTCGTCTCAATTGCTCCTTAACATAATGCTAAGCATACGAGCACTTGTCGGCTGCTAACCACCACCCAAGCAATTGGTCCCATCAGATCTGATCGCAACATGTATATGTAAACTGCCCGTTGATACGACCGATCATCTCTGGTCATAGCACACCATATTTGTTTATATAGGCTCAATACTTGCATTAAAGCATGGAATAAAATTAATATAGGGAATATTATAAATATAAAATGTATTTAATAGGCACTAGCAGCTGACCCAGCTCATTAGTCCTTAATAAACACTGCACCTTAACTTACAACAATCTGCTAAAAATATTAGCACATGGAATTAATAAATTAACCCTGTGTTAACCTAATAATAAAATATCTGCCTTATAAAGGCGGTATGGTAATAAATCCCACCATACAGATTAAGATGATATAACTGCTGCCTTCAATAGGCTGTATTTTACAAACCCTCAATACATAAACCCATAACACGTCAATTTCTGTCAACAAATATCCATAATGCTATTAATGCAATATCACTAAGAATTACTAATAAAATAATTAACATCTAATTCAACATTCATAACCTTATGTTCAAGTGTGTCAGTAAGATAAATCCATTTTGTTTAGCTTTTGGAAATTTCCCTCACTTTATTTACTCTCCTCCAATTTGGAGCTAGTTTCTCAATGCCCCAAAATTTTAACCCTGAGGAGTCTCTCTCATGTTTAATGTGAAAGTGCATAGATACACTGTGGTCCTTATAACCCGCTATGATGTTACTGATATGTTCAGATACTCTCTTCCCTAATGTTCTCTTAGTGCGACCAGTGTACATGAGGTTGCAAGGGCACTGGAGAGCATACACTACATAGGTTGAACCACATGTTATGACATCCTTAATTTCAAAATTCCTCCCATTAGCGGTAGAATTCTGCAGATGTGTATGGACCTGTCTGCATGCTAGACACCTTTGGCAAGCAAAAAAGCCCCTTTTATTCCAAAACATCTTGTTCAAACAAGGAGATGATTCATGTGTTAGAGGCCTGTGTTTAGAGTATCAATTAAGGGGGACAGGGGGAGAGACCTCCGCAAATTTGCTATAGTTCTTCTCGGTGCGTGTAAAGAAGGGAGTATATATCTAAAACCTATTGCAAATTTAGTAGATCCGGATCATGTAGTTTATAGTGCCGGGTTGTTTTGAAATCTATCCAGCATAACCATACCTTTATGGTAAGAGGAGATGTTGTCATTGGAGATGGCAATTAGTTCTTTGGTTCTATTGAGTCTCGTGAACCAATTTTGAATAGAGGGTGTTGTCTCTTTTTTCCGGAGTGCTGGTATGCACATTCTGGCTGTGTTTACCATATGCATCGCCAAAGACTTCTTGTATGAATGCCCCATGATCGTGGAGTGGTGTTACAAAAATTGGTGGAATGTAAATTCTAGGGGGTGGGAGGTAACTTTTCGAGTGATCTCATGAACCTTTACCCAAAAAGGAGCAATGCGTGGGCATTCCCACCATATGTGGAGCATGATACCTAAATGGGTATTACATCTCCAGCATATGTTTGTAGTCTGTGGGAAAAATTTATTGAGGATAAATGGAGTCCTATACCAGTGCGATAAAACCTTATAGTTGTGTCCTTGAGTTAAAACATTAATAGACCAGTTTTTTAAAAGTTTGCACGTAATGATTGGAGGGTAAAGGAGGATTAAATAAGGACTTGTTATTCAGCCCACTATCCACTCCTTTTTGTGTTTCCGTTTGCCTTTTTTGGTGGGCTCCTACCCAGCCCCAAAAAGTATTTTTTCATATTAATTTTTCTGATAAATTTATGGATATCCATATATATACTAAATTTATTACTTGGCCTCCTGGCTGCACACTTCAGACCCACATTAAGGATATTCATTTCCTCCTGAGATAATTCAACATTGGCCAGGTTATATATACCTTCTATTCTGTGTCCCTTCTCATTCTTTTTTTTGCTGTTGAACCCGTGCTCCCGCTCTACACCCTCTTCCCCTCTTTCTTTCCCTTGGTTGTAGTGGGGATAGGTTTTTCTCCACAGTGGTGGGTTCCACCACTGCTGTTCTCCTGGAGCATATCCACCCCGACCTCAGTATGCACCGTGGAGAGAAACCCACCCCCACTACAACCAAGAGAACGAAAGAGGGGATGCAAAAACAGCAAAAAGAAAAAAGAAAAGGGACACAGAATAGTAGGTATATATAACCTGGCCAATGTTGAATTATCTAAGAAGGAAATTAATATCCTTAATGTGGGTCTGAAGTGTGCAGCCAGGAGGCCTATTAATAAATTTAGTGTATATATGGATATCCATAAATTTATCAGAAAAATGAATATGGAAAAATACTTTTTGGGGCTGGGTAGTAGCCCACCAGAAAGGCAAACGGAAACACAAAAGGGAGTGGATAGTGGGCTGAATAACAAGTCCTTATTTAATTCTCCTTTACTCTCCAATCATTACGTGCAAACTTTTAAAAAACTGGTATTCAACGATTTAGAAAAAAATTGTCCTCGGAAAAATCTTAACCCCCGGTATATTGAGGAAGGTGTTAAGTCCCTTGAAGAGAAAAAGGACATTGTAATTAGACCCACTGATAAAGAGGGTGGGGTGGTAATCTTTGACAAGACCTTTTACCATACACAGCTAGGACAGATGTTAAGTGACCCCGATACCTATGGGGAACTGAAGGGAGATCCAACTGCTAACTATCGTAAGGATTTGAACAATTTAATAGAGTATTGTACCTATGTTCTTCACAAAAAAGAGAAGAATTATCTATTTCCCAGTTTTAGCAGGATCCCGACTATTTACACGCACCCAAAGATTCACAAAGATGTGGTCTGTTCTCCGGGCAGACCCATCGTGAACAGTATAGGGTCGGTCTCCGCCAGGGTCAGAGAGTATCTGGATACGTTTTTGCAGGCCAGTGTTGTTACCACCACAGCCTATTTGAAAGGTACTAAAGACTTTATTATCCAGTTAGCCACGGTGCAGATAAGTGACCAACATGATATTCTTTTGGTGACAGCAGATGTTTCGTCGCTGTACATCATTATACAGCATGAAGATGCCTTATTAGTAGTGTTGAGCGAACCCGGACTGTAACGTTCGGGTCCGTACCGAACTTTCGGGTGTCCGTGGCACGGACCCGGACCCGGACATTTCAAAAATCGTTCGGGTTCGGTCCGGGGTTCTGCTATTTTACTCCACGTGTTGAGAAGCTGCAGGGCAGCCAATCAACAAGCGTTTCACTGGTTTGCCCTTAGAAGCCATCACAGCCATGCCTACTAATGGCATGGCTGTGATTGGCCGGTGCATCATGTGACCCAGCCTCTTTATAAGCTGGAGTCACAGTGCTGCAGTCACATGCTCCTTGGGTTAGTGTAGGGAAAGGTAGCTGACGGCGTGAGGGACAGATTTTAGCCATTTTAAGACCTGATCCTGCATCCTGAGATAGATTACTTTACTACTGCTGTCTGTGCTGTTGCTCTGAGGACAGATAGCAGAAATTAGAGATTTCACAT